>JAMAKF010000016.1:241939-661906 GCA_023628655.1 Sarocladiaceae sp. R1802
GGTGGGGGGCGCCCGCGGGGGGGGGGGGGCGTCGCATTAATTGCACCGATCGTCCCCTGATGTATCATCTCTTCCACGGAAAACGGGGTCAGGTACTATAGATCGGACACGGCAGGTGGGCCAGTGCGGCAAACACTGAACAAGTGATTACCTGGTCAGGGAATTTTAATATGGCTGTGACAGGTCCGTGGGAAGCGGGAATTGAGGATGATGGACATTATGCGGCGCCGATCATCGCCCGTTGCCGACGCCTCGGAGGGCCAAGGCCCGGCGCCCAACCGGCTCTGGGCGCGGACGCATCCGAAGCATCAGACGTCACTCTGGAACGGCGGGGGGATAACTCCGATTTCTATGCTGTTGTGCAATGAACGATCCAGTCGACATGAATCTATTTACTAGGGTGTCATATGGCTAGCTGTCATTCAGTATGTAGCAATCAGCGCTATGCACTGTACAGCGTGTCGAAGCTTGGGAAGTGGCCCCAGGTGAACGTGTCTTGCGCAAGTCCACCGCCTAGAACTCATTCAATATACATGTGGTACTCACTTGAGGCATGTCTTGCACTTACTTGATCACACTGTTCATCACACGAATTATGAGGAACCCATCGACTGCCTGAGCTCTAAGGTCTTTATTTTTATAGTTTGCGCGATGCAAGATCCAAAGGAGTGAACTAGCTGGCCAGCTGTTTTAGACAGAAAAGAAACCCAATACCAGGATAGCCTGACCCATGCCGACGTGCACATAGACCCTGCAATCTTGTCTTTCTTGTTTCTCCTTCTTCGAAGAGAAGACCTGATATCTTCGTCTGCTGAGTTTATCGACTCTCTGAACTTAGGGCTTGCAGCTGGAGTCAGGGCCAGGGAAGGCTGGGTTGGGCTCGGTGCACTTGTGGTCGCCGCAGTAGCCGTCGAAGGAGATGGTGCCGAAGCGGTCGACGCAGTAGAAGAGGCTGTCATACGGCTTGTTCGGGGGGTTCAGGGGGTCCTGGCCAGCGAACTCGAGGGCGGAAATGAGCTCCTCGCGGGTGTAGCCTTTGTTGCAGAAAATGTTAGTCATACGGAATCCTCACATTGCAAGAAAGCCAAGATCTCTCTGACTTCTCAGGAAATACCTGAGTGAGTGGTCATCAAGTGAGAGACATACCCCAGGTGCTGTTGTTGAGGGCAAAGCCGCAGCGAACGGTGCCGGGAACGCAAGGAGCGGTGTAGGCGGAGACACCGGTAGCAGCGGCCGCAATGGCAAGAGCGAAGGAGGCGATTTGAACCATCTTGATGAATTGTTCTTGAAGAGAGTGAAGTGTTGATCTGAGTCTGTGAGATGAGGATGAAGGGCTGTTGTTGCTGTGGTGAGTGAGGATAATAGAGCCATTCTACGTCGACGTCTCTCCCCTTTTATAGACGTTTCCCTCGCCCAAGAAGACCGCCTCCTTGATCAAGATCGCGTATTCGGTCTTCTACGAGTCCTCCGTTTCTGCCTCTCGTGATCCGGTCACTCCTCGATTCGGAGAGGCTGAGTGATATCCCTCAACCATCTACAGCCTTTCCGTTTCCCTCTCAACAACACAACCATCCAATGAGAATCTGGGATTCTTCACCGGTCACCGTTCATGGAAGTCTTGAGAACGTCGAGATGCTGTGGAGCATCGACTTAAAGTTTGGATTTACCTCGAATAGTCGGGCCTGCCTTGACCAGGCTCGGAGTAGGACCGGGGGAGTGGCAAAGTCGTCGGGTCATTTACCCGCTCTTTCAGGAGAGCTTTGTACGGTATCACATCTGACGTGAGGGGCGCTGACGTACGAGTTGCCGTTGCTTCATTCGCTTTGATTTGCTATCCGGAATCTTTGAGTGTCCTCGCTGAGGGTGATAAAGATACAATCAAGCGAGCTCGGGTCATGCTCTTCACATTTCATATCGAAGAGCCGTTCTTCTCTTTACTGGAAGCTTCTCAGCATGGTATTGACGCTCACTGAGTGCTAGAAAGGTTATGCAAGCGTGTGGACAAGCATACCATGGCTGGTCTCCAGGCATCAAGGTGAACCACGAAAAGGCGGACTTCGCTGATCTCATCCTCACCGAGATGGTGTCCAGCCGTCACTCGTGGCCCATCACCCAGCACCACGGGTCGGCACAATAACCACGCTACTAAACTCCGGAAGCACGCTCACGCTGCCGCGTTTGACTGGATAAGCCTCAAGGAGGTTGGGGGCCAAACGCCCCAAATCTAATAAGCACGTGTTGCGTAAGATGCAGCCAAGTAGGGAGATGCAACGTCGCGGCGCTGCCAGTCGAACACACACACAGAACCCACCAGTTCACGCTTTTCGTCAGCAAACTTGTCGGAGGTCAGCGCTGACCGGGATCCGTGAGTCGGTCTGACGCCGCACGGCTGAGCCTTGTTGAGCCGCGGCGAGCCCATATACGTAGGGCTGCATGGGACTGTTCCGTTAGAAGACTCGGATGGTTCGGACCGGTCACGAGTACACACGGAACGTCGGCTGGCAAATTTATTCTTGTTCTTCCCGTGGCGTCGGGGCGCATCTTGCAAGATTTGTGTACGTTCATCTCGATTGGTAAAGTTGCTTACTTGGTCATGAGAGGTGAGGGTCATCCAATAGGCGGTTTAGGAACGGCAGACCGGTCAGCGGGCTTCAACGAGGCGATCGGACTTTGACAGAACTTGCAGTAACACCTCTCGAGGACACTGGATACGCTCTGTCGGACATACAAGCGTATGCTTCTGTGTAGTGCATATCAATGCTCCTTCTATGCAAGTCCTCCGTTCTTCTGGCCTAGCACTATGTGGCCGATTGTCAAAAAAACCAATGCTTCATAAGTGTTTTTGATCACAGTATTTCTAGCACTGCAGGTGACACATGACCCTTGTTTGCATGTACGCAAAGAAACCAACCCGAATACGATGGCTGCACATCCCTCGTCCCTTTCCAGACCCTTCCAGGAAGTCTCCTTGGGCTCACAGACGTTCACAGCAGGGCTTGTCAGCCATGCTGTTTTCTCCCCTTGCTAGGACTTCTGTGCTCATTGATAACCGAGATTTGGAATCACGGTTTTCCTCTGAATCGAACGGGTGAGGTAATGGCTATACTTCGATGTCTTGAACAAAGCATCAGGACAGGGACGCGTCAGACTGTGCTTCTCGACTCGAATTCCCATCACTGCACTGATAAGAACCGATAGGTGATGCGCAGGGGCGCAAGCAATGCTTGGTCTGCGCAACCCATATTTCACAAGCCATCTCGAACTTGGTTCACTCAAGTTTCACGAGTACCATTAAATGCAAACCGGATCTCGAGCCGCCGGACTTACTCAAGGAAATCCGAGCTTGAGCGTATAGGACATCGGCGTCACGCCGGTGATATACACCTTTTCACCCTCGACCTTCAAGCTTCCCTTGAGCCACTTGTACAGCTCGCCGGGCGCAGCCATGATCGCCCCGTCTCCATTCCCCGGTCCAAAAGTGATCTTATCCTTTCCCAATGTGTACTGCCCCGTGCCATTCTTCAGCTGCCATACCTTGTTTTCTTCCTCGTCAACCGCCTCTTCTACGCCTTCTAGCGTGCCTCCCGTTCTAAATGTCAATTCCAGCGTCATGCCTACCTCTTCTTCACCTGTGACCTCGAACGCGAGTTCGTAGCCTTCCTCAGTCGTCGTCACAGTCACATTCGTGGAGAGACGGCGTGGGTCCGTTGGTCGATTGCTAAAGTCAAGCTTCGAGTAGAATCGCCCATCCACCGACTGACTCAGCTTATAATCGCCATTCTGGTCTCGCAGCTCAGGAGGCATCGGCAGATAGTACGGGATCTCCAGTTGCTGGCTCAACGTCACCGACGTGTTGTGCTCGTCCAATTGGATGCCATCCGATCGGAAGTGACCCATGGAGAAGAAATCAGGAACGAGGCGCACGGCTTCTAGGACCGCCTCGCCGTTCCATGCGCGAAAGAAGGTCGGGTTCGTTGATAGACCCGACCCGTAGGTATTGAACAGGTCGGATGGCTTTCCTTCCTTGTCGTAGAAGTCTGTGCCTCCGAAGATGGACGCAGCCAGCTTACCGCGACGCTCGCGGACTAATTTCGCCGCGGTGTACACCTTCTTGGAGTCGAGGAATGGAGCCTCGTCTGGTGGGAGCTGCACTGCCAGCTCTGGTCTCTCTAAGAAGTTGCCGAGATAGTCGCCCAGCTGCGACCCGAATTGCTTCTCAATGAGATGCGCCATTGCAGCAAATTGGCCATTGCCATCGAGTATAGCTAACTCTCGGAATTGCATGTAGAAAGAGGTGATGAACCTAGGAGACTGGTCTTGGTCCTGTCGCCGGCTCTGAATTGACTCAATCTCGCCTTCTGGAGTGGAAAGTTGAATGGTCACGTTGAGATTGTGACGGACGTCCATGACAAGCTCCGATCGGTCAAGTTCGCGAGCAATAGTAAGCAGGGAAGGGTTGGTGACCTCGGAGAAGTAGATAGGACTGCGCTCAGAGTAGATGCCATCGGCGTCAATGTCAATCCCTTCTGCTAGCCATTGGTTGACCCTGTCGACAAGTGCTCTGTTGTCTGTATCCGGATCGTCATGCAGAATGTTTGTGATGCGTGCGAGCGCAGCACACACTTTCCACCGGTGATTCGGCGTATGAATTCCACCTTTCGAAAGCCCACGACCTGCGCCTCGCAAGATTCCGCGGATGGTATCCGCCCACTCCTGCGACAATTCTCCATCGTCGGCTTTCAAGATCCGATACATGATGCCGAAATCTTCGATGAGGAAGCCGGTGTCTGGAGGTGAGTGTCTGTTCCCAACGCTGAAGGTGCCGTCGGCATGTTGACGCTTTCGCAGTGTCTCGAGCATCTCAGAGATGTGCTCTTCCAGGGCTTCATCGTGATGGTGATTGGAATCAGACCAGACGTAAGGTGTGACGAGCCTGCGAACCTCTCGGCACAGCGATCGTGGCGACCCACGCAGCGACTTGACCTTGTTGTCGAGCACGGTTTGGACCTGACTATCGGCGGCTTCGGTGAGAAGCTTGATTGCGTCCAGGTCCAGAGGAGGCTCCACCCTTGACAACATGGAGGACGGCGATACTGCAGCGCTGTTCAATTGATGGGATGTGACCATCGTGGTAAAGGCGAAGAGCAAGAAATGAAGGGCCCTCATTGCGGCGGGAGGAGGGATGACTAAGATGGCGATGACGACAGGAACACAGCAGTTGGAGGGCGCATCACAGGTTGGCGAGAAGATTAAACCACTCTCGGGGATCCAGGATTATTTATCTAGAGTCGAAAGAGCCTAAAATGACGTTACATTCTCTACATCTATGCGGTGTCGCTTGGTGACGAAGATGATCGTGGTTGACTGCACCAGATCGCAAGAACCGCCCACCCCGCATCAACTAAGAGTAACCGGATGACCCCGTGGGGAAGAGGGGATTGGCCAACTACTACTAGTACTAGTAGCACATACGACTATCTAAAAGAACCGCCGTCTAAAGCCGCAGCTAGGCAAGATCTTAATAGGAAGCAGTATGCTTATAATGACCACCAGGACCCATGTCCATGATGATTGCGTTTCTAGTGCCTTGCTAACAAGTCCTTGGCCTGCCTTAGTGCTTTCGGCAGATGACCGACCTCGCTGGATTACACAACATCGAAAGCGATTAGATTAGAACAGCATCGCTGCCATGAAGAACTCCAGATAATTACTTCATTTCCTTACATTCATCCAACTCGGACTTCATTGACCCTCCCAATGGATATTCTCGCTTATCAACATGCGGTCCAAGCGTTACATCGAGACCCTAACCCAACGACAGGGACCATCACTGCCGAGACCAGAAGGTGGACTCGCTCGCTTAATCGTGGAGAAACGTGCCAAATCAGCTGACAAGACGAGACACGAGAGGAGGGGCTATGCACAAGAAGATGTCGAACGAGAGAAAAAGCTGGGAAAACGTTTGGAGAGGAGGTGCCGTCTTCGAAGCATGCTTCCCGCTGCTCTCAACCGAGGTTATCGAAGCCAACTGGATCAACTGCCGTACACAGAAACGTCATTGAGAAACTGCATCTGCCCGTAAGTTGCTGTCAAACTATTACCGTTCTAGCGCCCGTCGCGGCATTTGTTGACCTGCCCCGGCTAGTCTGCGGTCTTGTTGAGTCTCGAATCGGTGCTGCCCGAATCAGAGCATCTCGTTGCGCACCCGACCGTTGCTTATCAGAGCACTTCCAAAGCACCGTTCAGAATCTGCCACTCTTGAACCCTGATCCATCATGTCTGAGCCTCAGAAGGCAAAGACCGATGCTGCGGACACCAAGACTGCCACCGCATTGCCTGGCACTCTCGAGTCGGATCCAGCCCCGCTCGCGGTCGACGATAATGTGCGCTTGCCCGGCCCCCAGCCGTTCCTTTTACTGATCGGTGATCCTTGCATGATCTGGTACCTGACTGGATCTCACAGGCTGATGACGAAGGTGATGAAGAGAGCCTGAGATCTGTATGCCTTCCACCCAAACCTTTGGTCGACCTCTCTGACACGGTGGGGGAAAAAAGGAACGTTTCAGCGAGACTACATCTATAGCCTCAACCATTCTGGCTTATCGTAAGGAAAATGGTCGGACATACCACGCTTACAAAGATGGGAGTAAGGATTTTCAATCTACCTTTGGTCTATTATATTGTCTTTGCTGATTATTTCCTTCAGCATACGTGCTTCCGAATGATGAGGTGAGTTGATCATCTAGGCAAAGACGGTGAAATGGCATTGACAACCAACTTCAAGTCGGAAAACGAGCGACTCGGTAAGTCCACTGCTAGATGGCCATGCAATACCTGATTGTAGCGACCATCAGCTGATTGCCCTTGAGATCTTCAACACAACCTCTTGCTCATGACTTTTGACTCTAAACTGCATTGCGCTCCTCTACCCAAGGCACCCGAGCGTGTACTTGACGCCGGCTGCGGTACCGGCATCTGGGCGATCGAGTTCGGTAGAGTCCACGTTCCCCCCTTCAAACTTTGAACAAAATGCTTACTGGTGCATCTTAGCTGATGAGCATCCAAAGTGCCATGTGACCGGCATTGATCTGAGTCCAATCCAGCCATCCTTGTACGTGATGCTCCTGGACCAAAGCTACGCAACTGCAGTCAACTAACAGGTGAAAGTGTCCCGCCCAACGTCAGCTTCTACGTCGATGACCTAGAAGATGAGTGGACCTTCGAGACGAAATTCGACTTTATCTTCTCTCGCTTCATGACCGGCTCGATCAGGGACTGGCCACGCTACATGAAGCAGTGCTACGAGTGAGCGTCCTCTCACCAACGCGTTATCATGGCTAATATGATCCAGCAACCTCGAGCCCGGCGGCACCGTCGAGTTCATGGACATCCTCTACCCTCTCCTCTCCTCCGACGGCACCCTGACTCCTACCACCCCTTTAAACCGCTGGGCCAACCTCCTCGAACAAGGCTTCGCCGCCAACGGCCACAGCATGCGCACCGCCCTGTCTTACCAAGACTGGCTCCCCGCGGCTGGCTTCGTGGACGTGCAGGTCGTCAAGGAGAAGTGGCCGAGCAACACATGGCCACGCGACCCCAAGTACAAGAAGATTGGCCTGTGGACGTGCGAGAATGCGATTGCGGCTCTGCAGGCGCTCAGTCTGGCGATCTTTACGAGACCGGAGGAGCAGGGCGGGCTGGGTTGGAAGATGGAGGAGTTGGAGGCGTTGCTGGAGGAGGTGAAGAGGGACTTTAAGGACAAGTCTATACATGCGTACTGGCCGATGTAAGTCTGTAGTGATTCGAGGGGTGACGCATGTTGCTGACGGTATTTTAGCTGGTCTGTTTACGCGAGGAAACCTGAGTAGTTTGTTGTTGGCCTTGTAAGCCCGAATAACGGGACGGCTTGAACGACAGAGCGGTCCTCTACTTATGGGCTCTCTTCGAGATTGAAGGAACTCACGGTCTAATTTCCTTGAGTACATCAACTAGAGAGGGGGCAGTTGTCGTCTCGACTTTACCCTCAGTTGTTCACATAGACTGTTTTCCACGGGCTACGCCGCGGTGGGTTGGCGACAGTTCGCACTTTGCAGGTATCACCGGGAATGCACACGTGAGCGGTCTGTCATAGTATCGCGCATTCCGCCAAATTGATTGAATTAAGCGAAGAGCAGTGAATATGGACGCTTGTCACTCTTGGTGTGCAATCGCGAGACCACAGTGCTCCGTATCAATTCTGCATCCCAGCTACTCTATTCCAGCGCCACCAAACCGCATTTCCTCCAATCGGCATAACCATAAATCTAGCTTACTGCCACCCTTAAAGATAAAAAGCGTCTTCCCGCCTAAAAGCTCCGTCGGATCCATGTGTCTGCTCATTCCTGCCAGGCGGAAGCGAGGCGAACTATCGATCAGAGAGAAGGGCGGCAGGGGTCCAGACCAGAAAGTGGTTGCGCCCGTGATGGGATCCTGTCTCTATCCGACCACGGGCGTGGTACCTCCGTTGGTGGCCAAGCGGAGAGTCGGCGCCGGTCTGCCTATCGCGATGAATATTGGTATTCAGCTCGCTGTTGAAGAACAGAAAGAGAACAATGACAACCTCCAACCTCCGAGACATTTGCTTCTCCAATTGTCTCAGAAACGGACTTGTTCCTATTGATACTGGTCTTCGAGAAGTCCATCAGCAGTTCTGGTCTGTGACAGGGGGCCCCCCTGCCTAGACCAAGTCCGTCTGTCTGCCGCGCAGCCGCCCCCTGAACTATTGGGACTCGGCATTTTCTCCAGGGCGAAGGACCTTCAAACTCACCTCACCAGGGGCTCTTTTTGACTCTTTGTTACTTGTCACATAAACAGCATTCCAGTCTCACCCTGTGCTTGACTCGAACCTGTTACGAATACATTAAAGGACTTACAGTCGCAACAGCAAACACATATAGAAGCAACGAGCGACCCCATTGGCTCAATACTGGTCTGCTGAAGAGATTGGAAGTCTTCAAAGCTGAAGATGTGCCCGCCAAATCCATTTCTACAGCTGCTGTATGCGACCTGTCAAATGCAGAATCAGCAGTCGCCCCCCCAAACTCGGCCTAATCGGTGATCCCTGCTGCTCATCCGAGTCCAGAACAGTCGGTGCCGCGACTCATTTACAGCAAAAATGCCATCTTGCCTCCTTTTCCCTGTCCATTACGGGCGCGCGTCGTCACGCGTGCTTTACGCCGCAGTCCTGGACCTTAGACTAATATGTATGCTTCTTCACCAGAGTCCTGTACTCCCCCCCCCCTCTCCCCCCCTTGTCAGACGTACTTGTCTATACGCGGATGGTGTAGGACCCTGGGCCCGGAATCCTGCAGATCTAGTGACAGCCTGCCGCTGCGCCCAGTTCAGGACTGGAGAATCTGTGTCGCGGCTCTGGTAGGAATACGGTGGTGTCGGTGGTGTCGTTCTCGACCTTTAACCCGAAGGAGGGGGAGGGGCGCTTATTCTTGACCTTATTCCATATGCGTCGTATCCCGAGTTGACCGGATGCGTGCTATTAATGTGACGGGACACCCATCCCAGTTCCTGGTGGCATATTCTCCTGTCCCTCTCGATGCTCTGGATCGCTCTTCCACGTTGACACTTCGCCATGACTTGACGATACTCTGATGTAGTAGACTTGACCACTGCGCATGGCGCCTCGATGCCTCGATTGCGTCTTGCGACTTGATCCTCTTCGATCCTGATTCCGAACTCCAAGGAAGCGACTGCCGATCCGGCTCAACTCCCGGCGCTGATCTTCGCCATGGCCTCCTACTCGGAGAAATACCCTCCACCATCCCCAACCATCGCCTCCTTCCAACAAGTCCTTGTTCGTCGCCATCGCAGCCTTTCCATCGCCTGCCTCATCCTCCTCGCTGTCACATCATTCTACACCCTGCTCGCCGTTGGCTTCGGCAGTCATGGCGATGCGCCGACGGAGATGCGCCTGGTGACCCTGCGCAAGGGCGATGCGTCGGGCCACTTGAGGAGTCTAATCCCGCCAAAGATCTGGCAGATCATGCTTCCAAAGCGTGGCGATGGAGGGGAGCTGTATAATGTCGATCCGGATCAGCTGAAGGAGACGTCGAGCTGGTTGGCGAAGAATATCGACTATGAGTAGTGAGTGTTGCCGATCGGTGCGGTATTGGTCTCGTGTAAATGAGAGCTGGTTCAGATCGTCAGCTGGTCTGAATAGCTTCACTTACAGAAACCCATACTCACCACACCTCTTCCCGAATCCCACTGACATCCCCCACCAGCCATCTCGTCGGCCCTCGCACCGCCGATGACTTCGTCGAGTCCAACTTCGCCTCCTACCCGCGCCTCCTCTCCGCCTATCGCAACATCCCCAACATGGGCATGAAATCCGACCTCCTCCGCTACCTCCTCCTCTCCCGCGAGGGCGGTGTCTACTCTGACATTGACACCGTCGCCATCCGCCCCATCGACGCATGGATTCCCCGTCGTCTTCGCGATCACGTCCGCCTCGTCGTCGGTATCGAATTCGATAAGCGCGACGGCGCCAACTGGGCGGACATCCCGCACGACCTGCAGTTCTGCCAGTGGACCATCGCGGCCGCGCCGGGTCATCCTGTTTTCGCGAAGATGGTTGACAGACTGTTGGACTCACTGGACGATATGGTCGTGGCGCATAATAACACGCCACTCGCAGAGATCGTTCCGGGCAGCTTTGAGGTGATGAACTCGACAGGACCGGCGGCGTGGACGGATGTCGTGTTTGAAACGCTCCAGGGCTTCGATCCGAGCTTGAACGAGACTAAAGATCTGTCGTTCATGACAACCAGCAGGGTCATCGGAGACGTACTGATCCTTCCTATCAACGGCTTCGGAATGGGCCAAGGCCACTCCGCGAGCACAAACGACGGGACCATTCCTCCAGAAGCGCTCATCCAGCACATGTTCTGGGGATCCTGGAGAGAGCCGGAGAATCACGATGAGGAGGAGCAGGGAGAAGGTCAAGACAAGACAGAGGACGACCAGACGAAGACGGAAGAAGACCAGGTTCTTGAAGCTGAGCAAAGGCTGCAGGAAGCGCAAAAAGCGGAGGAGGAGGCGAGGAAGCTACAAGCCGAGGCTGAGGCTAGTCGGCAGCAAGAAGCGCAAAAACAGCAAGAAGTCCAAAGGCTGGAGGAAGAGGCACAAAGGCAGCAGCAGCAGCAGCAGCACGAGGCGTCATATCAATCGCAACCAGCAGCGGCGCCTTCACCGGCTTCCCAGCCGGCCAGCGCAGATGTGTCCCCTGCAACATCACAACCATCAAGGGAGACAGAAAGTGTCCCTGAGGCCCAGACCGAGCCGCCATCAGATGCTCATCCCGCCACGGAGAGGGAAAATGACAAAGAAGAGGAGGAGGAGGAGGAGGTTCTGCTGATGGATACAGGGGCGCCATCATGGCCAGGCCCTGAGTTTGCCCCATGATCCGGGGTGCCCCCTAACGTTCCACACGAAGAGCACCTGTATATGAAGTTGATGATTGTACATACACAACGGCCCAAATTACAAAAACATATGAAACCTGTGTATGTCTTCTATACGCCAGTGATGATATTGCATCCTACAGCCCCCAGGGATCGCTCGTGCCAGGAGGTACTTATGGCTTATGATGTGAGTAAGGCATCTGTGCTCCAAGATCTGCACAGGCGGTAACCTGCATCCCAGCATTTGCACCAAGTCCCTTTGCCACCTTTGAAAGGTACCTGGTGGCGACGGGTGTGAGTTGAGCTACACAGAGAGTACGTAGCGCCAGTCAACAACAGCGATCATTGCGCACTCAAACGACCAACCATCAACAGGGGACTCGATAGCCAGATCCAATTTCCCCATTATTCTCGTCAAACCTAAGCGCTCTCCTGTAGATTATTTGCCGCATTCCACAGGCGCAGGGAATCTCGCATCGTTCCACAACTGCTGTCCAACGCATCACGAAACACAAACTTGAGCTTTCACCAGCATTATATTCTCTGGCAATGACAAGTCAGTGATCTCTTCCAAGGAGTAGACACCAGGTATTCATGATGTCGGTTTGTCCTGCGTCCTGAATTCTGCTTTCAAGCTACGGTGCGATCTACAACAATCACGAAGATGTCGATGTAGGGTAAGTGGACGATTAGGTACCTCTCGAAGAGATCCATCTGCAAAGACAACATCTGCTCGCAGGAATGAAATTTTAACTTGGGATCTCTTGAGAAGGTTCCCCTGGGTTCTTTTTGCGATGAAGTGAATGGGTGATCAATGTTGGGAAAGTGGCGACCTGAGGTGGTCTGTCACAGGCCAGATGCTCACCCCGAAGCCACAGCAATTCACCTGAGTCTGGGGCCACGTTCCAATACTTTGATAATTTGTTCAAGGAGCACATCGCTATCAGAAGGCTCTGTACAGTCTGGCTGCAAGAAGATAAACAAGTATGCACGCAGTGTTATTGCCCACGTCAAAGGTCAGAAAACTCCAGTCCGTGAAGGGGTCCTTATATCGGACCCAGTGAGTGTTTGGCTTCGCCCAAAAGAATTTCATACGCCTCAATGCCTTGTTCTCAAAAGCCTTACATCGGCTCATCCGAATCCTGCGCCTCAAAGTACAGACTTGCCACGTCGAGCGCATCGCTAATGCTCGTCGTGATGCGTGTGCACTCGCAGTCTCTCGTCCATGTGTTGTGGAAGTTGAGGTTCTTGCCGAGCTTGCTGTCCATGAGAACGTGTGGCACTCCGATGACGGTAGACAGGATATGGCCGTGCAGACGGTCGGTGATGACGAATCGTGCTGAGCCGAGCAACTCGAACCCGGCGATGGACTTGGCCCACGCACGCTGGTTCTTGCCCTTCTCCTTGTACCCCTCCTTGGTCTCCTTATCGGGGTTGATGCCTGGAGTGTCGGTAAACTTCCAGTCGACCTTCTGGTAGGTGACGTTGCGACCGGAGCCAAGGTCAAGGGTGCCTTCGCCGAACTCGATCTCTGAAGAGTCGCCCTCGGAGATCTCGTTATCTTTCCGAGCAAGAATCAAGATATCGTGACTGCTATGGATTAGTCTTGAAGAATGAAAAGAGGCATGATAGGTAAACTTACGTCTTCGGGGTGTTGCGGCGGAAGTCAGATCGGTTTCCCCACATGAAGGCAATGTCCGGCACAAGCACGCTTTCGATGCCCTCCTCGTTGCCGAAAGTCTCATTGAGCCAGTCGTAGCTGGGCTGGTCACGCGCTGCGAGCTGCAGGTTCTTGTGCTGGGTAAATGCATCCTTGGTCTTCTGGATGCGTTCGGGCTTCGTCATGTAGATGCTCTGAGGGAAAGCGCGAACGGGGAACTCGGTGAAGTTGGAGATCATCTTCATGCGAGACGGTTGGTCGTCCCAGTAGTAGTCATTGAAGTTGCCACCACCAGCCATGATGATGCCCGAATGAGGCTCGTGGTCTTCAAGAAGCTGCCGGAACTTCTTCATATCGCAACCCTTGTGCATGTAACGACAGGCTTCCATGGTGTCGATGCCAAGAGTGGTCAGCAACATCTGCTGAGCAGTCCAGATGGCAGCATCACCCTTGTTCTCTGTCTCGAGATATCCCCAAATGTTGGCGTAGCGGATGCCCTCGAAAATTCGGGTGTACTCCTGAATGAGGCGCTGCTGCAGCTCGTTGACCTTGTCCTCGCAGCCAACGGAAGGCGCAACGTCGAGTTGGTACGAGATGCCTTCACCACCGCTAGACGTATGGTAGGTTGGTTCTTTGATGCTTCCCGAGCTGCCTGTCGCCGATTGCCATAGTGCTGATGGCGCAGCTGTGATGGTGGAGATGTCGGATGATTGCGCCCAGAAGAAGCAAATGATGAGGAAGACAAAGAAAGACGCTAGAACGATGATGCGCCCTCCGCTGAAGGCGTTGGAAGCGATCATGGTGGCCAAGAGAAGGTAGTTGCCCGCAAAGTGATGGCAACGTTGACAGGGCGTGGTCAGAGACGAGGGCGTGTGATGAGGCCAGCCTCTTCAATCTTGTGGCAGCCTCGAGATGGTAAGAAGGAATACGCGAACTGCTGTCAGTAAAAAAAGGAATGGACGGCAGAGTTAGCCAAGATATCACAGCAGCAGGAGAATGAGGTGCTTGAACGTTGCACCGTGTGTGACAGGAACGAGTGAAGAATTAGGAAGAGGAGACGGAGAGTCAGGAGGAGTTTCTGGAGACGGCAGGGAGGGGTCTATGGCACTTGGCATTCCTGGATTTGATTGAACACTCCCAGTGGCGGAGAATTGCTCAGCTTGTGCAGCCTGGCGACCAAAGCGCCTGGAGGACCCTGGAAAAGCGCTGTATTCGAGCCTCGGAGTGTTTGGCAGTCTGCGACGACTCAGTGCAGTGATCAGCAGGGGAGCATTGTGAGCGTTGCAGAGTGAAGCGGCCTGGAACCACAGTGGCTACAGATCAGCCGCCACTGTTGTAATTTGGTGCTCTACAGCCTAAGGTACGGGAGCCAAGCCAGGGTACTTGACTTATCGAATAATTCATGTCTTTGATTGATCTAGTCAACATAAGGCTATTATCCTCGACCGAGGCCTATGAAACTACTGTAGATGGGCTCTCAGTAAGTATGTTGGCAGGAACACCTTTTAACCCCTTCGTTAGGCAAAATTTTCTTTTTAACTTTAAACAGTATGGAGGCGACCGACATCCGATGGAGGGGAGACGGACGCGTGGCTTGGGAACCCCCTGGAAAGAATCAAGATCAAACGCTGGAATGTGCGTCAAGATGTCGATGCAGTACACTCCGTACCTGGATCCGTACCATGTTAGACCCGGCTGCAGTGCGGGCCCCCCCTGCGCTGGACTGGGGGCGATCGGGGGGCCGCTCAAGCCACGCCGGTAATGACGTGCGGCAGGCAGGGGCTCGGGTTCGTCGGTACTTGCGCTGGATGTATCTCCAACCTTCCTCGTCGTTGCCTCCCGTTCAGGTAGTTGTAATATAGCGCTGGCGGTCGTGGGCAGGCATCTCTAACATTGCAGGACGGGTGCTCCAGAGCTATGTGGACCAATGGGTCATGAACACAGTAAGATCAAGCATAATGGGAGTGGCAGTGATGGCGTTTTCTCGGTGATCACAATCTTCCCAAAGCCTCTGCCGGTCTTGCTTGTAATTACGAATGATGCCACACTGGGGCTGATCAACTGTTCGGTTCGCTCTCAGCGTCGTTGACGCTGGGAACGATTTTTTTTTTTGGTTTTCAATACAGCGTTTCCCCGTTACTTGCATCGAAGGGGTGTGTCCCTCCCATGTCTCTAGAGACTAGGTACCTTATGCTTCTATCCGCTTACTCATCCTCCCTTTCCCAACGCGTCACTCCCTTTTCGTAGCGCCTCACCTACGCCGGCGTTCCAGCTCCATCCAGCCACGCGTCTCTGCCGGCCCTCCGTTACTTGTGTCCCCAGGTATCTCATTCACACAAACGCCAGCGGCTTTCCATTGGACACGAATCAGGGCCGCACAATCCTGCTCACCCAGCAGCCCACAGTTTTGTGTCCGCGTACGACGGCCCAGCATCTTTCAAGGGCTTAGCATTCGAGGAGAACCCTGGGCAACTGGAAAGGGGTCCTCCCTACCTGTAAGGCACTACATACATTCCATCCGTGGAGTGAGTGCTCTGGCAGCTCAGGTCTCGTGATCTCGCTACAGATACGGGACTTTCGCACCCCAACCCAGCACCTACGGCCAAGACCCTGGACTGCCGATCAAGCCTACCTTCTTGACGTCGTGGGGTCTGCCAATCGTCGAAGCTTTGATATCCCAGCCTCAAATCCGGCCTCGGGCTCCTGATTGACCTTCACTAGTCACTGAACTGTAGCGCAGTGCTAGGCACCCTAGGCCTGGAGGGTCTCAACTGCAGCGAACCTGTGACGTCGCCCACCCTTCACATCCGCATCGAGCTTTCACCACCCAACTTTTCATTTTGCGACACTTGGAGCGCAACGCCCAACTTCCTGATCACCTCTCGCGTCTTGTCACTCTTCGCTGCTGCCATTGCATAATCTCGCGAAATCGCGACAGTCGACACAGCCACCATGGCCGACTCGAGGAGATCCGACGATGAGCGCCGCAGCTTCGAGGCGCGCGATCCTCGTGAAGAGGAGAGGACCGTTTTCCTCGATCAGTCGGCGCAAAAAGCAGATGCCGTACCGCCATCGACGTCACGATTCGAGAACAGCCCTCCCGTCTCGATTGTCGCGTACTGCCTCGCCTCCATCAGCATGACTGTCGTTAACAAGTACGTCGTCTCTGGTGATGAATGGAACCTCCATTTCCTCTACCTCGCGATTCAAGCTGTCGTGTGCATTGTGACGATTGCACTTTGCAAGTACGCCGGAGTTGTCAAGTCGCTGGCGCCATTTGAGCAAGAGAAGGCGAAGAAGTGTATGTTGGCGCTTGTGGCACTTGTTGCGTGCAAAACGCTGACCAGAATGCAGGGTTTCCCATCTCATGCCTCCTCGTGGGCATGATCTACACTGGCAATCGATCACTGCAGTACCTGTCCGTCCCGGTCTACACCATCTTCAAGAATCTGACCATCATTGCCATCGCATATGGTGAGGTCTGGGTGTTTGACAGCAAGGTCACTCCGATGACCTTGTCGTCCTTCCTCCTCATGGTCCTGAGCTCCATGATCGCCGCGTGGGCAGACATCAAGAGCGCCATGGCGGGTGACGAGAAGTCGAACGACTTATCAACTCTCACAGCCGGTTACTTTTGGATGGCTTGCAACGTGGTGTGCACCGCGACCTATGTTCTCGGCATGCGCAAGACTATTCACAAGCTCCAATTCAAGGACTGGGACAGTATGTATCCCTTCGCAACACGAATCGCAGGACTCACGACTGACTCTCCTTAGCCATGTTCTACAACAACCTCCTGACCATCCCAATCGTCATCGTCATGTCGATCATCACTGAGGACTGGTCAAGCAGCAACTTCGCCCGCAACTTCCCCGCCGAAACCCGCAACAGCATCTTCATCGGCATGATCTACTCCGGCGCCGCGGCCATCGGCATCTCCTTCTGCTCCGCATGGTGCATCCGCGTCACATCCTCGACGACCTACTCCATGGTAGGAGCCCTGAACAAGCTGCCCATCGCCATCAGCGGCCTCATCTTCTTCTCCGCCCCGGTCACCTTTGGCAGCGTATCCGCCATCTTCCTCGGGTTTGTCAGCGGCTTGGTCTACGCGTATGCCAAGGTCCAGCAGTCGAGAGAGGCGAAGGAGACACTTCCGGTGGCAAAGGATGATGTCGAGCTCGCGGACCGGAGGACAGACAACCCAAAGCCATAGAGGGCCCTGTCCTAATCACGGAGGAGGAAAGGCCTTGCATACGCTTCAGAAGAATGCAACAAGCATGGGAGGGTCGTCGGTGGACGATTGTACGAGGATACTTCAGGTTTCGGGATGTTTGAAGGACTCATATAGAAGGGAAAACTGATGGGGCTGCGCACTGGCCTATAGAGGTGCGCGGCATGTGCATTTCTTGTATGACCAATTGTCATCATAGCAAGATCTAAAAAAATGTTTGCGTCTTGACCTACCACAAAGCACCGCTCAGTGCTCAAGGATTCCCATGCACAAAGCCGGATGTGGCCTACCACCTGGTCCAAATGTAACGGCAAGCTCAAAGACTCACAAAGGAGCAACAAACTTGAACTCATATGCCGACAAGAGCGACTTTCGGATGGTAATTCACTGCGCCTGTGCTTCTGCAATACGACATGGGTGTCGACAAGGAACAACTCCCGCCAGCCAAGGATGAAGATCGTGATACCATGGTCCGCTAGTGGGGAACCTGCTGCCACTGGTAAAGTCCAGGGGTCTGGGTCTGCCGGGAAAGCTTGACTTGCGAGCCAAGACCCAAGCGTAGCGGCTCCAGCTAGAAACATGCGGCGTGCTTCGCTTGTTCCCCCCCTGGAGATCTTGTAGAACGTCTTGGGCATGACGGGTAACTCAAGCGTGAAAGATCTTCCAAGCCTGGCAAAGAAAGGGGTTGTCCACCCTTGCATGGTAAAGATGATCGGGATCGAGGGGAGATTGCGGAAAGGCGAACGGACGGAGGGTGCCTGAAGGTGCAGGATACTGGTTGGTTGAGAAGTGCATTAGTTCGTCTAGAAAACCAGGAACCTAACCCAAAGGTACGCGAGCGAGGGGGACGGGAAGCGCCAAGTTTCAACGACCGCCGTCGAATTGGGACAGAGAATAGTCATTGCGGCGGCGGCTTCCACTTCCTTCCGTTCAGCAGCCGAAACCTCGACCGCGTCCACGTTCTCCTGAAGATCCCAGATCAACTGCGGCAGTAGCGTAAAGCTTGATACCCGCGTATAGTCCACATCCTACGTCAGGTTTCATACAGACGTGACGAAGTGGGTAATGATGCGGAATTCTGATGAATGGATTCACCATCCCAGCGACCGAGGACCCATCGAAGTCGCGCCAGCGCTCCGAGCTCATGTTTGCGGTTGCTGCTGCCCCGGTGGTGGAGATCGCTCTATGTTCCAGTGTTCCACTATGTTGTTTGACTCTCCCTGGAGCCACGCAATCTGATCTTCATCTACTTGCCAGACGAGGTGTCGACAGAGACAATGAGCATGGGTCGAAGACAATCTCTGAGTGCTTTGCTGGCGTCCAGACACAAGCAGCCCGTAGGGAAGTTCAATTAGCCCCTTAGCGAGAAATCAGCAAGACAGTGCTGGCAAGGAGGTTTCGCCCTTTCGCCATTCGGTGGACTTCCATAGTGCGCGAGGTCACACCCCTCCCCTGGTCGGGTTCCAAATCGGTTAGAAGGATCGTTTCGATCCTAGCATGATCAGCTATGCATCTATGCGGGACGGTAATGGTATCAGAGGTTGACGGGCACGGGCCCCAGCGCGGAGCTCGACGAGCTGAGACGACAGAAGTATCTGCTGCGGGCTCGGGGCAGAGCACAAGAAAAGCTCTTCTGTCCCAGTCGGCTTTGTGCCGATTATCTCCCACTGATGGCTTACCATTGCAATAGTCTCGACTTGGGCGATTCTACCTATTTTCTCATCTGGGATACGCCAAGTGAAGGACGAGCGAGCTGCCAAGCTTTCTCGATCGGCATGGGGGCGGATTCCAGCTTGGAAGCATGGATTTGGATTGGCCATGGGTCGCCGACTGCGAAATGCTTGTTCCAGCCACAGACCCGAAGAGTGGACAACATGTCTCCGTACTTGCTGCTTCCAGAGCGCCTGCACACACCTCCAGCATTATGTTTTACAGGGGTTGAAGAGTGGTGATCCCTATAATGCGTGTTTCCCTATTCCCACGCCCCAATCCTCCCTTCCCTCCCCCAAAAAGAGCTGACTTGGAATGGCCATCCAAGCCAGTGGGGTCTGCTTCAAGCCACCACTGCGGAAGAAGAAGGCCGGAGCGTCCTCCATCCTTTCGTAGCGGTGGCTTGCTCTTTACTCGGTTGGCTCATGACTATCGACGGCTCAACACTGGCCCGGCCAAAAGTCTGTTCCCGCAGAGCGTCGTCAGCTCTCGGGCCGGATGCCAGTACGGACGCAATGGACGCTGAGGGCGGCTGAACAGTCTTCATTGAGATGGTTGATTGAGGCATTGCGACCAATTCTTTCCAGCGGCGATGTCGACCTATAGGTGAGGTCTTCCGTGCAGATAGGCAATGCCGATTGCTGCCCAGAGCACGCCCAGCCGATCGCATCCCGACAATTGGCCACTTTAGTGGCGGGGATGGGCCACGAGGGTGAAGAATCGATCTGTTGCAAGCCTGGGAAAAGATGGCAGGGCCACTTCACTAAGGCACTGGCGCCAAATGAAGGTTGTGCCGTTATCTTGCGCAAGGTTCGACAACCGTGTAGGAGGTGCCGGAGGCTGGCGGCGCCAAACTCTTGGATGCGTTGAGTTTCTCCGTAGGTTGAAGTCTCTGTCGTTAGCGCTGCAAGTATCGTGTGCGTACCATAGCCGGTTCTCGCACTCGACGAGGGTGGCGCTCGTTCAGGTTGAGGGAGTACACGATGTTTCAAGGCTGGATTCTATTGCGAACAGTCAGTCACTCGGATGGCATGCGTGGATAGGCACTGGCAGCCAGGTGTCTCAGTCGACCGGCAACAGCAATGGAATTGGCAGCGACTCAACGGCTCTGAGAAAAGGTGCAAGGGGGGGGGGCTACCTCGACTGTACTTCCTTCCCCATCTCCTCCTCCTCCTTGTTGCACTTCCTTGCTCTGCTCCCGTACACGGGCCTCCCCCCACCCTCCATCGCTCTAACGGTACTCCCGCTACTACACACACACTGCTCCGTGAGCACGCTACCAGCATAGCAATGCTGTCGGTGATACTCTATCGCTCATCGTCGTCCTCCTACTCCTCCCGTCCACTCTAGACATGGTCGACCCTTTCCGTCCTCTAACTTAATCTTCTCCTTCACAACGTTCACGGTTCCCTTCTCGACACTATTCCAACGAATTCCTTCACTCATTCCCCCTCTCCTCCCTTCTTCTTTCTCATACGTCTTCCTATCGCCTCTCGTTGCCTCTATCTCCTGCCGTCTAACCTTTCCCTCGTTTTCTTTTCCCGCTTCTGTCTCAGACACTCCGCCTATTCTCTGCGCACCACTTTCGCGCGTCACCGCACCCATTCATTACATATCGAGCAGGAGATCGGTGCCATTTCTCAGGATTGTTTTGCAGCATAGGCTCACCTCTCACATGATCTTGCCGTAAGGAAGGAGACAGCTACCTCCGCCGTCACGAAATTCCAAGACTGCGGTAACACCCATACACACCACTCTACCCACAACTATGGCCGCACCAGCATCACTCTTCGCCGGCTTGCGCAAGCCAGAGACCATGCCGACTCGAGCCCCGAAACGCTTCTATTATCTCGTCGCCGTTTGGCTTGCTGTGGCGACTCTCCTCGTTCTGGGAAATACATACCTGACCGATTCCAGCCTCGCAACGAGTTGGCGCTTCCCCTTCGTCACCGATGACGGCACAATTGCTCTGCCGTCATGGTCATCCCAAAGCAACCACAGAGGCAAGCTCCGAGTATCTATGGTCGAGGCTGCTGGTGTTCACGACGAGGTCACAAGCGCTCTTGTGCATGCTTTCGGAGGTCAGCACGACGTTGATTTGAGGCTTTACCAGAAGCGTCAGCGCTACAACATGTCTGCTATCGTGGACGAATTCTCTCTGTCCTCGCCCATCCAGAACATAACCCACGTTGATCACTTCTGGAATGATTCTATGGCGCTACCGCCTCACGTTGTCGTTTCGACCACTTGCGAGCTTGATCTGAACTGGCGCAAGAATGCTTTCAGGGCTGTCCTCAGAGAGACCAATGCGTATCTTTTCTGCCTCGTTCACCACGCGGATCAGTGGACCAAGGGTGCGAATGTGAATGTGGCAAAAGAGTTCGCGGCCGAAGGCAGGCTTGACATGATCACTTTGAGCAAACACACGGCCGACTTCCTCGCCAAAAATGCTCTTTCGACATGGGACGACGGTGAGAACGTTGCTGTCCATATCTTACCGCCTATCTTCCCCGTCCATGCGCCAGGTTCTGAGAACGCCGCCGAGCTTAATCTTGCAATGCAGGGTGACTTCTCTTCTGCGCGACGAGACTATCAAGGTATCTTTGGTGGGCTGGGGAGTGTTGTCGAGAAAGTCAACACCTTACCTGGCATCGACAGCGTTACACTTCACCTTCTTGGCCACGGCAAGCATCCTAACGTGCCGGATAATGTCAAAAGCCGTGTCGTATTCGACGAAAATCTTTCTTACCCCGATTTCTACACTATCCTCTCTCGGGCTTTCGCCGTCCTTCCATCATTTGCCACCAAAGAATACTACGATCGCAAGGCCTCCTCTACAGTCCCAGCATCCATAATTGCTGGTGCACCGCTGATCGCAAACGAGGAACTTCTGGAGAGCTATTCTTACCTGCCGCGTGAAGCCACGTGGGTTGTCCGAGAAGGGGAATCGGAACTTGATACCGCTTTGAGGATTATCGGCGATCAAGAAGAATTCGAGAAGAAGCGCTGGCTCATTGCGGATACGAGAGAAAGGCTTCTCAAAGAGAACCAAGAGAACGTTCATTCGTGGATTGTGAACGCTTTAAAAAAGCTATAACATCCAGATGACGACGCCACCGATAGGCGGGCTTACAACGATAATACATTGCTCGGCGCATCATTTTTCCCTATTATGTTCATCCTTGTTTGGGTTTAACGCAAAACCTTTCACCGTCATGATGCGGTTTTCGAACGAACTTGCTTTTGCGGCGCGATAATCTCTTTGGCTCGGCATTTGTTTTCTGGTACAAGTACATCACTTGTACTCATCCATTTTGTTTGTTACCAGTGGGGTTCTGTCCTCTATCTGGTCACGCGATAGTTCAGGTTCCGTCATCTCGAGTGGAAGACGATGGTGGCTAGAGGAGGTGCGCGATCCAGCGAGTGGGCAGGCGCCTGCTCGAAAGATAGAGATACGATACGAGATAGACCGAATACCTCAAAAGAGGACAAGAGAAATTTCCGATTATTCGGGACGGTCCCCCCTCGTATCCTGCTGATTGGCCCTGAAGTGATCCTCATTCCTCGCTTCGAGTATCCGTTGATACCACAAAGATCCTAGTGCAAGTGGCTCTTCCGCATGGACAGCCGGAGCGGGCCATCGCTTATCCTCTTGACATCCGGTCGCATCTTACGTACCCGGTGAGTTAATCACCTTTTGGACAATTGTGTTTCAAGCCTCGAGGAACAATAGGTGAATGTCTGGTTGTCGCTTACTCGTGTAGAAGCGCTCGTGTCGTCAACAGCCACAAGTCTGGAGTAGACAGGCGACTCGTTAGGACGTGTCAAAGATTATGTGTTGGACAAGCCCCTCGAGTGGACCACTGGAACCCGAGTTGAAGCAGTTCGCAAACATCACGCGAACGCGGCCCGAGGCCCGCTTGTTGGCCTTTCACTCGATGTCAGGTCTTGCGACCGCGAAATCACACGTCGTTGATTGATGGTGCCCATGCCAGCCCGGTCAATTTCCCAATCGAGACGTAGGACGAGAGCGGCCAAGGCCTCATCTTCGATCGGAAGCAAGCGAACATGGGGTCATTTTGCGGCGTAGCAACAGGCGGGCGGGATGGCGGGGCGTGTGCACGATAGGCCGCAGTAAGCACTTAGCAAGTTTGGAATTAGGCAAGGTAATTTCCAAGAATGGGATGTATGTGCTTTCGAGGTGCATTTGAAACCAGGTTTGCGGTACGAGGCAGCGTGCCATTTGGCATCTGGATTGGGAAATGCGGCTGAGAGCGAATGGGTGGATAGGTGGATGGATGGACTGGACGATGGGGGCCAAGTGCGAAGAGAGAGAATAATGGCGATAGGGGCGGTCGATCGTGCGTGCGTACGTGCGCAATTCGGTTATGAGTGTATCTGTGTATTGTGGTTCTATTGAAAACGCCTTTAGTTGCGAATGTTGAGGGCATCCGCAGTACCCTTGTCCAGAGCATCCACGCTCTCCCCCAGGGAGCAACCCAATGTACCAGCGCCAATAGTGCGCTTGAAAAATAAAGTCCGTCACATTCCGGATGAGGGGCGCTATTGCACTCCATTGTTTCCTTGCTTCTCAACATCGTCCTTGTTCGCAAGCGGAATGTAATCGCCCGACTTCTTGGCCTGCGTGTAGCGGTCGCGAGCCCAGCCGTACAGCGCCGACCCACCGAGAATGAGCAGCATGCTTCCTGCGCGATCCGTCGTCAGAACCTCGCCGAGAACGACAATAGCGATGGAACTTTGCGCGACACCGCGGGCTGCCGTCACGACCATGTGTGTCGTTGGCGACGTGACTTCGATTTGCATGAAAGTAGCGATGGTGAGGAGGAAGGCTGAAACACCGGTGAGGGAGGCGGCGCTGAGAAACCCGCGAGCAGACTCTGAAGTGATGTCGAAGAGAGAAATGAAGGTCGGGAGCTCGCCGGAAAGAGGCAAAAGGGGAACGTAGAATCCAAGTGCCATGACGTTGCTCATCCACACCATCTGCCACATGCCTTCGGGTGACTTGCCGAGGAATTTCTTCACCACAACCGACTCGATAGCGGTCGTGAGCGAGGATCCGACGCCGAGGAGAACACCCTTGCCGGAGGTGAGCATCTGCGAGTAATCGGACGCCATACCGGCTCCGAAGCCGGCCATAACGAGAGCGCAGCCGGCGAGGGACAAGGGCGGGTAATAAGGTCGAGGACGGAGAACGACAAGCGACAGCACGAGAGTGAATGGGAGGAGCAGGCCTCGTGCGATCTGGTAGACGGATGCATTGACGGAGGCGAGACAGTAGGTCTTGGCAAGAATGCCTACAAGTCGAGCGATTGTGAGGGGAAGGAGAGCTTTCCAGGCCTGGGTGAACATGTTAGCGAGGAACTTCCGTATTCTAAACAGGGCACGTTACAGAAAGCGAGCGATGAAGCTCAACGAGGCCAGTGAAGGAGCCGATTGTGGTAAGAAGCAAGACTTGGACGAATGTCTGAAGGGCGAGGAGGGTAACTGGTGCCTCGATGCCGTTGAGTGCCGACTTTGAGAGGATCGTGCTGAGGATGGCACAGGACGAATGAAAAAGGACTGTGAGCGTGACTCGAAGTCGAGATGCAGGAGGCTTGTTGTCCTCTGGTGTTGATGGTGCGACTGCCATGGCGAGTAAAGTGTTGTGGTGTTGTTCACAGAATGAAGGTTAAAAGAGAGTTGTGAGGAGATCGGGTTAGTCGTGAAGGTAATCGGACTTTAGTCGACAAGGAGGAATGGGACGAAGGAAAAGGCGGATGACGGGCAGCAGTGATGCTACATGCAAAAGAGAACACACGAAAACGAATGTGGCTGGTGAAGGACCGACAAGATGAGAAGAAGATGCTGAATGCAGTTGGAATGGAAGACGAAGATGCACAGATGGAGACGAGGAAGGAGGAGGAGGAGGAGTAGAAGGAGATGAGAAGGCTGCAAACAGCCAAGGCTGATGATTTGCGCCGAGGAGGCTTGGGTGTCTTCCAGGCGAGTGAACCAGGTGGCAGCAGGTGTTGGTAGCACATCATGATTTGGGGGCCACTGCAGTCCATGTCGATCTCGTCAGGAGGTTCACTCGCTGAAGCAGACTCATTGCCCTGAGGAACCCGCCCAGATGCAACTTCAGCAGGCCCCAGCTGCACTGCCGAAACAATCTCAGGCTGCCTGGCACTCAATGACGGGTCGAATTACAGTATTGCGAAGCTCAGGCCAGTGCGAAATGCGTGGTACCGCCCAAGTACCGCGGCCATGATCCACCGTAGAGACGCTGCACCCCGGCTCCCATCCACTACGGCTACACCCAGCCCATGGTGGCACCTGGGATCTGCGAACAGGAGATTGATGTAGCTCTATGTGTCCGCCTGCCTGTCTGTCCTAATTCGATGGTTGGGCAATTCCAGCGTTCGCAATTGACGCCACATTCAGATATTGCTAGTCTTTCGAGGGGAATTAAGGTAAAACATCTTATTCGCACAAACTGATCTTGACATTGGATGGCTTTTTAACATGATACAGTTCTAACGGCGCCAGGGGACAGAAAGACGCCGTGTGGGGGGGGGGGTTGCTGTGGGCTTTGTATCACGGTCCCGTTAAGAGGCGCGCGCGGTCGCTAGCCTGGCAGTATATGACTCGATTCAGATTGCAATCGACATGGACCTGCTTCGGTGCGGACGAAAAACGATGGAAGCGACGGACGGGTTGTTGGTTCAGGGGGGATTGACGGTGACGCGGAAAATTGAAGACGATGGATGTGCTGCTGCTGCGGGTTTGCCGTCAGTCATTGCTTGCCCATATCCCAGCTGGAATGCGTTGGAAATTCGTGACACTTGTCACAAACCACTTTTGCTCTGGGCACTGTGGCGAGCTGAGCTGGGCCGTTCGTGTCTCATCGCCGTGTGGGACACTGCGTTTCCGATGGGAAAACCACGATGACACATCCTGCCTCCGATGCTTATATCCTGATCGAATGACGCAAGATCCATTACTACTAGCATTCCATCCCTCTTCGATAGTACAACTACCTCAGAAGAGGGATGGAGGCCGCAATCTCCTTCGCTTCGAAGTCTGCCAAGTCACCCGAGCGACGGAGGGGGGCTCTCCTCTCGCTGCTTCCACTCCCTTATCCCGACAAGCGAAGCGCCATTCCCGGGGGATCAAGCATTTTCGTGGGGACTGGTTGCAGCATGGTCGCGATGGCGGAAACAAGGGTGGAGTGAGTGGCGCCGATACACGGTACGACCAAGGCATGTATCTTTTGTTCTCTCGTTGGTGTGGCTCACTTATGCTCTTATCGGGGTTCTCGCAGGGAATACACTCGCCAATCGATAATCCTTATGCATACGCCCATCCAATCCTTGCCAACCCCTGCTTGCCAGTAATTATCATTTTGCGTGATGGCTTGTTTGAGCCTGCTCGACTAGGAAGTAGTCAAATATTGCGACCTCTTGACCTCTCCATCAATTGAATCGAGGTCGCGTGTTCCCAATAATTCCACCATCTGCGTCTAGAGGTCACGCACAAATGAGGCATCAATATATATCCACATATCATCTGCACACCATCAAACTGAAAAGCCATAGGAAAAACAGCTCTCGTCGCCGAAGTATGGCAAATACTGTCAGCACCATATTGCAGGAAACGGCAGGCTTGGCTCCCCGCGGCATGCATTTCTGCACAAGCTGTCTTCTTCTTGTGATATAGATACCCACAGGGTATAAGAGTCGTTGGCGACAATCACCAGGGTCGTTCACCAGAGTCAGGGGTTGGAAACAAGCTTTCCGGTGAGACGACACTTCGACGCGTGGCTATCCCTCAATGCTTGGCTATCGGCCAATTCACTGTGCTGTATCACTTGCCAAAATGTGATTGGCGTCAAGCCCTCGCACCAGTGCATCAAAGCTGTGTGCGTCTCAGCCATTCAGACACGGTTTACTTCTGTCGATCTTTGTCGGTCAATGCAGCAATGCCAGCTGCACGACCCTGCGATCAGCATCGCGCTTATTTCCTCAATTGTGCAGTCGCCACGTCTCCTGACAATCAGTGTCTCATCGTGCGTGGATAGGCTGGCGGCATCTCGACGTCCGAGCTTCCTTTCTTCCTTGTCTGGATAAGCTGGCGCTGCTAGGTGGCGCCGGAGAAAGGCCAGTCGACCAATCGTGAATACTTGCGAGATGTGCACCAAAGGTCACAGGACGCGAAATGCTAGCTTCCTGGTGTCTGCATGCGCTAGCGATCTGCAGAGTATCTCCTATTTACTTCTGACCCGCCATCGCTTCCTCGCGCAGATTAGATGGCTTCTCTAGTGACAGAGAAGGAAGGGTTGGGGGCGAATCTGCATGGACGAAGGAAGCTATCCCCTGCAAAATGCACTAGGAAGGAGATCTATCTGGCAATACGCAGTAATGCGAACTCCTGAGCTGAGACTTCATTCATGGAACGGGGCGAGTCGCTGGGTGGGTGTTCAAGGCCGGCGTGCTCAAGGCAGGGTAAGCACTATATTCCTTACCACGCCCATTTCGTTAGTTACACTACCTAGGAAGCATTCATGATCCATAAGCTCGACTTTTACGTTCTAGACTCTATCTCCTGAATGGCTTTGTAGGTACCCTGGTTTCTAGTGTAGAGGCCATCAGGGCCATTGTATCTTTGCCACCTGAACGTTGGACACTAGCTAGCTCAGAGGGGCAGGAGAGTCGAAGTCTACATGCTCTACGAAAGTGAGAAACCAGCTTTTGGATGAGCATAATCCAGGGTAGTGTCCTACGGTGTCTCGGTCACAGTCATCTCAGATGATGGGGAAGCACATCTCCTCACCAGTACTGAGACTGGTCGGTGAAGTCCTTAAGGAAGTATTAGGAATAGAATGCATATATGCTTCTCGACATGGTCATAAGGCGTTTCAACCTAGCCACGGCGGATGACCAAGTTGAATGTATAACTGACTCCAGTCCATCTCTACTGTTTGCGAGTTGATGGTTATGACCATGCAGAGCCGTTTGGCAACAGTTCAGAAGCCGAATTACAGGCGTTCCTGGGTATCATTTAGTAAAAGAACCCCTCGAGCTTCATGTACGTACAGGGTAATGTCAGACATAGCTCTAAAAATCCTTGGTCCAGGCCGTGCAGGCTTGTTTGAGTATCATCCAGCATAACTCACATGCCCTGATACCAACTCTGAACCATCGTCAACATGTGAACTCGTCATTGGGCATCTTTCAGCTGAACGATCTCGTGCTTGCTCACTCTAAATAGTTTTGTGATTATGTTGATCGATATAAGTTTGGTCAGATTGTGGCGAAAGTTTATATACTGAGGTCACCGGCTCGGCTGCTAGAAATAGGGTAAGCCGCGAAATGATGGCACGAGCTCACGTAGAAGCGATGCATATGAACTGATGCATGCTTTTTCTCTTCAGCTTTTGTCCAAAGGCTCAGGGGCCTGACAGGGAACTCGTGCTCGTGATCCTGGTGGGAAAGCTTCTTTCTACCCAGGCTTTCCTAATGTTGGTAATCCAGACCTTTCTTCGATTCCTAGGCATGCGTGAACTCGTCGAACATGACGATCTCAGCAAACCTCTGAGCGAGCTTATCGACAAGCGCCTGACTTCTGTCTATCAATGCAGTCTCTAGGTCGAGGATGTAGCATGCCTCTGTCGGCTCTTTTACCACATCTCCGCCGCCTCCCTTATCAGCCAGCTCTCTCGCCAGCCGCACCGCCTCGGGACTGCCTAACAGCCCAGCCTCCACCGCCATGGCCATCAGACCTCGAATTATATCCTGCATCACGGGGTATCGTGGGTGTAGATACGCAAAACCGTCTATCGCGCGGTAGAAGCGACGCCGTCGGATGGCCAGGCCGTTTCCGCGCTGCCGGATCGAGGCGTTGGCGGAGAAGAGGAGGGATGTGTGCCAGAACACGCTGGTCTTGCTGGTGCGGGTTCGGAAGTGGTGGATGTCGACGAGGCGGTGCATCTGGGCTGCGGATGACGCGCGAATAGCCTCGGCGGATCGATCCTGGCTCACACCGTCCAGTAATGGAGACCGGTCGCCTTGCAGTGCGAGAGGGTGAAGAAGGGACATGATCGCCGCGTGGAAGTAAATACTGTGAGAGATTCAAACATTAGTAAGACTCCATGCAGATGACTTCGGTGATTGGCACCCACTGCATGATCATGATCTCTTGGGTACTTCTGTTCCCCCTAGCCAGAGACACGGGGAGCTCGTCTGCCCACTGCAGTAAACGTCGCAGCATGTTGCGGGCAAAGGGCACCAACTCCTCATGTGAAATCTGGGTATCATCGTCATAGTTGTGCCCGTTGATCTCATGAAGAAGCTTCCATAGCTTACAGCTCTCCCTGGCAATGACTGCACCAAGTGGCAGCAATCCCTCAAGGCCATCATAAGGCACGGCGTACGCTGGCGTGGTTGAGGGCTTTAACTCATTCTTCTGACAGTTTAAAGAATGAATTCTGGAAGTTGTCAGTCCCAGAGACCTCTCTTGACAGGTAAAGTGCCTTACGTTGCCATAGTAAAGAGACCCCACGATGCCGTGCTTCGGGCGGTGTCTGCCTTAGCATCACTGGGAGTGATGCTCCTGGAAGCCCCAGGATCGATAGTGTCAGCGAACAACTCCATCTCTGTACCCATCACGATGCTTTGTTCCAAAAGCCTTCGACTGGTAGCCCCTTGGCCCCTGTACAGGGCTGCAAGGCTCAGCAACTGCGTAGCTGCTAGGGTGCTGAGCGATGACGAACTTGAGCGCCTGGTCTTAAGCTGGCTCATGGCTGTTTCTATAGCTATACCCGTCTGCTCTTGGTAGTCGGTGTCTGGAGTCGCGATGCTGGGCTACAATTTTGTTCAGAGTTCGTTCATGTCTCGTTGAAAGTGTTTACTTACCAAGGACCAGCCGAGGAGGGAGTTCACAAGTAACGAGGAGCAAAACTCTTCTTCTCCAGAGACCAAGTCTTTCAGAAAAATCTCAGCGTCAAATAAGCGTAGCAAAACGTGGTCGTTTGAGAGATAATTGGTGATAGCCGAGGCTGCCTCGGCCCCCGATACAGGAACAGTGGTCCATCTTGCAAAGTGAACTTGTCTCAACCTGGACTCGTAGTCCCCAGGGCTCATGGACTCGGTGACAGTATTCGACTGCATTTCCTGATCGCTGGTAGAGTTGTAGCCTGACTCAGGGGCTGGATCAGTGGCAGATTGTATTTGATCTAGGGCTGTGGCAGTTTCGATGTGTGAGTCGAGTGGTGCCAGGACGGGGAACGCCACAGGATGCCGAATCATGAGCTCGAATTCGAAACTTGTCTGATCTGGTGGTAGTAGTGTAGGGACCTTATCGATTTTCTCTTCCTCGGACCATAGGTCCAGGACCTCAAGTGTGCCTCGCCCCTGTCTCATACGGTCCAAGAGGTGATGTGCCTCAGCATCATGTGCGGTGAGCAAAGCCCGGACTATACTTGCGGTATCGGCTTCGCCGCTGAGTTCGATATCAACGTGGCCTCGCGCGTCGTCAGAGTCTGCTGGGCGTCCCGCAAATGTGCAAGGAGATTTTCGCTTCGTACACGGGGTACAAGCAGGGCGTTGACCATCACACTGACGCCGATGTCAGGTTTCTGTGGCTTGGGAATTCCTTTCATCGGATGCTGTTGGGATTCCAAACTCACTGCAGTTTTCTTGACCCGGCAAATGTCGCACGCTGTCTTGACATATATGCGCTTTCTCTTTGCTGCGACGGGTGGCTGGTCCGAAGAATCGGTCTGACTAGCCGGGCTATTTGGCGCCGGCAATAAAGTCTTGTATTTTCGATCCATATTCTTTGTGCTTCTCATAAAGCTTTGATGGGAGCATAAATGGCTTACTCATGGCGAGAATTAGTATTTCGTTCTGGAGAGACCAGGAACATGGCAGGTTGCAAAACGGGGCCCCTTGAGATGCGGCCCAGCTGACGGGGTAATAGTACGAATAAGATTGATGATGGTCCCCGCTGTTGCTGCGCCCATCCCAGGTGTCACATGACGGGTGGGCTGTTCCGTATATACCCAAGGAGATGTTGTTGGCTGCAGTCCGTATCAAGACCGTCATGACCGGTCCGGAGAACATGGCATCGGCTCCGCCAGGTGGGGCACGAGAGTCTCAGTCCCGGGGAAGCCACTCCGGAACGCTTAGAATCAAAGGTACCTCAACATGATTCTAGATGCCGCCATGCTCGCGCAAGCATCACAGTCAGAGTTTCGAGTCGCTTGATGCTGGGCATGTGTGGCTGCACGTAATTGTTCCGGACGCTAAGCGAGGCGCCAGCCTGGACTACCCAGCCTACCCTCATGCAGCCAGGGTCAATATCAAGTGGAACTTGGGCCCTTAACAAAGCCTCTCTGGCAGATGTGCACCATCCAAATGCACGGTGACGCGCCAGTGAGCTTTGCCTTTTTGAAGTCCGTGAGCCACTGGACCAGGGTCACGAACGAATCGGGTGCCGCATTCATGGCTCCAGTAGGATGGTCGCGGGATAGGTACAGAACCTGCTAGAACCGGGGAAGCTTCATCTGACGGCATCCCACAACTTGCGCATTCCTTGACTCATGCGACGCGGTCCAGATGCTGAAGGAAGACTGCTATGCCGGCGATCTAGACCATTCAGAGACTCGCAGCAAAGTGGAATGCAAGGGAGAGTACAGGTGTCACTGATCTGCACTCTCTTCCTCATATTATACTATTCATGAGGGCCTTCAACTTAACAGGCGTCAATGATACCCTGAAATTAATCCAAGAGTATTTAGTAGGTACGTGCGGCAGTAGCGCACGGTCGACAAACGACGCCTCGACCTGGCATCTCTTTCGCAGTAGTAGTAGGAATCAAGGGCACGACATTGAGGAAGCGAACTTTTGCTACCGTGATATCGTTCGTCTCATACTTTCTTCGCAAACCCTTCTACCTCACCGCATTATCTCTGGTCTGTTCTCGGCTGTGGCCAATGCGTTGTAACTTGGCGGTGAGTGCCATGAGGGCACACGACAACTCTGACGTCAGGAGACGAGAGCTTCAGGATGGAATGCCCGTTTGAGCTTGATGCCACCCTCTGTTCTTCGTCACTTCAGACCTCTCTCTACAGCGAAGTACCTCCCCTCGCTGGAATGGAGGCCTCTGTTCTCAAGCCAGCTGAGATGCCAGCTGAGATGCCATGCCCGAGCTGTCGCGCGAGCGGGGTTGATGGAAGCAAGTCTCTTCACTGGAAATGTAGATCTTTCGACCAGTAAGCAAGGCCGCCTCAATGTTGTCAACTGCGTAATCCTTGAGACTGCTGCAGGCTTACGGCAGCACCATGCCTACAGTCGAGGCTACGGAGTCTCGTTGTGTCCGCGAGCAATATTGATTGCGGCTTGGTGGCTTGTTCATCTCAGCAATCTTTGGGCTGCTCCTCCCTGTCAGATTTGTCCTTCAGGCAAGTGTGTAGCTAGCGACATATTCGCTCAGAACCAGGGTCAAGGGTGGATGCGGCCACAGTACCATAAACTCGCACCATGTGGACTGTCTTACAGGCAGGCCAAGGCATCAATCAGGCATTCTGTGTCATTCCAGGTGGTCACTGATGCCGAAATATTCCAAAGCCATCCACGACGTGGCCGAGAGAGCTGTGAAAAGCTGCTTCAGGGGAGAACGCTTGAGGGAGTCAAGTGATGTACGGACAAGCACGACTATTGCTTTGAAAACTCGAGTCACAGGACAACTCACGTAGAAAACAACATGGTGACCTCATAGCCTAGCCCAGGAACCGATTCACGACTGTTCGAGTGCTGTGTGGGCGACACCCTTGGTGACGGTCATCCTGCGAAGCCGTTCATTCCCCGCCCTGAATCCGGCCCTTTCCCACGGCGGTTCTCCTCACATTGTGGACACAGCTACAGAGCAGAGAAAGGCAGTGAGAAAACCAATCAGAAACTCTGGACAGCCGTCCGGATCAACAGTACTTCCTTCCTCATTCAATGACACGGCATTATCAATCTCTGGCAGTGGTGCAATTGCAGGCAGGCAGGACTGCAGTGATGATTCGCAGTGCCCCGTCTTCCCTGGCAAGGTCCGGGCTACCCGAGATGGGGCGAATGGTCGCATAATGATTGGGCATTCATTGTTCAGACGATTATGCAGAACGAGGAGCACTCGTCGCTCCGAGCCTATCGCCAAAACAAGTGGGATCGTTGGCGTCCAAGAACCCCCATTCTTGAGGCAACCACCACGCTTTCCAGCCAGCACCTCTCGGCGCACAGTGAGATAATGACATCTTTTGCGGAATCTCAGTTGAACTGAACTAAACGCAAGTTGATTGCCAATACATTGGTGATTTGCGCGACGAGGCGTGGCGAAAGTCACAGACTTACAATCACGGCGCCTGCAATACTTGACGGCACTGCGCCCGGAGCAGCCCTAGGTACCAACAGGAGAGTCACGACGAAGCAAATATTAGCACCAATGCTGTAATACGATGAATGCAGCGTCAGGCGCCTCAATCACAGCATGTGCCAGATGATGCGCAAGGTTCGTAGGGGCCTCGTGCTTGATGCCCAAAACGGACACTGGCAAGGGGAACCCGCCAATAGGAAAGCTCCGGACCAATTCCGGGGGACCTACACCAATTGCCTCCAATGACAAGGAAACTTGGACACCGTCCCCCCCCCCCCCCGCCCTTCAACGCAACGCAACGCAACGCAACCCGCAGGCGGGATTGCAGAAGCAAAAATGGAACCTGTATTTCCGGCCGGAGGCATGCAGACATGCATTTCTTGACATGGCTCTGGCGGCGGCTTATCCATGCAGTGTGGCACATTCTTCATTGACAGCATACCAGTCGCAATTCTCCCGTGCTTGTCTGTCCAATCCGTCGAAGTTACGGTCTACATCCTCGAGCTCCGTGGCATGGTCTTCATCACCTCTGATGCATCGGTGCAAGCTACTACTCTAGCTAGGTTCCAGCCTTGCTTGACAGACTAGTCCAAGACGAGGGGCCATTGGCAATCTGATGTTCCCGCTTCTCCCTTGCAAATCACGAACCTGGGTCGTGGCTGAGGCGTACGTTCTTTTCACTGGTCGTAGATGCATGTGCTGCAGGTCTATCCAGATCCAGACCTTATACATTCAAGTTCGTCCCTCCGAGCTCTTGGGGGCCGCTCTACCACGAAACTTTGCGGCTCTACGAAGCTTTGCATGCTCTGAGTCCTTGTCGGTTCAATCGACAAGTTGTGTGGCCGGCAACAATCACACCAATCAACCAGGAAGTTGCTTTGGGCAGACATCCTTCGGAGTCGACTTGGGTTTTGAAGGCGGACGAAGGCGCATGCGACAAGATCCAAACGCGGCGGGGCCGATTTGGGATACTCATAAATATCCTCGACATCGAGCGAACTGCCCGGAGCGACGGATCGTCACGCCCTTTGCTGTATCGCGGCATCAAGGGTAAATCCACAGACCTTGAGCCCGTTGACCAGTAACAAAAGGTAAGAGTATTCCGTCTGTTCTCGGTCTCCATGCTGCAGTCGACTCAGTCGCTGTCGTCATTGATTGGCTCAGCATATACCACGGAGCTCTGTCCGCGACGTTGATCACCAGAAAGACTAACATACACATGCAGGACACTGCAGCCTGGTGGCGTATACACCATTGTGCTCTCCACAGCCTTTCCCATTAACACAGACACCAAGCCTCCGCCATCGAAAAGCCGCGCAGGCGCCAACGGACGCTGGCATCAAAACTCGACGAAAGACGCTCGAGCATCAAGATTAACAATGCCAAAGAAGGGTCGCCAAGGACGGAACTCGAGGTCCAAACCCGAACCTGTTACCAAGAGAAGCAGCTCTGAGCAGAAAGAGGCGCCGACACCTGCCTCCAACGATAGAGACGAGAAGCCGAGAAAAAAGCGCGCGAAGAATATAGCAAAGAAGTCAAACACGGAAGTTTCGAACGAGAATATACCCGAGAAGAGCGAGTTAAGTGATCTCAATGATATCCCCCAGACGCAGCGGATGCGCGTAATGGAGCGAAACCGCATCGCTGCCACGAAATGTCGCACACGTAAGCGCAGCGAAGCCTCCACGCTCGCTTCGTGCGAGCAGCAGATGGAGGAGCAACATCGCCAATTATCTTCTTGTTTCGAGTCGCTGAGGCACGAGCTTTACGTTCTCAAGACGCAACTCCTTCAACATACGGACTGCAATTGTGTGCTCATCCAAAGATACATTGCAAATGAGGCAAAGAAATCGGTGGACAGGATGACGGGCGAAATTGGAACGCCGTTGCATACCCCTGGACCGCTAGCCCTTACTTCTGGAGCACCAGTTATCACATCTGGGGCAGTGAACACGCCGATAGCACCGAGTGTCCCAGGCTCGATGCCCTACACACCAGACATGACAACTTCGAGTAGTATGGAAGAGTCGTTACAGACACAAAGCCCCATGATTAACGGGACCGGCGACGTTGTGGAGACTCCTTACACCAAAGGATTCAGCGGAGGGGATAGTGGTGGCTCGGTTCCAACACCTATGATGAATGGATATCAAGTGCCAGGAATGATACCGTACAACCAGGAAACGACGGGTGCTGAGATTGGTGCATATGACATGAGCCAGTCGGACCTCATCAACACACAATATGCACAGGAACACCAACATTTAGACTACACGAACAACATGGCGTGGAGCCCGGGCTGGCAAACGGGCTGAAGCCAACCAAGGATGAGGATGATGTCGGATATCTCGAAGGAGTTAAGGTGAACAACAAGCGAAGACATGAGCAAGTTCCTGGGGTCTCACGATTTTTATGACACGCGTTTAGCACCATTTATGCAACCAAGGGACACACCTATGGCTTATTATAGTCCTGGAGGGCTCGCCACTGAGCAGGATTCAATACCACGCGGGAAACAAAGGGCCACAAACATATCTTTTCTCATGGCCGGGGAGCCTGTTCGTGAGGGACAGCAGGCTTGGTTTTGTGATGTATACCCACGCAGCACTGGCTGTATGTACGTTGCATCCTTTGTAGGACAATTACCGAGACTCGTCAGCCTATCCTCCTGTGGAATGCACCGTTCTACGCAACAGGAGGTCTTGGCTCACGCAAGGCGCCTTATAACGATGGAAAGAGTTCTCAGCATTTCGACTTGGCAACGTTGCAGGCTGGGGCTCTCAACTGAAAGAAGAGTGAAGGATTTATTGAAGTATCGGAGGGGTTCGTGCCGACTTGGGTTGTGAAAGCTGCACTGAAAGTAAGGAGATTGCATGGAAGCAACTCGGGCGAGCAGTACGCAGAGCGATCCATCTTCCCCTTCTTGCCGACGTCATCCACTGCATAGCTCTCGAATGACGCTTGGATCGCACAAATAGAGCCCTTCCGCGTGCCGTTCTGCTTGATAGGCCAATGCGAGCACATTGGTGAGGCCAAATTAGTCAACGGTCCATGCTTCTTTGATGGCGCTGAGTCAGATCGAGGAGATGCTCTGGTGAGCAACCGGCTCGACCGAGTCGTCATATGCTGGGTCAACATCAGTTGCTGTGCCTGCAATTGTACAGGCGGGCGAGCTTTAAGCTTTGAAGTGATCAGCGACACCTTAAGCCAATCAAGCTGCAGTGCGGCTTACCATCCCTAAGGCCACAGAGCCTCTGAACCTCGCCAGTGCCCTCGGGAACCGCATGATTCCAACGAGTCTCTCTACGAGAAATAACAAAATCCGTCCTTGTCCTTTGCCGCATTTCTAGGCGCATGGTGCTGGCGTGGGTCCGATGCGCCTGCAGCGACGGTTCCATGGACACGCGAGGACCCTGCATCGCGAAGATTGATGGACGGGGCGCAGCAGGTTAGGGAAACGCCAGACTAGTTGTCAGCATTGACGTGTGATGGGACGCGATGCCAGATCGTCGTATGCCTGTAGTCAGACGGGTCAGACGGCTGATGTACTACGAAGTGTATGTGTTCGCACCGCACGAGAATACGCCGCACAGGGCAGTCTCGTTTCATGAGGAATTGCTTTGATTATAGGCCATATAACCTGAAAACCCCCGTTATCGGCAGCATTTCCGCCTTGACGACTCGGGGAATCGTGCAATTGGACATTGACTCAGGCGAGAGAGCGCCGCTGTCGTAGCTCAACTTCTGGGGTGTGTGGGGTCGATCTCGGATGCGATAAAACACTTGCGCTTCATCGAAGAAACTGGGGGCCGAAAGCCTCAGGTCCTACCTAGCCGTAGAAGTAATTGGAGGGTGAGACAACACCTACCTATATACTGCAGCTTGCAGCCGAAGTCACGATTGCTTGCGTGCCGGTTGAGTGGCCGTGCATGTACCTTGACGGTCAGGGACATGGGCATCTCGCATCTTACGACCGTTACCTTGTTGGTTAGTTTCGTTCCGAATCGTGACCGTGAATCTGACTGTGCACCCTAGAAAGCGCCATCGAGCCAATCCGAGTCATGTATTTCCGAAGCCAAGTCGCATTGCAAGGCGGTCAGACGCGATGCAATCCTGTTCATTGCTATCGGTAAATGGACCTTAGTAAAATGCTAAAATGGGATGCGGCCTGTTGGTTTAAATAGATACGACGCGGCCAGTCCGTCTCCGATCTCCGGACGGATCAGCCTTGATATCTACTTTGCCTGTCAGCGTTCATGATTCTGCGTTTCCTTCTCTACAACCGAACATCACGTCGCACCGATCGAATATGGCACTGGTCGAGTCCTCGAGTCATAATGGCTCGCCCTTCATGCGCTTGCCAGCAGAATTGCGGCTCATGGTGTATCGACACCTGTTGTGTCCAGCGATAGGAGATCAAGTCCACATCAAGACATTGGAAAGGTCATGGAAACATCCGGAGCAGAAGGATGAAAGCTCTCGCCGGAGAACCAGTTACTTTGCACTCGACCGAGGGCTGGGACGATGCTCATACAAGACGACGTATGGTCTCGATGGTTCACAGGAAGGCGGAGCAGCCATGCACCCGGCGATCATGGCTGTGAATCGCAAAATCTACCAAGAGACGACGTACCACCTATACGTATCGCACGACTTCCACTTCGGTCAATACCTCGACGCGGTAGGGCCTTTCATCAGCGACCTCACTCCTCACACGCAAAGCCTCGTCAACAGCCTCTCGCTTCGCTGTCTCCTTCACAGCCCGTCTTGTTGTTCGGCATCGGACTCGCGTTTCTGGAACTCAATGTCGCAGCGCTTACTCAGCTTACCGAAGCTGCGGAGACTGAAGATCACGATGCAAGGCGGACGACCGACGTCACCGGAGTGGGACGGGCCGAAGAACCTCAGTGTTTCGGATATAAGACTTCTGTATTCGACACATCACGAATGTATGGAGTGGGCGAGGGAATTGGCAGCCGTGGAGTCGTTGGAGGATGTCGTAATCGAGGCCGATATACGGGTGATGCCACGCCCAGAGACGCCGACGACATTCATCTATGCCGCCTTATCGGCATCGATCGAGACATCTCTGATACAGTTTCTGAGTGACGAGCTTGGGGTGCCCGCGCGTGTCATGGTCAAAGAGTCTCCAAAGCATACACCAGAAGAGGTCGAGGGAGGGCCAGACGCAGGCAACGGGGCAGAGGGCGGCGGTGAGGGCAGCACAGCATAGAATCAGGCTGCGGCGATCGTGTATTGTGTTCGGCATTCGGCTGTGAATTAAGCGACGGCGTAAGATCGAAATTCAATTAAATCTGCATCTGATGAGAGCGTTGCAATTGCAGTGACACTGTTCCACTTCGGCCTCTGCAGATGCGAGGCCTGATCCTGGCATGGCGGACTCCCACGTGATCCGTCAGGCGTGAGCATCGGCTCTGATACCCGCATTACGTAACCCAGCTTGACCAGGTACAGGCAGCTCCCCAGCCCCATCGTCACCGTCACCGTCAGCGCCTGGCAGGGTGCGAGTGCTACGCAGCTTGCTTCGTCCTCCGTGTTTCTAGGCGTCCTTACTTCTTCGTAGCTGCGCTTCAGCGATTGTCTCAACCCGAATCCCTGCTTGCCAACCAATGGTGCCATAGACTCAAAGGCATCATCTTCACGTTTATCAAGCTACCCCGCTGAAGGCATCGCCGCAGCTGCTGTGTCGGCAACCCGAGCTGCATCATGGCCACGCCAGCGCCGCCAGAGGACCAGGCTCGCCTGCTGGAAGATGCTTTGGTCGCCGTCCGACAGCAGACTTCGGTCATGCGCAAGTGTTTAGAGACTCCGGGAAAGCTCATGGATGCTCTCAAGTGCTGGTACGTTGTACTGTCTCGGCGCGATATACGCAGATGCCATGCGCAGTATGCATTGCCTACTAACAATCCCGCAGTTCTACCCTCGTGTCCGAGCTACGGACCAGTAGTCTCGGTCCCAAGCAGTACTACGAGCTCTACATGTCCGTGTTCGACGCCCTCCGATACCTGTCAGTACATTTGCGCGAAAACCACCCCGTCAATCACCTCGCCGACCTTTACGAGCTCGTTCAATATGCCGGCAACATCATCCCCAGATTGTACCTTATGGTTACCGTCGGTACAGCGTACATGGCGATCGAAGATGCGCCGGTCAAGGAGCTCATGAAGGATATGATGGACATGAGCAGAGGAGTTCAGCACCCTATCAGGGGGCTGTTCTTGCGCTACTATCTTTCCGGCCAAGCAAGAGACTACCTGCCAACAACTGAAGGAGATGGACCCGAAGGCAATCTAGGCGACTCTATCAACTTCGTCCTCACCAATTTCGTCGAGATGAACAAGCTCTGGGTGCGCCTGCAACACCAAGGTCATTCACGGGAGCGGGAGGCTCGGATAAGGGAGCGCAAGGAGCTGCAATTGCTTGTTGGCAGCAACATTGTCCGACTGAGCCAGCTCGTCGATCTTGAGACTTACAAGTCTGGTATTCTCGGTCCTCTGCTCGAGCAGGTCGTGCAGTGTCGCGATGTGCTTGCACAAGAGTATCTCTTGGAGGTCATCACCCAGGTCTTCCCTGATGAGTTTCACCTGCACACTCTGGACCAATTCCTCGGTGCCGTATCACGGCTGAACCCCCACGTCAACGTCAAGGCTATCGTTATTGGCTTGATGGACCGACTTTCCGAATACGCTGAACGCGAGAACAACTCCGATGCGGATAAGGACCGAGCAGCAGCCGAGTCGGAGGCACTTGCGAAGCTCTTGGAGCAGGTCAAGCTTGCGAAGGAAAACCCGCCAGAGCCAAAGGGGACCGTAGGGGCTGAAGATGAGGCTGCCGCAGAGGGCGATAAGACAGATGACGACAAGGCAGAGGAGGCAAGCGATGATGCAAAGGAGTCGGAAGATGCCGCACCAGGCGAATCGTCGGAGGATACTGCAGCAGCTAGTGGCGACGACAGCAGTACCCTGGCAGATAACGCAGCGCCCTCAACAACCGGGACCGAGACAACGGCAGTTAACGGGCAAGAGGCCAGCCCTGCAAACGTTCAGCTCTACGAGGTATTCTTCGCGCAGGTCAAGAATCTGGTTGAAGCCCAGCGCCTGCCTATCCAGGATATCATGGCTCTGCTCGTCTCGTTAACGAATCTAGCCCTGAACATTTACCCTGAGAGACTGGATTACGTCGACCAGATCCTCTCGTACGCAGCACAGAAAACTCGTGAGCATCAAAGCAGCGCCGATCTACACTCACCACCAGCACAGCAGAGTCTTTTGGCTCTTCTACAAGCCCCTCTCAACCGATACGTCTCCATTTTCACCGCCCTCTCCCTGCCGACATATGTCCCATTGTTCCAAGCACAACCCTACCCGACTCGGAGAGCTGTTGCTGGGGGCGTAGCCCGCGTTCTGCTCAAGAACCAGACGCGGATCACCAAGACCGAGCAGGCGGAGAATGTGTTGGAGGTCCTCAAGGTGCTCGTCAAGGAGGGCAACCAACCTGCACAGGGCTACCCAGGTGCTCAACGACGCAATGCTGAGACTGACGAGACCATGGAGGAACAAGGCTGGCTGGCAAGGATCGTTCATCTCCTACAAGGAGAGGACAACGACACGCAGTTCAAGCTGCTGCAGATGACCCGCAAGACATACTCCGAAGGCAACGAGCGCATTCGTACAACTACACCACCCCTGGTGACGGCTTCGCTTAAGCTGGCCCGCAAGTTCAAGGCTCGCGAGCACTACGACGACAACTGGGAGACCCAAAGCAATGCGCTGTACAAGTTCATTCACTCGATGCTCAGCACTATGTACGCAAGGGTCAATGGCCCCGGGGCGGCCGAGTTGTCGCTCCGTCTCTTCTGCTCTGCTGGTCAGGTAGCCGATTTGGCCGGTTTCGAAGAGGTGGCATATGAGTTCTTCGCGCAGTCCTTCACAGTGTACGAAGAGGCGGTTTCAGACTCGAAGGCGCAGTTCCAGGCTGTGTGCGTTATTGCAACGGCGCTGCACCAGACAAGGAACTTTGGCAAGGAGAACTACGATACGTTGATCACAAAGTGCGCGCAGCATGGCAGCAAGCTGCTCCGGAAGCCAGATCAGTGCCGAGCTGTCTACCTCGCCAGCCATCTTTGGTGGGCAGTCCCAGTTGCCTCGAACGGCGAAACGGAAGAGACCGAGGTAAGGCATCCGATCGAGGAATAGTGAATAGCGATACTGACGGCTTCGCAGCTGTACCGTGACGGCAAGCGCGTGCTCGAGTGCCTTCAACGCGCGTTGAGAGTTGCCGATTCGTGCATGGAGACAGCGACATCAATCGAGCTTTTCGTGGAGATCCTTGATCGCTACGTGTACTACTTTGACCAGCAGAACGAGGCGGTGAGTCTTCTAGGTCCTTGAGGCCTCACGCATGCTAACTTGTCACAGGTGACGACGAAGTACCTCAACGGGCTCATTGAGCTCATTCACTCGAATCTGGCCGGCAATCAGCAGGAATCAGCATCTGTAGAGAGCAGCCGAAAGCATTTCCAACAAACGCTGGACAACATCCGGAGCAGACAGTATGAGGGTGTGGTGCTTGACCCAAACTGAGGTTGTCTAGGTGAAGAAGGAGTGTGTGCTATAAGATGAAGTTGTACATAAGTAGGCGTCTATAAATGGCGTCAATGGAGAAGTAGTAACCCTGGCGATTAGAATTATCCCAACGTTGAGTCTGCTCTGATCGTGTGTGCCAGTTGGCAGATTGGAGCGTGACAACCCCTCGTTATCGCCAATGCTTGGCACTTAGCTGGCAAAGAGGATGGATTCGTCTTCTGTTTCTCGCCCAGAATTCGTGTAGCAACGCCGTAAGCTGCTAGATTCATGCGAGGCGACAGGAGAGAACGTAGACTCTGAAGGAGGAGCACAGACGCCAAGTGATAGTGACGTCGGCGGGAATACCGCAAAGACACTAACACTTCGAGGGTGACAGGGGATCGTCAGGGTCGCCCTAGGACTCGCGTGGGCTGCCTCAGGGGCTCCGTCCCCTGTAGCAGCACCCGTAGTGCACTGTAAGTCCGCTGAAAGTCCGTCGTTGCAGGTCGCCGCAGAGTGCCGCGCCATTACGTGGATAGAGTCGAGTCGTCCCCCCTGTGGCCCTGCAATTGCTGTCCATCCCCGTCCGAGCTTCCTTCGACTACAACTCCACGATACCCCTTCGCACGCGACTTGACTTCTGTGCACTATGCGAGGCTCTGCTGTCCGACTATAGCGTTGTATTTCTACTGTTTGTGCTTCGGATCTGCTCGCAGCCTACCAGACAGACGATAGGCTCAGGCGGCCACCCGCTGCTGTGCATGGCCGCCTCGTATCCGACATCCCCTGTCCGGCACGATCATCGATTCAACACCTCTGCTCACGGCAGCGCATGCTTGCGCGACTCGATATAGCCCATCATGCCGTCTGAGAAGCAGCCTTTCTACGATCCGGTTCCCCCGACATACGATGAGGCCCTGATAGGCTCCAGCAGACGCTACGATGAATCGGACTGGCATCCGCCTTCGGGCTTCGACGATCGAGACAGGGAGGGCGCCGGAGCTGAGAACCATTCTCTGCTTCGCCAGCCGGGAAACTCTGGTCCAAGCTCCTCGAGAGCACCAGCCGGATACAGAGCACCGACGGTAGAGACGGACGATGAAGACAGCTTGTTCGGGAGCAGTGACGATGGCGAGGAAGCGCAAGTCAGACGTGAGCTGGAGGAGATGGACATCGAGGAGCCTTCACAATCAAGAGGCTCGTTATGGGGGAAGAGGATACCATTTTCGCTTTCGTTGCCACGGTGGAAGTGGTCATGGCGACCTAGATTACCGACCATGCCGCGGATGCGAATCCAACTACCACAACGACCGACCGAAGATTCAGCGGCCGAACCGACCGACGATAACGCGGAGGAAACGAGCACAGAGACCAGGCGGTGGAGGATGCCAAAGATGGACAGCATGACCGCCATCATCGTCTTTGCACGCGCTTTGGCCATCTTCATCATCATGGGCTTCGTCTACCTGCTCCTCGCCAGCGATATATTTGGTGGTCTCTCCCAGCGCATAGGCGGTGGCTTCCGCTACAACGTCGAGGACCTGCGAGCGCATATACAGAAGACCGTCGATCCCATGCGCATGCGTGCGTCTGTCATGCACTACTCAAGTTACGCGCATATTGCGGGTACAGAGGGTGACTTTGCGACTGCAATGGATATGGAGAGCATGTTCAGCAGAGCTGGACTCGACGCTGTGGAGATTGACAAGTATTGGGCGTACATCAACTACCCGACGAAAGACGGCCGGGCTGTGCAATTGCTTGATGGTGAGGGCAAGGCGACGTGGAGCGCATTGCTTGAGGAGGATGAGAAGGGTGAGGAGACGGCTGGAAGGCAGACATATGCCTTCCACGGTCTTTCCAAAAGTGGCGACGTCAAAGGTCCCTTAATATACGCAAACTACGGATCGAGGGAGGATTTCGGGAAGCTCAAGGACCAAGGCGTTAAGACGAAAGGGGCCATCGCCCTCGTCCGGTATCACGGTACACAGGCGGACCCTGCGCTCAAGGTCAGGGCAGCAGAGCTGGCCGGCTTTGCCGGATGCCTCATCTACAGCGACCCTGCGGATATTGGCTTCAAGAAGGGAAGTGTGGCGCCGGAAGGCCGTTTTATCCCGGCAGACGGCGTGCAAAGAGCATCCATGGCTCTCGGTGGCCTGGTGATGGGCGACGTTTTGACGCCTGGTTGGGAAAGCAAGCAAGACCTTCCGAGGATGAAGGTCTCTGAGACTCCTGGACTCGTGGGGATTCCAAGTCTGCCGCTCGCATGGCGGGATGCGCAGGTCCTGCTGCAGAGCCTGAAAGGCCACGGAGACAAGGTACCCCAAACTTGGGCAGGAGGTGTGCCCGATGTTGAGTGGTGGACTGGCGATGAGAAGTCGCCTACTGTGCGGCTGCTCAACAAGCAAGACGAGGTTGAGCAGCAGCCCATCTGGAACGTCTATGGCAAGATTGGTGGCACTGAGCAATCCGCGAAGAAGATTTTGATCGGCAATCATCGGGATTCGTGGTCCTTCGGCGCGTCGAACCCTCACACCGGCACTGCCATCATGGTTGAGCTGGCACGCGTGTTTGGCGATCTCCTTGAAAAGGGGTGGCGTCCGCTCCGGACGATTGAGTTCATGTCGTGGGACGCTCAGTCGCAGAACATGGTCGGATCCACGGAATATGTCGAAAGCAACCTCGAAAACGTGCGGGAGAACGCGTATGCATACATAAATCTCGAGGCAGCCGTCACTGGTGCGCAGTTCCACGCTGCCGGGTCACCGATTTTCCACAAGACGCTGATGCATGCGCTTGACCGCGTGTCGGATCCGATGCACAACATCTCTGTCAAAGATGCATGGACTCGCGACTCAGGCAAGGTTGAGGGACTGGGTGGTGGCGGCGACTACGTGCCTTTCCAGGATCTCGCTGGCACCGCTTCGCTGGACCTCCAATTCCGGGGCGAAGAGGTTCCATTTTACTCCAGCTACGACGACCTCCACCTTGTCGAGAGCGTCCTGGATCCCGACTTTGTGTACCACGGCGTTTTGGCCCAGATTGTCGGCCTTCTAGTTCTCGACCTTTCCGACCGCGCCGTCATTCCGTTTGACGTGGTGTCGTACGGCAAGTCGCTCGAGGGCTGGGTCCAGGACCTGGAGAAGTGGGCAAAACAACAGCAAAAGGATCACAAGCTCGACAAGTCAGCGAACCTGGAATTTCACGATCTCAAGGACGCGGCGGCCAGCATCACGGACAATGCGCGCAATTTTGCCAAATGGGAACTCGACTGGGATCGCAAGCTCATGTCGTCCGGCGGCTGGGAGGCTCAGGAGCTGGGCGTGCAGCGGTGGGATTACAACAGCAAGCTGGGGCAGTTTGAGTCGATGCTGCTGGATCTCGAGATGGGAGGCGGAGTAAGTAACCTCGTGGCCTTGTTGATGGACCCTGCTAACGAGACAGACTCCCAACCGCACGCAGTTCAAGCATACGGTCTACGGGCCGCAGCTTTGGTCGACCTACGACGTTGAGTATTTCCCGGCGATCCGCAATGCTGTCGACGCGCACGACTGGAGTCTTGCCAGGAGACTGCTCCAGAAGACGGCGATTGTCTTTAGGGATGCGGCGAAGTCTTTGAGTTTTGAGACGTAACACTCTTTTATTCCGACATGGACACTTCTACTTTCCTTGGTCAATGGCGGGCATGTATGATTGGCAGTTTATATATGGGAGAAGTCGCCTCGGGCTGGCATTGCACGGAGTTTGGTCATTCGATTTATAGTAGCTTCGTAACCATGTTCAAGCATCCGCAAGTTCAAGCATCTCAAGCCTTGACCGTCTCGTTGTACTCCCTCACGGACACCAACTTGCCCACAATGTCGTACTTCTCCTCAAACCTCTCCTCCCATCCCCTCAAGGCCTCCATCTCGGGCTCCCCCAGATCCTTCAAGGTGTCCAACTCGCCATCCAGGTCCTCCGTCAGCATGTCCTCATCGAAGCTGCCGCACGCCAGACCCCTGGAGGCGTCCCTGCCGGCGAAGTTTGCGTAAGGGCCGCCAGGGCCGTAGAAGTTTCGGCCGCGGGTGACGTCGAAGACGCGGCCACGGACGGCGAAGTAGACGGGACCGTCGACGCCCGTGAAGGGGAGGAGGGTGCGCGGGGTGTAGGTCTTGAAGAGGGTCGGCGGAGGGGAAGGCGGGTAGCGGGCCTTCGGGGGCGGAGAGGGGAGGAGTGTTGTATAGGCCGTATAGGCGAGAACGGAGAGGAGCACTATGTTGAGGGGGGTTACGAAGGTGGCGCTGCGCACGTTAGCTATTTGAGCAATCCGGGATGGGGGAGGAGGAGGAGGAGAGGGAGGCAGAGGGCGGGCGAAGGGGCAACGGACCTCTCGGTGCCGGCTTTGGCGGCGTGGTCAGCCATTTGAGCCTGCACGTAGTCCATGATGACCAAGATAGGGCGTAGAATATGTGGTAGGATAGCCCTGTTCTCGGGCTACAATAGGGCGTAGGATAGGGCGTAGGATAGGGCGTAGAATAGGGTGTAGAATATGGTGTAGAGTATGAGTAGAATAGTCGCTAGAATAGTGGTGTATAGAAGGCCCCTATTCTATTCTTGCACAGGTCGCCGAAGCTCAGTGCGATGCGAGAGGGGATGGCTGGTGGGTTTGACGTTGGAAGCTGGGAGGAGCCGGTCGGAGGTTGAGGGCGGACCCTGAGGTGGCTCGGGATGTGGCGGCTGCTGACACACGTCAGCATGGACGGTGAAACACTGAACAGTAACATTCAGCCACGGAACGAAGATTTCTGCTTGTTCTAAGTATTTTGTAGGAAATAGTTGACTTTCTTATATTTGACTTGATATTTCCTTATATAAATCTGTCTCGGAATATACATGCTAGCATATGTGGTGTTCCTCTTTGAGATTTAGAGTGTATTTGATGAATATTCCGACGAACGGGATACGTGACACCGAGTACTCTTAGGACATGTTAACGGGTTACATGTATCTCAGGAACCAGAGTTCAGAAATGCCATAATCCGATTTTCTGCCATTCCTATACTCTATACTCAATGCATCGGCATTAACAGCGAGTATGAAGCCGGGGAAGCCTACTCACATCAAGCTCCAGGTTAAGACTGGTCAGCTCATACAAAGTTTGGATCATGTTGGACCTCCTAAACTTCCTCGCGATCTCCACAATCAATTACCTTGTCCATCAGCACAATGCGCTGTTATTAATTGCTGCACTTTCAAGGCAACAGTGCAACAATGCGTTGAGGATGGCGCGTCACGTGGAAACCCCGGAGGTCGGGTTGGGGGAGGAAGGCACGACGAGCTTAACCACCACCGCGGGGCCGCCAACCTTAAACCGCCCGCACCACCGGGAACGCCGCCCACCGACCACCAACGCAACGACCCGCGTCATTCCAGCAACCACGTAGGGAAAAGATTATTTATTAGACATGGACATGTATAATTAGCATTCCTAGTATTTAGTGAGGGAACACTCAAGGCAATGACTGCCCGAGTCCGGCCGTGATGTCTTGTTTTGGCCATAACTTTTCGAAATCGCATCAGAACATGACCAGGATAATTGCAAAAAGTAATATAATCATTCAAGATTAACAAAAAAGAATTTGGAGACGACAGGAGTTGAACCCGTGACCTTTCACAATTGCACAGGAAATGATGCAAAGCGAATGTGATAACCACTACACTACATCCCCAACTGATTGGAAGTCAGCGGAGCTATTTGTCAACATGTACCCGCCATGACAGATAGAATCCCCACCTAAGCTCATCCTCCTTATCAGCCCAGGCCCTCTGCAACTCTCCCGCTTCTTCTTACTGATCAACTGTTACTGTGCAGGTATAATCACCCAGAGTAAGCATTATAACCAAGCTCATATCCAAGGACGCCAAAGAATCAGACCACCATTAATAATTAACGATCAGGTGTAGCGGTCCGTAGCCCCCCTTAGTACTGGATCTGCTGCCAGTTGCTGCCAGCTGCCAACCGATGCCACAGTGCTCCTATGTGAAACGAGCAAAATGACCAGAGCACAGTCGAAATTCTTTTCTCTAGAAATTCCTACCTGAATATGCTTTCTGCATCGTCAATAAGGCCCTTCAAGGTTGGCCTCAAGCCAATGCTTCAGCTTCCAACATGACGAATCTCCTCACCCTCCCGACAGAGGTCATTGACCTTATAAGCGGCAACTTCTGCACTTGTCAGCTTTGCAATTCCTCTGACGAAGCCCGGGCCTATCAAGAGACACGAAGAGCTCTATGTGCGCTCAGCGCTACCTGCCGCATTCTTCGTCATCTCGTTCAGCCATTTCTCTACCACCGTGTGTATCCATTCCACGGGCAGGTCGAATTCGCCCGAACGCTGGTGGACAGCCCGAGACTCGCAGCTTATGTCCGTGAGCTGTATTATCCTGTCAGAGCCTACGAAGACCGCTCAAAACGCCCTATTTATCCCTCAGTCAACCCACACGCCTACACGAACCCTAGATGGTTCGAAGTGGTTGATCCAGACAAGCTCAACCAGCGCGTGTCTGAACAGCCAGGCGGTTATTACGACGACGAAGAAGGGCAAGAGACTGGACGAGGCCAGATCGGACGACCAAGAGCTTGGCAAAGTATCGACGATTTCTTGCCGGGTTCCTGTGTTCTCGAAAACTGCCTCTTGATCCGGACATTGAAAATGGCTCCTGAACTACAGGTCCTATTCCTATGGTCTAATCTAGACGACCTGGCAGCTTCGTCCTTTTGTCTGCCACCGGCTCTGCTTCCTCGACTCAAAGAACTTCGCATCTTCCCCTACACCGGCTGAGGGTGGATGCCTATTCATCCCGAAATTCCCTCCCTTGCTGCTGCAACGCCTATGCTGGAAAGTTTTCATTATTTCCGGGCCGAAAGAATGTTGCTTGAAAGACATCAGAATGTCTCTGAGCTCGTGCTTACGAACAGCAACTTAGGGCAATATGAGACCTTTGTGATGATTGCGTCTGGATTCCCAAGGTTGCAAAAGTTGACCTACACAGAAGGATCTTCTGACTTTGGGAGGCCACGAACTTTGACTTTGCGTGCCATTTGCAAGGCCTTGGAGCCCATAGCAGGTACGCTAGAAGTGTTCAACATTGAGCTTCTCAGAAACGACCGGAACATACCACTGGAAACGGATCATAGCATCAGTCTTCATGATTCGTATTGCGGAGGTCTCTCAGAGATGCGAAGTTTGCGGCACTTACGTATCAATGAAGCTTGTATTGAGGATCTCATGGCTAAGGGCCAAGATGTGCTACTGTTTTCTTCATCGTTAACCCATCTCGAAGTGTCCTTAAGAGGAATGCCGAGCGCAGTCTACCTCCAGCTCCAACACTGGGCTCCAAAGTGTCGCGAATACTGTCCGAAGCTTGAGAGGGTTCGCCTGTGCGGTGCATTGCAGGATATCCAGAGCTCACAGGCGTCTAACCTCGGTTCCATTTTCAGGAATGGTCAAGTTGCTTCTGACTTTATTGAAGAAGCTGATCTGGACGAGTTGCTGTAAGTCCTAATAGCGAAGTCCATTCCTTTTGCAGCGAATCATAACTTTACTGTAGTAGGGGTAGCCTTACTCTGTTGAACACATCACTAACGCATTCTCAATGACAGCTTGCGCGCCCATAAGCTGGATTCAGAAGGCGTCACGTGGCACCACGATCACCCTCCTGGATGGGAATTTTGGAATCCATACGTTGAGCCTATGACTCTAGCTGACCAGACCGAGTACTACGATAGTGGCTGAGCGCTGAGCGCTGAGACGGGAGTGTGAGGGACTGCAATACAGCATACATCGTCCCTGCTGCCTATTCTACATAATATTCTACTATCTAATCCTTAATATCTTCAGGCCATCTACATCATGTTCTCGTCCGTATTCTATATCACATATTACTCGGCATGCATCGTCCCTGCTGCCTATCCTACGCGATATTCTACCATCCAACCCTCACTATCTTGGGGTCGTCTACATCGTGTTCTGGTCTGTATCCTAGATCACATTTTACTCGGTGCATCGCGACGAACTAAGCAGTCTGCAAGTTATCAGGGTGTCATTGCTTCTATGCCTCTATGCCTTACAACCGCCCAATTGTTCATACATAATTCCGCCCCGTCGGGACGGTTGGAGAGGTGTGTGCCATGCTTCAGCCCCATGCATCCTATTCGCCTTTCCCTGGAAAATAGCCTTTTTGATGTGTGTCAAAACAGTTAGTATACAATATTACAACATATACGCCCCGCTGGCAGATCTGTCATCTCTTTGGGCGATTGGATCAGTACCAGTCACGGCCGCTCTTCTGCATCTCGATCAGCCTCCAGCCCCTTGTCTCAGGGTTGTTCACATCCTCGGGACTCCTCGTGATGCCGATGGCGTAGGTGACGAGCTGGACCTTGTCCTCCATGCCGGCGGCGAGCTCATTGCTCTTCGCGTTGCGGTAAACGTGGACCTCTTGCGTGCGGCAGGTGATGATGAAGACGGGAACCTCACCAGGGTCCAGAATACGGGCGCGGAGAATGTCGACGTTTCGGATATCCAGAATGCGACCGTCTGACTTCATGCCCTGTTGGAGGTACTGCTTGGTCAGCGCCTCGTAGACCGAGTATTGCGCTGCCGAGAGCCACAGCTTGAGAGTCTCGGTGTCGCCCTTGACGTAGGCGTCGAGGACTTCGGGGAGGATATATTCGCGCAGTTCAGTGAGGAAGGGCTCGACCTGGAAGGCCGGGTCCATCTGGCGGAAGCGCTTGATGACCATGGCAGTCTCATTCTCGGCAAAGAAACCGCCAATGCGGTCGGTGATGCTTCGGGCGGTCGAAACGAGGGGATTCTCTGATTCTTCGTATTTGCCCTTCATGCTGAAGATGCCCTGGACGAACTTGTTGGTGTCGCGGAAATCTCTCCAAGCCTCCTTCCATGCGGCGTCCTTGTGGAGGGTGACGTTTGTGCCGGCGCTGAAAAGTATTAGCCAGGTCCCAAGAATACGAGCGAGCCACTTACTTGATATCCTCCTCCATCACCTCGTGCTTGCGACCAGACAACTGCTCCTGGAGCTCCCTGCGCTTCCTTCGCTCTTCCTTCTCGACCCATCCACCATATCTCGACGAACTTCCATCGTCAATAACATCCTTGACGTTCTTGTATGCCTCCGTATCACGGATCGGTTTGGTCGCCTTGTCGAGCGCATCGCCGGTAACGTTGGCGGCCTTGCGAGCTCCCTTGACGACCGAGGTATCCCAGGTCCATGCGGCACCCTTGCCAATAGCGCTAGCAGTTGACTTGACAGCACCACCAACGGCACCACCAACAGCTCCAGTTGACTTCTCGTAGGCTTCGCGTGCGCGACGAACGGACTCGCTCTCGGAAAACTGGTGGGCAGCGGCGCCGAGTTGCTTGGTGGACTCATTCCACTCCTTGGAGGCCTGGAACTCGGTGTTCATGGTCTCCATGAAAACTTGCCAGGGGGTCTTGTCGCCATGAGGCGGCGGAGGGGGGAGGTCCTCCTTCTTCTCCTTCTCCTTGCCCTCACCCTCCTTTCCCTCAGCACCCTCGCCGTCCTCGGTCTTCTTCTCCTGCTCCTCGGAAGCCTTCTGCTCGCCTTCTTCGGCGGGTTTGGCCTGATCCTTCGCAGCGTCCGCATCAGTCGCCGGCTTAGGCTTTTCGTCTTGCCATCTTGAGCTCGTCACATGTAATGACCTCGACTGCTGCGACAGCAGAGATGGTGTGAAGGCGCGGAGTTCTGAGGGAAGGAAAGGGGATCGGAGAGAGGTAAGAACGGCGCTGGGGTATGCGCCGCGAGAGAGAGAGGATGAGGCATCGCGATGGGCTGTAGCCTGCTGGGAAGCTAGCCTTCGATACGCGGGGATTCTGCCGTGGGTCGAAGGGGTGTTCAGTCGAGCCGACACCCGGAGCAGGGCGTTCTCGGTGTTGGCCGCATTTCGGGCGAGGGAGTTCATGCTGGGCCGTCGAAACCGAAGAGAGAAAATTATATAGTACAAGCCTCGTTCCCCCTCGTGATGGCTGGCTCTGCGAAGCTCTCGAGCCGGTTGTGGTGACAGAGGTTGAGGCGGCAGAAGGGGATGGAAATTGGTCGGGGCGGGATCTGGCGTAAGGAAATTTCGCGGACCCCCATGATCCAGAGTCTCCATCCTTCGCTGACTTTCGGGGCATTGCAGCACTGAGGCGGCAGAACGAGGAGCTCTGAGCAGGGCAGGCGGTGGATCGGCAGAACCGAGGTTAGATCTTCGTCTGGCTCGGGGTTAGGGTTGAGCTCGCGTTCTGGCTGGCGACAAAAATTGGTCCGTTACCAACGACCATCAAGGAGCTGTGCTTCTGGACATCCTGTCATTCCTTCACAACCGCAACAATGAGCAGATCATTGACAAGCCGTGCGGCAACGCAGGCTTACGCTCTGTCACGAGCTTCAAGATGCTCTGCCCAAACCGTCCGCTCCTTCTCCCAAACAGTCTCACGATGCGACGACTCAAAACCCCCGACTCCCAGCAGAAGTGCCAGCCAATCCGTCCTCAATGACCTCTACGGCGCACCACAGACTACTAGATCAACGAACCCCATGGCCGGCATCTCCAACAACCCCATTTTCAAGGGCATGGGATCTCACACCCGCGTCGACACAAGCTCGCTCATGGCCGGTGCACCCAGGTCCGAGCCCTCAGAGCCTCCAGTCAAGCAGGACCCTGAGCCTTACCACTTGCACATCTTCTCTTCAAAGCACAACACCCACGTCACCTGCACAAAGCCGAACCGCGAGCCCATAATTTCCCTGAGCTGCGGCAACCTCGGCTACCACAAGGCACGCAGAGGCCTCTACGATTCAGCATACTCGCTCACGAAATATGTTATCGACCGACTGGTGCACACTGGCTGGCCACCGAAGATCGACAGGCTGGAGCTTACGCTTCGGGGATTCGGGCAAGGGAGAGACGCTGGTGTCAAAGTGTTGATGAGCCCTGAGGGCAAGATTCTGAGGGACAAGATCGTGAGGGTATCAGATTCCACAAGGATCAAGTTTGGTGGTACGAGGAGCAAGAGGCCGAGACGTCTGTAAGGAGAGGACGAACAGGATTTGGGGGTGCACCGAGTGTATCATACGAGCAAGCTGTACAATATCGCCCACGGCGCATAACATTCTTGCCGCTTAGCGCAGTCTGTCTTGATGTAAAACAAAAGAGACCAAGTTTACACCACAATCGAAACACGAACGCACTATGACAAGCCAACCTTCGCCTTCCAACGCCATGCCAGAAACGCCCTCAAATTAGTCACACAGGAATTCCGCTTCGCCTCAGTAACCCGGCTTCGGGGCTTGCTCCGATGCTGGTAGGTTCCGCCCTGCCGAGTCGTGAGCCGCACGCTTGCCGCCTCTACTAGGGGGCTCTTCCTCGTCACTAGCCCATACCGAGTCTCCGCCGCGGCGCTCTTCGCCTACAAAACGCGGTGGCGAATCACCCAACATACGGGAGTTCTCATTCGCGTCAGAACCGTCCTCATCAAGCAGCTCGCCGTCCGCCGTGTCGTACTCTGGCGGCTCGACCCAGTCCTTCGGAACCATACATGGCAAGGCGACTCCAATGGAGGCCGCTCTGTTGAGCCAGCCAGGCGCAGGCGTACCTGTGAGCTTCTGGCAGATGTGTGATGTGAAGTGGTTGCAGTTTCTCGTGAGAAGGTTGTAGGTCGTTCCGAGGAATTCGTCTGAGGCTTCTCGGAGAGCTGTATCGATCTCTTCCTCGGATGCGAGGGTGAAACCGTGGAGGATCTCACATTTGAAGGTACCGCCGGGAGGCTCGGTCTTGGGTTTGGTCCAGTAGACGCCGGTCAAGCCCGGACGGTCGTGGCCACCGTAAGCATATTCTCGACCGTTTACGACGACTCCCGAGTGCAATAGCGATGCGCCGACCGTCCAGAGGACCGAGGACAGTCGTCCTGGCTGTTGCGCAGGTTAGCGACCAGACGAGAGTTTGAGGCATTCGGCAACACCCACTGGTAGGAGGTCGTAGACATGGATCGTGATTTCGGTTTTCTGCAGCGATAATGTTGACCTGTGTCGGTTCACATTCTGGCCGGGAGTTCGCGATGGCATACTCTCAGATGGGAGGTTATCTGGAATGGAGCTGTATGTCTCACTGCATGCGACAAATCGGCCGATGCCAGAGGATGCTTGGATGCGGGGACGGGTAGTGGAGCTGGATGGTAAGTACCGATGTGACGAATGGTATGGGATAGAACAAAGGTTTAATCACTCAACGCGAGCATTGAATGAAATGGAGGAGGGAACGGTGAAAATGAAACCGCGCAAATCGGGGATTATAGGACGGGTATGAGTGATGATGATAACTGGACCGCAGACGGAGGACGGACGTTGAGACGGATGCGTCGCCCCCGGAATGCCCGCTACCCTAGAGCCTGGATTTCCGGTCGCATGACGACAAGCGCCATAGGCGAGGAGCAGCGTCGGGGAAACTTCACTCCGGCGCCGACAGTACTGCTTGTAGCGGCTCGTAGTGGGCTCTTAGCGGGTAGCGGTGCCTGCAGCCCAAACCTGAAAGAGGCCACAGCTGCTGGAACCTTGAAGGTGGGGGTGGCATCAAAATTTCGTGCGCTTCCTTCGCATTCTCTCCTCCTCTTCCTCTCCTCATCTCTTCTTCAACCTCGCCAATCCACCGCGTCGAGCTCTGCCTTCACGCGCAGACTCCTCCTCAGGCCGATCCACGATCCAATCGAGCCGTGACATCCAGTCGCAGTAGCATCTGTTTCTTCAGAAGCTCGCGCTGTACCGCACTCGAGGCTGGCGACGGCCCGTGACCTTCACCCTGTCGTCTTCCGCTCTCCTCCCTAACTTCGCTTCTCCCCTTCGCGCAGCTAGTTCTGCAGCTTTCCCTCGCCTCCCCTTTCCTCCCACAACCTCCACTACCCTCTCTCTCACGTACGTCCGCTGCTACGCAAAGTCGCGAAGCAAGATGCCGCCCAAGAAGCAAGTCGAGGAGAAGAAGATCCCTCTGGGTCGGCCGGGCAACAACCTGAAGAGTGGCATTGTAAGCCCGAAAGCCCGTCATCTCCTCGAACGATCAAGTGCTCATTCGGTTCTCAGGTCGGTCTTGCCAACGTTGGCAAGTCAACGCTCTTCCAGGCCATCACCAAGTGTAACCTTGGCAACCCAGCTGTATGAAGCCCCTCAATCAGAGCTGGACACTGAGACACCAGGGCGCTGACAGCTTCTAAAGAACTTCCCCTATGCCACCATCGAGCCCGAGGAGTCTCGCGTCCTCGTTCCCGACGAGCGCTTCGACTGGCTTGTCGAGAAGTACAAGCCCAAGTCCGTCGTCCCCGCCCACTTGACCATCTACGATATTGCTGGTCTTACGCGCGGTTCCTCTACTGGTGCCGGTCTCGGTAACGCCTTCCTTTCTCACATTCGTGCCGTCGATGCCATCTTCCAGGTTGTTCGATGCTTCGACGATGCCGAGATTATCCACATCGAGGGTGACGTCAACCCCACGCGTGATCTCGACATCATCAGCGAGGAGCTGAGGTTGAAGGATATCGAGTTCGTCGAAAAGGCGCTGGAGAACCAGAAGAAGAAGACCCGCATGGGTGGACAGAGTCTCGAGCTCAAGAAGGCGAGAATAGAGCAGGAGATGATCGAGAAGATCCTCGCCTGGTTGCAGGATGGCAAAGACATTCGCAAGGGCAACTGGACGCCAAAGGAGGTAAGCTTCAAACAATTTTCTTTTCGCACTCGTTACCCCCGGTTACCGTGATGACAAAAGGCTCTTTGCCTGATCTAATCCCAGCTCTTCGAATGCCTCAATAATAACGCTCGAGGTGTACTGAGATAAATTTTACCCTGACTCAACCACATTCATTCTGCTGTTTGACTGCCATTCAATTTTCTCGAGCATTGGCTAACTGCAACGAATCAGGTCGAGGTCATCAACCCTCTCTTCCTTCTTACAGCCAAGCCTGTTGTCTACCTGGTCAACCTGTCAGAGAAGGACTACGTCCGCAAGAAGAACAAGCATCTCCCCAAGATCGCCGAGTGGGTCAAGGAGCATGCTGAGGGTGACCCCATCATTCCTCTCTCCATCTGTTACGAGGAGCGTCTCAGCCGCTTCGAGACGGAGGCTGAGGCCCTCGAGGAGCAGAAGAACGTTGGTGCCGACTCTGCACTCCCCAAGATTATCCTGCAGATGCGCAAGGCGCTTCAGCTCGGCAGCTTCTTCACCACTGGTCCTGATGAGGTCCGTCAATGGACGATCCGCAACGGCACCAAGGCGCCGCAAGCGGCTGGTGTCATTCACGGAGACTTCGAGAAGACCTTTATCCAGGCTATCGTGTACAACTTCAACGCGATTAAGGAGCTTGGTGACGAGTCTGAGGTCAAGGCCAAGGGTAAGGTCATGACCAAGGGCAAGGACTACACCGTAGAGGACGGCGACATCATGCTGATCAAGGCTGGTGCGGCCAAGGGTTAGACTCAGCAGTGGCCCGGTAGATGCCATTGCTTGATGATTTTAGATGATGCAAAAGTTGTCTATGAATAAAAGAGTAAAAGATCCAATCTGTTTCCCCCTCTGTGAGATCATGTCTCAATAACATGTCTCGATGTGTCCCGAGCCCCGTCTTCACACATGAGATTCATGGACCACGGCAGTACTGAATGACACCCGTGAGAGCACAATATGGTTTGACTTGATGTATTAAGGACTAATATTTCAGAGACAAGGAGAAGTTATCATGTGATGCATTGCGCATATCTTCATCCCTCGTGTCTAATTCAAAGGAGTGAACCTGAACTCCCGCCTCAACAGGACCGGCCTGTCAACCAGACAGCAGCTCCCTATTCCAGCCAAATCCCAGCCTTTTCCTTCTCCCAGCATGATCCTCAAAGAAGATGCTCAGACGTTACCGTATCGCACACCACGCTTGCCCAGCTCCTTCCTACCCACGGCGTCCTCTGGCATGATCCATCCCCGACTACGCTTCGCCTCGCGCTTCTCGGCCAGCTGAGGTTGCGGCATCCATTTGTCCCTCGGCTTTGCCTTGCGTCGCGTCCCCTCGGCGGGCGCACCAATCTCGCTCTTCCAGCTCACCTGTCCCGACTGATTCGCATCTCCCGATGCCATCTGACACAGTCCCCAAAGCGCCAAACACGCCGTCAAGGTCGATCCGCCGGAAGCTTTGTTCTTCGCGCCGTCTGCCGCGAGGTCGACGGCCGTGATCTCCAGCTCGCCGAAGTACGGCGTGGCTTCTGTCCCGTTGCGCACGAGGACGAGCTCGATCTCTGTGAGGATGAAGCCGTAGCGGCAGCCGTGCTCGCGCATGGCGTGGTGAAGGGCAGCGAGACCGCGGAGGTACTCGACGCGCTTGATGTTTCCGTCTGTGCGCATCTGGGTGTTGAAGCGCTCGAAGCTGCGGACGAGGCCGACAGCGCGGGCGGTTGGTTTCCCGCCGAAGATGGTGGAGGAGGCGGCGGATTCGCCGACGGGGTTGACGGTGTACAGAAGGTCGGAGGATGAAGAGGAGGTTGAGATCTGAAGGGGGCGAGTGGAGGAGCAGGCGAGGGCGGAGTTGATCTTGGGGAGGTAGTAGGATGCGTAGATGGCGTGGAGCTGGGCCTCGGTCTCCGGGTGGCGGGAGGTGAGAGTGGAGGAATGGACGAGGGCCGGGGAGGGGATCGGGGTGGTGAGGAGGGAGGAGGCACCGGGAAGGGCGAAGATGGAGGAGGCGGTGAAGGAGGACCAGGAGGAAATGTTGCGGACGTCCCACCAGAAGTGCTTGATCTGGGGGTCGCGGACGGGGAAGGCGACGGTGCGGACGAGGCAAGGGGCTGGGTTGGACGAGGTGAGGTAGTTGATGAGAGTCGTCGTGGATGTTGATGCTGCGGTGATGGGAGCAGAGATGACGGGCTCAGGGGTGGCAGATGCAGAGGCCATGTGGTTGTGATGGTTGTTGGTCATGCCGAACTCGGGCTGAGGCGTCGTCGCAGCAGATGGGAGGAATGGCATCTGGCGATACGTCGGGTAGCCGTACTTATCAATGACAGCCGCGTCGAGGTTACTGCAGGTTGAAGCACGGCGAAGATGACTGTGTGGCGTGGTGTGATGCACCTCATGGGCGAAGCTCGCAGGCGAGCAGAGAAGAAGCGAAGACTGCTGCTGCTGCTGCTGCTGCTGGTTCTGTTGACGATCCTCAGGCGAAGGCGATGGCGTAGGCAGGCCGCTGAAGGAGGACATGTGCGCAAAGGCCATGTTGTTCAACGTCTCTGGGTTGGTGTAGCTCCTCGCATGGACAACAGGACGGTACGCTGACGAAGGGGTAGCTTTACGCTTCTGACCTCTTTGCTGAGCCGGAGGAGGAGGAGGAGGCGTGGCGGCCGCGAAGGAAGAAGCGCGAGAAAGCTGCGCGGGAGTGACGACAACGCCAGCGTCGAGGTCCTGATCCTGTGAGCGGATCTTTGGGAGGAGAAGAGGTCCATGTTGGCGAACAGGCGGAGTTGAGAAACGCTGCTGTGTCACGACTGGATGGGGAGGAGGAGGAGGAGGAGTCGTGAGGGCCGTGTTGATGGAGTCTGCGGTGGAGAGGGCAGAGAAAACGGAAGACCGAGATGAAGAACGGGCGTGGCCGTGGGAAGAAGAGGATTGCTGGGATGGGTAGGTGTATGTGAAGGGGAGGTCGAGGAAGCCGTGGGATGAGGAGGAGTCGACGGCGAAGGGCATGAAGGGTGGTGTGGAGGGGTCTTCGATGGATTCGGAGGGGAAGGAGAAATCGAAGGAGATGTCGGCTTCCAGACTGGGGAGTGTTAGCTGTGTGGATGGGATGAAGTGGGAGATGTGAGGAAGTGAATTGGGTGAGGTGGTTGTGATGATGATGATGCTGGTGGTGGTGGTAGTGCGTGTAAGTGAGGTGAGGGGATACGTACGCAGACATGATGGCGATTTGTATTAGTCGAGACAGAGAAATCAAGTGAGGAGACCTGCTCCAATGCTGTGATGAGAGAAATTCGGTACAGGTTTCTCCTCGTAGGATATTTTCAGACGCGAATGGTGAAGTCGTCGTGGAATCGTAAGATGGGCGCTTGAGCAGCCTCCATATGCAAAGAGGATAGCAACACTAGGAAAGAAAGGACTGGTCCTCACTCGTCGAGAAGAGAGTCAAAGAGAACTCTGAAAATAAAAATGAATCCACAAGATAAAGAGAGATTGATACTGTCCAAGAGTAGGGACAAAAAGAAACTCTGCATCCCCAGCCTGTGGACAAGCGCTTCTTCTTATGCCTCGTCGCCACTGCTTCAAATCAGTTCGCTGAGGTTTGCGTGCGTATGGACCGGGGGACGGGCCACTGCTCCACGCGGCCGCGTCCATGAGGCTCTCCCCTTCTCTCTCTTCCGAGATGAAACACGCCCTCCATCATACTACTCTTTCCCCCCCGTAGAGTAAGGTAGTAGTAGGGCTAGGTACAGGCACGGGTGGCAGAGAATCCGGAAGCGCGCGCTGGGCTGGCTGGGGCCCCATGTTGAGCGCGCGCATCAGTGTCGGTCGTGTAAGTGCCGCAAGGGGGACGTGATTGGGCGGCGATCCCTTGCGGGTATTTGCATGGGAAGGTATATTCTTGGTGGGAGAGGCACGGAAAAGGTACAAACATTGGATGGATGCTCATTGAGTCACCGCCTAGAGTCCACTGCATGTACCGTTAGTAGTGGGCAAGGGCATGCTGCATTAGTCGGTGCGCGCTCGCGGTCAGAATCGCTGTGCGCGTTTGTTCAAGATGCGATGGGATGGTGAACGCGACCGTGATGCCTGTGTATTGTATTGTATCGCGACGACGTCTCTGCAGCAACGCATGTGTTCCTCTTCTCGTGCAGCCAGCTTGTGAGTCTACCGTCAGTGCCAATGTCAGTGTCAGTGCTTCCCACTACCCTCAGCACACTCAGCAGACCAGCGTCAGAATCCACCACGGAAATGACACCTGCTATTTCGGCTTCGAACTCATCTCCCTCCAGTTCCGGCGGCTGCTACTACCGTCTCAAACCGTCATCTCAGACTTCTTCATCCCGTCTGGTCTCGTCTATTCTCGAAGCCGTAGCCGCCAGGAGCCGCCGCCCGTCTGGAATGCTGGAGGGGCGGCGCTTACAGCCGGGCAGTGCGCTTGTACCACCTCCTGGCGCCTGACGGTGGAAGTCTCAGGCGTGCCTCAGCATAAACTTACTTGTGTGTACCACCAGTACTAGTAGTAGCCCAGGTGAAGGGCCTCATGTCCCAGCACAGAACCCTCTGAGATGACAGCGGCGGCTGGGGGAATTGCCAGGTTGCACGCACTGCACAGCCTCAACCCCGCGTGGCGCCTACCTCATCTCTCTTCCCTCTCACTATGGCTCCCCTTCTCGCCCATCTCTCACGTCTTCTCCGTCTATTCCTTGGTCTTGCTCATGAGCGCGCCAGAGCATCCGTCCCCAACCCACTCTTCTGCCCTCCCATTGGTCAAGTCACTGTCCATATAACACGCCTCCGCCCCTCTTCTCTCTCCTCATTGGTCATCTGTTTCCCGTCTCCGCGTTCAACCAATCAAAAGCGCGTTTGACCTCGCGACTCAATGATTGGTTGTCAGTGTTTGACCGTTTCGCGTCTTGTCCCTGTCAAGATAGATCTTCATCGGATGCGCATCCGGACCCTTCCATGCATGATAGTCAAGGTGGATAGAAGAGGTCGTGTGAGTCACTGGCTCGCCTTGGCTCCGTGGAGAGCGAAGATGGCATGATGCGGTCTGTTCTGCGGTGCGTGGCTGGATTGGGCAGGACGGCTGTCTAAGCCGGAACACAGGTGATGCATCATATATCACTCTTCTCAGGTTCAGAGGAACTGAAACAATGTAAAAAGATCACAAGCCATGTTTCGCACGTCAGACGGGACAATGCGTTGTTCTATCATCGGCGCTGTCTCAGCTTCAGCCCTGTCTGCTATAATCTCGTCTCAGCCACGTGCATCATGGTGAACCGCCCTCATCTGTGAAGGACATCTCAACGCTCAGACCGGTGGGCACGCTAGCCATAGCTCTCGCACTGGCCATGATCAACCAGCAAGCCATCTTTTCCAGATCACCAAGAGTCTCAAGTTTCAAGTATCCATAATGGGCCATACTCTGTACTGACTTCAAGAACATCCCCCGCAAGTGGGCCTCACCGTTCCGTGGCATCAACTCTAGACACAATCAAGTAGCCACACTGGAATCACCCATGCGATAGCTGCAATCACTCCAACATGGTGGAAGTCATACGCTTGCTCATGACGCTCTACCACCGCATGCAATCCTCCAGCTAGGGTATACATCCCACCTTTCTGCACCTCAAGCTCCACCCTTCTGCATATACCAGCCACTGTCCAAGGCGACACGTCTTCACCACGCACGCGTTTGCCAATCGTCTATCCTCGTCGCCTCACTCACGATACCTTCGCGTCCTTCGACGCCAGTCCACCTGCCATCTCGGGCCCGTCTGCCGTCAAAGGCATTGTCGCCACCTGGCCATCTACCGATCGGACTTTGCGTAATGCCCTCATCAGTCCGTCCATCCGTGCGCGCTCTTGCACGACCATCCCCCGTGCAAAATCCCGAATCGCGCGTCGTCCCATCTTTTCATGCATGTTCTGCCATCCTGCCAGCTCGCTTGCCACCATTTGTTGCGTGTAGCGGAGCTCTTTTGACAAGTACCGGACCTCCTCACCCAGCCGGCGGGCCTTCTCTCCCTTCTCGTCGATGGACTTCTGTCGCGAGTCATCCAGCAGACCGAGCGGCCATCGAGAAGATCGACCTGCGGACCCTTGTGTTCTCTCGGCTTCTCTCCGCGCTGCTGACATCTTATCGATGAGGGTTGTAGGTCGTCCTAGTGCGGAGAGCAAAGCTTGGATGGTCGACTGCATAGAAAGGAGGTTTGTGTGCAATGCTGTTTGCGCACTAGACTGTGTCGGCGCAAGAGCATGCACATATGCCTCGAACCCATCCTTGTGCTTCCGTGGTAAGAATCGGAGCATCACCACAGCTCTATGTGCCAGAACTGCAGAGTCGTACAAGTCTGGACCATGTCAGTAAAGCTCCATCGTAATTAGTGCGGCTGAACGGACCTGTGCTGGCATGGGCAACATTATTCGCCCGCCTTGTGACGCTCTTGGTCGAGTAGTTGACACCGCGCACCATTTCCCGCGCGTGGTTCACAAACTGCTCGACCTCCTTGACGTCTTCCACTGGCTCGTACTCTTCCTTGACCCTGTCGGTTCGTAACTCAACCTTGAGCTTCGTGCGCTGCTCCATCATGTCCAGCTGTAATTCCGGCACAAGAAAGAATTCCCACATCATCTCGTGCGTCGCAAATGTCGGATGATCGAGCATGATCTTCAGGAAAGCGTCGGCTCTCAACTGTATGTCACGGAGGATGGATCGCGATGGCTTCGATGGTATTTGAAACGGCGTCCTGGTGTCTGCCATCCCCGGAATCCAGGAGGCAGGGTTCTCCGTCCCAAGAAGCTGCGACAAGCGCTCAAAGTCGGCCAATGACCGCCGACTGGTCGTCACCGTGTAGCTCTCGTGGTTTGTCGGGGCTGCGGACTTGAGTACCAATCTTACGGAACCATCTTCCACGAAGAAAGCCCTGACCACGCCCGTAATGCGTGCGTCCCGTCCAGGCGGCATGCTGAAAAGCCCGAGGTCGTCAATCTTGTTGCGCACGTCGTCATCCTTTGCCAGCTCGACCGCCGTTAGTCCTCGGATCTCCTTGGCCGAGATGTCAACCCTGGGGTCAGCGAACAGCGCTCGCACCATCTCGTATCGGCCATACTTGCTCGCCACCATCAAAGCCGTGAAACGCTTGTCGTTGGTGGCATTTACATCCACGTCGCAGTGGTGCAAGATCCGTAAAGCCAGCCGGGCATCATTGATGATGTGTAGCAGGGTATTGCCCTTGTTGTCGACGTGCTCGTCCACATGTAGCGGCATCCCATCTTGCTGGGCGACCCTCGCCGCCTTCAAGCCAGCCTCGACCATGTCGTAATAGTCCCCATGGTCGTACGAGCGGCATAGTGCGAACAATGGTGTCTGGCCATTCTTGTCTCGTTGTCGCCACGGTATCAGATGACCGATCCGTGTGATCAAGATTGGGGCATTGAAGAGGTAATGGCCGATGGAGCGACCCCAAATGTCTTGTCTTGCGACGTACTCCCTCAGTTGACGCCCGCTCGCCTGCGGCGTCAAGAACTCCAGTATTATGTCTATTAGATTAGTGTGGCCCAACTGGACCGCGGCGCTCAAGAGCGTCGTGTCTTCGTTATTCATGTCGTCCAGAATAGTGTCTATCGGGTAATGCTGCGTCAGGGACAGCAAGTATCGCAAGGCCTCGGGCTGTTCATTTTGCACCGCCATCATCGGAACCGATTCGCCAAAAGCATCATTTGTTTGAGAAATTCGCTCAACGGAGATGTCGCCCTCTAATGCGCTGTTGATGGTTCCGATGCTGGCTGTGCGAGAATGGAAGGAAATCTCGGAGCCACTCGAAATGCTGCGAGTGTCCATCGACACTCTCTTGATCTTTCTGGGTAGGAATGAATGCTCATCCGCGCCATCACCGTTCACCTGGAACGGAAACACATGGTTCAGGTCTGAGCCATGAGAGTAATAGTCGGCTGGTATCGCGGCGATCGACGACCTTCTCGATGTGCCGTTGTGTGTGCTCCAAGATATTGATGCTCTGCGACTTGAGGATCGTGATCTTCGACGGGGAACATCGTCATCATCGTCCGCCGCGGAGGAGCTGGGCTCCAAAATGTCCCTCAGGTCCGGCATGTTCGCACCCTTGGTGGCGTCCCACAGTGCTTTATTCCGTCTGCTTGCTCGTCGCAGACCTGCCGAGTCCATAGCAAGGTAGGTCAGTACCGCCTCAAACGTGCTCAGCGCATACCCCATCTCGCCGCTGTCGACATCATCGATGAAGATAAAGCTACGAATATAGACTAGTCGTGCTTGCAGGTTGCGCACTTGCGACCGGATCACCACGTACAGTAGTAATGATACCAACGTGTCTGCATTGACGGTCATGATAGCCTTCTCAGCATCTGGGCTATGCGACGTTGACACTGGCCTCGTCGTATCTGTCAGTCGCGATACTGCTTTGAGCGTGTTCAATAGAAAGTCCATCATCTCTTGCGGTGAGAGCGCGCTGGCGATCTTCTTGAATTCCTCAATGGCCGGGCCAAGCTCGATTGTCAGATGATGCTTCACTTTGGGACCGCCTTCTATGGCAATTCCCAGTTGTGAGACGTCAATATACTCCATCTGACGGATCTTGGCCTCGAGCTCAAGGTCTTCCGGTCTCTTTAGTGCTGTCAACCTGGGAAAGAGAAGATGATGCACGTTTTCCGCCACATAGCGCTCGATGAGCACTTCCACCAGGGGTCCCGTGAGATCTGTGGTAGCGCCGAGGAGTGACAGCTGCTGCTTGTCAACATTCTGGAACAAGTCGATTGCATTCGTCACGGCCGTCTCCAGAGACGTGCGCATGATGTCCTCGTCGTCCTCCGCATAAAAGTTCTCCGTGATATGCAACCGCCCCGGAGTCGACTCTCCTATTTTTGCAGACATGCTGTTTGAACGCGCCTTCTTCATCGCAGTTGTAATGGGCCCATCGGGCAAAGGGTCCGGGATGCTACTGGCTGATGGCGGAGGTGGAAGCGGCTTCTGGAAGACTGTGGCGAATTCGTTGAATAGTTTCTCAAGTCCGGGCTGCATCTGCCTCGCGATCATGGGAAAGTGATTGAGCAGCTCATGGAAGCTCTTGACGTCTTTCTTCCGAGGCAATGAGGCGGCGTCGGCGGATGCCTTGGAGGCTTGCTGGCTCTCGATGGCTCTCCGTTTCGATTCAGCGTGGCTCAGCACAGCCGGTATGATCTTGACCTCCTCCCACACTCCGACCAATGGTCTTGTGATGTAGTATAGCAGCCATTGACGGGGCTCGAAGACGTCGGGGTAGAATGTTGTGTCGTTGAGGAGCTGTGCCTGAGCCAGGGCCTTGAAACCTAGTGAAAGTCAGTCTATTGTTGTCAGTGCTTCTGGGTACAGTTCCTACCCTTGTTGCTATAGACCACGGCATCTTTGACGATGACGCTCCGACCGTTCAAGGTCGAGAATTGCTTGGCCTTCCCCCTCACCTCACGCAGATTCTGAGGCGCGTCCTTGCTCGGTGCGCCAGCGCTGGAAGCCGGGACGCGCAACACATGGCTGGCGAGAAATTCCTCGGAAGAGATAACCTCTTGGAGGGGCGAGCCGCTATCGGTCTCGCGAAAGGTGAGGAGGACATCCGTCAGCGGAACGAGGAGGATGTGGTGGTGAACCGGGCTGCACTGTGAAGGGACTTGGCTTTTGAAGAAGGCGGCCAGAAAGGGATTAAATGGGTGCATTCACTCGACTGTTCGGCGCCTCGGGGGGTAATGAAGTGCGCCCCAGAAGTCCGGTGAGGCTGGCGGTAGAAACGAAACGGCAGTCGATCGGGAGCAAGCGAGGGCGGGCTGATCAGCGATTTGACATGACGTCGATTCAGCAGCGTGAGGGTGAGTGGGTCGAGCAGACGGAGGATGAAATGGCTGTCGAACTGGATTTCGCGGAGAGCGAGCGATTGTCGATGAGGGTGATGACTACCTTAGATTTGACGATGAATTGCGATGGATGAGGTCGTAGCAGGGAGGCCGAGCAAGAGGTCGAGGGAAGCTTCAGGCCTTTGATTCCGTCATTGGACGAACACGCGGCGCGCCATCCCGCTGCTGGAGGCTCTAGCTTCAGGGAGCTACAGGGGAGGTACAGGGGTCCGGGCCCGCTGATTCAGGGGTCGAGGGCTGCCCCTCTCGTCTCCAAGAACCAAGTTGTCAGATATACCTACCCTGCACTTCTAAAAGCATGTGATCATAGGCTGAGATAACTTGACCCCAAAGAGATTAGCTTCCAGTAAACAATAAGGCAAGGTATCCGTCTGAAATCTGATACATGGTTCTTGCAGTGTAGATTAACATGTGTCGACGGGACGGCCAGAGATTATGAGGGAATGAGGGTAGTGTAATCAAAACCAGCGTCAGTTGCAATAGCTATGACCACTGACATTCAGTGTGCGCTGTGCTGGGCAGTCGCAACGCCTTTTACATAGACACCGCCTGGAGCAGAAGAACCATTAACAGAGTCCTGCCTTCATTGCCTATTGATCTGCATATATGCCACCTTTTTTATTTTAAAAAGTTTGTTCTGCTCCGTACTCGCTCTCAGCTAGAAAAGCCCCATTTACGAACACGTGCGATAGGAGACCGCACAGACCACGACTCAAAAAGCAACCCTAGCTTTATCTTATCACTGGCCATGACCCAATGTATTATTCGTCTAGACGGCTGGACGGCTACAAGAGCGGCTTGCTACCATCCACTCAGTGCTTCTGCCTCCTTTCCCACCTTACCAACCCCGGCCTCACAGGACACGAAAACATGTTCGCGTAGTCCGTTGCCGGTACCCCCTTCTTTCCGTCCAGCGTGAAAAACTTGAACTCCCTGACTAGGCTCGCGACGATGGTGCCCAGGTTCACGTAGGCAAACTTCTCACCAATACACCTGTGCCGACCTGCGCCAAAGGGGAGATAAGGGCTCTTGGCACCCTTACCTAGGCCGTTGAGGTCCGTCGTTTCGACATCGGCATCGGCATCGGCGTCCTCCTCGTCTTCTCCGATAGACTGTGCCCATCGATGGGGGTTCCAGCTTTGCGCCTCGCGGAAGTATTGCTCGTCCATCATAGTCATAGCTGGAGAAGCCAGCATGGCCTTGTCGGGTGTGATGATGTAATCCGTGCCAGGTATGGACAGCGGGTTTTTGACTTTGCGCATAACCGAGTGAATGGAGTTGTGGCATCTCAGGGTCTCCTTGATCACGCACTTGAGAAGTGGTAGCTTCGCGAGATCGGCGTTCTCAAGCGGTGGCAGCCTCCCATCTCCGTGGGAGAGGGCGTTCACTTGCTCCTGATACAGCTCCTCCGTGATGTCTGGCCGCGAGGCCAAGTGGAACAGGATCCAAGACACAGAAGAAGCCGATGTGTGTTGACCAGCCATCAGAAGCGTGATCATCATGTTGGCAATTTCCGAATCTGGCAGGGGCGTCCCGTCCTTGTATGTGCAACCCATCAGGTTCCAGATCATGTCCGCTCCCATCTCTTCACCACTGGAACGTCTTGTATTTATGATCTCGGTGTAGACGGCGTTCATCTTGGCGTGAGCCTTGTCACGCTTCCGGTTTCGCGGCAACGGGGCCCAGGGGATGACGAAGTTGATCGGACTAAACCCTCCGTCGAGGTCGTGGTAGAGGTCGGCAAACCCAGCTGTGAGTCTCTTGCGGACCTCCTTGCCCTGTAGGGACCTCGCGGCACTCAGAATGGTGATTTGTGACACAACATCCGTAACGTCGATAATGCCAACCTGCCCCTGGAAAGCCGGATTCTCAGCAACATAGTCCTTGACCTCTTGAGAGATCAGAGGGACGTAGCTTTCGAGTGCTTGTGTCGTCAGACCGAACTTGACAAACCTCTTCTGCTGCATGAATTTGTGGTTGGGACAGTCGTATACGATTCCCTTCCCGAATACAGGTGTGCAAATAGGCCCGTAGATCTCGTCGGCGCTGAGGTCTTTATGCTTGCCATTGAGAATGAATTCGTTGCCGTCGACCCCAAGGTAGCATGTAATTGATTTTCCGAGGAGAATGAATGTGAACACATCGCCATACTGCGTTGAGGTCAATGGTCAGTGGGCTTGATTCTCAAAACTTGAGGCCTTTGGGAAATGGGAGGGGGTGCGAATCGAGATGGGCCACGTACCTTCTCACGACATTGAGTAAAGAAGGCAAGGGGATCTTGTCCGTATGTTATAGCATTGCCAATGATGGGCAGCCAGTGGAAGACCAAAGGTGGCTCTTGTTTTCTCCTGGGGAGGAACTGGCGAATGATGTTGCCCACAATAAGCAGCGTAACAACGAGCGGCAACGCCCAGATAGAAAGTCTGAAACACATATTGAAAGGCTTCTCCTTCAATCCAAGTATTAAAGCTAGAAACGAATGTCACCGACACGGTACGTTGATGGAGCGGACGCAAGGAGTTTTATATGTTCGGCAAACTCGTGCCTCAGCACAATGAAGAGCCTGCTACTATACTCTATACTGTGCCACGATGCTGTTCGAGGGAACCCGAGCTATAAACCAGGCCCCTCGTATTAACAGGCGGCTTCAAAGTGGTCCTAGGTTCGTATGTCTTCAAGACGGAGCTGGAGCTCGGAGATGCGTGTTCGTATTCGGATACTCTCCCTGAAATGGTTTGCTACAACGAGGCACCTTAGTGTCCAGTCCCTCTGGAGCATGCAATTCGGACGAGCAGGAGTATTCTCAACTCCGAAGGAAATTCTAGGATCTGGGAGGTCCCTGTACAGAGGCTTGGTCCGGTCCAACTGGACTCTGCAGATTGCAAATGGACCAAAGCGCTGGATCCATACAGGCGACGCGTCGTCGGATAATATTGGTCGTAATCGGATCTCGGATGCTAGACCACTCCATGTGGCATTCCTGATATGATGGAGCTGAGAAGCCTCGAACAAGATGTAGATCTCCATCAGGCCTGATCACTATATGACGATGCACGCGGTTCAATCGAATCGAGGCCTCGATCAAGAGTAGCACGTCACGTGGCCCAATCGACGAACCTTGCTGCTTAGTGACCGTCATCACTACAAAGTTATCTCAGCAATGTCAAGTACCCTCTGCTGGCTTCGCGATATCCTTATGGCGATACTCGGGAAGCCAGCCTCGTGTATTGGGTTATACAGAACGACAAACGCGGACCCTGCGTCACCCAACACGTGCTTCTGACCACCACTTCCTGTACCAAGCGCGGGAGGGGCGGGTGATAGGCGGGGACGCGGCATGCTTACATATTGCATGCACGCAGTGGATGACAGACGGGAACTCGATTCGAGATCAATGGTGAACCTCAGGCCCTACGTATATGACCAGCCTCACCTGTTGCTGATGTGCATGACGTGAGAAATGGATACCTGAGGCTTCGAGAAGTTGAGGCGAGGCTTTGCGGCAGTGCAGTGCAGATGCAGTCTCTGGCAGCTAGCTGGTGGCAGCACCTTAGCCCAGTGCACTGAGAGAGAACTGGCAGTTGGGGCGGGAAAGTGAATCCGTTTGTTACGGTCGGGCAAGTCCCTGAGTTTGTCCAGAGGAGGGTACAAGAGGGCGGTACCTGAGGTACTTGCTTCCTTGCCAGCTTCGGGTGGGTCAGGGACTGGAGACGGAGACGGGCAGGTGCACGTTGTTAGCGGCGGTCTTAAAACCGTGGGTGGCCTCCTCCCTCCTCACTCCTTCACTGGGCCACCGCGCCTCCTCTTCTTCAGTTTCTCATCGCCGAGTCGCCCCGACCTCTCTTGGAAGATGTTTCGGTCGCCCCCTAGTCTCATCCAGTGCTGCAACCTCCTCCAGTGCTCCTCCGACTGGCAGTTCCGCTTTTTCCCCTCCCCCAGAATATGCTAAGAAGGCACGAACCCACAACTGCCACCCATTCCTTCTCCCGTTACCGCTACCGCTGCGACTCCCACTCCATTTGCTGCAATTGCCTGCCACCCATCGGCTCCTTCCCTGTCGACTGGGCTCTCCCGTCTCCTGTGCAGACACTTCCCGCTCTATCCTGCATTCGTTCCTGAGCCTCCATCCTTCTGTGGTTCTTGACTGAGCCTACCCCAGCCTTTCACCTCTGCTTCTGCCGTGCCTTGGTCTGTGTGTAGAGTTTAGTGAACGGATAAGGTAGACACAAGAATGACTCGATTCAAGCATCATAGAGCGCAGGGTGTAGAGTACCATCATGGTAGACTTACCTCGCAACCCTCTCTGGGCATCTGCACCGACAGACCCATCCATTCCTCAACTCTATCCTCTCTGCCTCTCCATCCCGCGCTCTCTTTCTTCATCTTAGCGCCCCTTGCTGCAGATTCGGTGCAGAATACATGCATGACCGCCTCGGCCTTGTCCCTCTCCGCCCTTTCCAGTCTCACAGCGGCCCCCAACCCTCTTCTCGGGCTCCAAGTGAATTGACTCGTCTCTGCATCAGCATGCCGCATTTCCCCTGCCTCTCTACTTTACGCACTGGCTCCTGACTGCCACTCGTGCCCAATAACCATCTTGATAACGGCCCAGCCGCAGTAGTCGCCATCTCTGTCCCCTTCTGCACCACCTTCGTCACTTTGCACCTGACCGGCGCACACACCGTCCTCTTGAGTTCCTCGGCCGCCTTCTAGACTCGATTTCGTAACGGCTCTCAGCTCACTGGAACCCAGCCGTCCTATCACCGCGCCCACACACTTCTAAGGCACTTACAATTACATTTCCACCACCGCGACACTCAACAGTAATCGCTCTCCACACCGCAACACCGCCTCTCAGCCCGCCCCAGATCAACGCCCGCAACCCCTCACCACAGACTAGATTCTGTATCCTCGAAAACGTCTTCACACTCATTCATCACTGTCGTCTCATTTGGCGCGCTCACTATCGTTCTGGTCCCGACTCTTGTCTCCCCCCCTACGAATTTACTCCCTCCTCGACAAGTCTACCGGAGCCTCACCAGACTCTTGGAAACCAGCAGTCCACGCCAACGGCCGCTTGGCAAAGCTTCCTCACTGCCGGCACAGCTCTCACGACCCAAGTGCAGACCTGTCATCTCGGAATCAGCCTGTCACAGTCCACCACCCTCTTCCGAAAGCTACTGAGCCTGACCGTTGAGCCTTTGGATTTTATGAGTCCAAGTTTTGGCCAACCGGGACTCTCGTTGGCCAGCTCGAGGCCGACCAATCAAGAAACCCTTGCGATAACATACCCATCTAGCGATTTCTTCCGCCGAACTTTCAAATCGGTCGCATGTTTTTCAAGTCTGCGTTTTTGATTCTGGAATAAATACGCATCAAGCGACTGCGGCTCAACAGCTGAAGCACAAGACGCAACGGAGTCTATCTTTGATCGCGGCCCAAGGGGCCATGGCGTCTTGAGCCAGGTCACTCGGCAAGCTTAGCAATGACGATGACGACGGCACATATGAGCCTGTCCGATGCCGCATACGACGAGACGGATCACTTTGTCTCTCACAACAGCCCCTACATGACGCCAATACACCCCAAACTTGAGCTCTCGCCAAGTCCACCGCTCGAGGTGCCTGCGACCAAAGTCAGTCGAAGCTCTGAACGTTCTACGATGCTCGGAACTAATTGGATCAAGGCCCGCGCAACCCCCGGCGACGCTGTTCTAGTCTCATATCTTGGCGATGGCCGCGCTCAGGACGTTGTCGAGGCAGCCAGCCAAGAAATTGATGATGAAGAAGATGAAGAAGACTACGACGACTGCGATAACGACGGCTACTCGACTGCCAACGACTCGATAGCATGCGGCAGCCACACCAAAGACGAGCTTGAGACTGGCGATGCACCGAGATCACATCCATCTGGCAGCGCCACCTCGCCAGGGCTCCAATTACTTGCAACTGAATCTCTCAGAGCTGCGGGAGAGTCAGCTCCTTCAGATTCCATACCAAGATTGACAGCCGAAATATCAGCATCAACCAGACAGCTGTCGATAAGGGACGACCTGCCACCTATAACCATGCATCCATACCGAGACCCGGAGATGTCACCAGCATCGGGCTCGCACTTGGAGGCAAAGATAAGAACCTCATTTATGCCTTCCCCACAAGCTATGGGGGACGGTTCCCTGCCACCTCTTCAGATGGACTCTCCGAAGAGTGATTTCAGTGCCCGCAGCCTTCCCTCCATTAAGGCGCAACTCGGTGATCTCAAGAGTTTATCGACGGATCGTTCTCTTTACCTCGACAATGAGATATCCTCACCACGGAGCCACGGCGGCCCTTTTCCTGGTTCACCACCATCCTGCATGACCCGACTTCCTCCCATCCCTGGGAGCCACACATCCCCCCCTCTGTCACCTCATGAGGGGTACCCAAGAAACATCGGCTCCCCCGGCTCCATGCCAGCCCCTGCCAGTCAATATCACTACGCATCGAATGGTTCTTGGGCACATCGACCCAATGCCGACTATAGCAGTAGCGGTACTGGCGAGACACCTGGCACAGACCACTCCGCTTCTACCCCCGCCACCTCAACGTCTGTCGTCACAGACCCAATGAGCCTGGATAACATCTCCAATCCAATGGGTCCCGGATACCAGTGTACGGAGCCAGGCTGCACCGCACCGCCTTTCCAGACACAATATCTTCTAAGCTCCCACGCAAACGTTCATTCTTCCGCACGTCCTCATTATTGTCCTGTGCCTGGATGCCCCCGAGGGGAAGCTGGGAAAGGCTTCAAACGCAAAAATGAAATGATACGACATGGCCTGGTTCACGACTCACCCGGCTACGTATGCCCGTTCTGCCCAGAACGAGAACACAAGTACCCAAGACCAGATAATTTACAACGGTAAGTAGTCACTTCGGCGCACGTGCCTGGAGAAGCTCCGCTGACAGCCCCTGAAACAGACATGTCCGCGTCCATCACGTGGACAAAGATAGAGATGATCCTCTCCTTCGCCAGGTCCTCGCACAGCGAGCAGACGGGCCAAGTCGAGGGAGGAGGAGACGAGGCGCTGCCTCATGACGCAAATGAAATTTACGGCTTTTATGACCCAGCCAATACCTTGTGCCAATCAATCCTTGCATATGCAATGCTACTTTTGCCCGATCTGTAATACATGCGGGCGTTTGATCTGCCTTTTGGTCTCATGGATTTTACTCTGGCGTTTTTCCTGTTCAGCATCTCATGGCTTCGTGATTCAGAATTATTACTTCAGGCAATGAGCCACACGCAAGACGAATGGGACACCCTTTTCAAGTCAATCCTGATCCTCGAACACTGCTTCTTCGATGTTATGAACCGTTTTTGATTGGCTCCGGGTAGTGATATATGCTGATTTCGAGGCCTCAGCGCCGCCTTACACGGCTTCCCAGGGCCCAACACGGACTGGTGCTTCGCTGAATATCTCGCCCTCGAGTCGCGGCGTTTCCACAGCGTGGTTCCCCATACACTCAATCACCAGCCAAAGGCCTTGCTCCTGCGCCCTATCCGGCTCCATGTCGAAATCCGCCGTTCTCAGGGCGGCCGTAGCTTCCAAAAAGCCCCCTTCCCCGGCCTCCGCAATAATCGTCTGATTCGGTTCCCAGCCGAATGCCACGAAGAACCGAATCATGAGGCCGGACAGGGCGCGCTGATCGTCCGCGCCGCATGATAGTGAGACATTGGCGCGCGTGAGCCACGAGACGGAGAGACGGGCGCGCTTGCGGGATTCGCTTTGGTGAAACGTCACAGGAGGGATGGCTATCGGGAGGCGGCCTGCGCCGGAGGACGGGACGGGAGAGATTGTGACGGGGATGGTGGAGCTGATTCGCAGGATGAAGTCGGCGGTCTGGCCGGGCTCGAAGGTGGAGCAGATGAGGGTGTAGATGCCCGGGTCGACGGAGGGAACGGTGGCCATGGCGCAGCCTCGGCGGTAGTCGCCGGAGGAGGCAACAAGGTCGCGGACTTTGATGTGGTGGACGCGTTGGCCGTTTGCCCAGACGAGGTCAATGTGAACAGGGGTGTCCTGTGCGCTCGTGGCGAGGAGCAGGGAGAGAGGCGTCTCACGTGTGATCGAGAGCTTGTATTGTGGGTTGACGTGGTAGGTTGAAGAGGCGACGCTGCCACCTGCTGTGCGTCTCCGCCAGGCACCAGTTTCTTCCATCTGGTGGGCGAGGGATTCTTGCGCTTCGGACACCTGTAGAGGTTCCTGGGAGAAGAGAGAGATGGTGAAAGTGTAGGAGGCCAGAGGTAATTCGTGTTGGTCTACGACGACGGTGTAGGACGTGTTGCGGTCGGCGTCCAGACGGGCGAGAGTTTGAGGAGAGTCGATGTAGGGGCTCCGAACCAGCTCACCGTCACCGAGCTGTACGCGCTTGCCATGATTGTCGAAGATGAGAAGACTCATGAAGCCTAGCTGACGGTGGTCAGTTGCGGGCGAGTCTGGCTTGCGACGTGCTATCTCCAGGTCACTGTCGACGAAGTGGCGGCTGACGAGGACCCAAATAGAGCCGCCTTTGCTAGAGGTGACGCAGTATTGAGGGTTACGGACCAAGGAGGCGGAAAGGGGGCCTTTCGGAAGATCCCACGAGAAGTGGTGATTTTGGCGATGAGGAAACAGTTCCGGATTCCAGTTCAGGTAAAGAGACTCGAAATTCTGGACGACCTCTTCAAGTGTCATGCATTGCGGCCCCGGGGAAGTCTTGCTGTGTGCTGCTGCTGCGGCATCGAGGTTGCTCGACCCTGTCCACGGCGGGCCGTTGCACCAAGGGTTCTTGAGCGTCAGCCGGCGAGTTCCGTTGGACTCATCAAGGCTCATCACTGCGTAGTCGTGCTCGCCGATCAAACCTGTCGCTTCCTCTTCTTCCGGAGATATACGAGCTGTACCAAGCGTAATGACGACGTCCTCCGCATCGTGGGCTGCCTTTATGCGTGTCCACATCTCATCTACGTCAAGATCCTCCCTCTGCAGGAAGACCTGCTCTGGGATCCAGCCAGTTATGATCCAGAGGTCGGTACCTGAATTGCTGCCTGGGAAATCGTAGCCGCCGCGGACCTTCAAATATGCTTTCTCGACCAGTGCCGGCCACAAGAGCTGTGGGTTTTGACGATCAACGACGAAGAGTGTCCTCTCGGTCCGGGATGCTGGCAACCTGTCGTCGACTACGACGCGTCTGGTGCAGCCGTTGAAGTGCATGCGCAGAACGTACTTTCCTGAGTGAGAGAACTCGGGCAGACCTTTTCGATGGTCAAAGGGATAGAAGACTGAGGAAAGGACCTGATCACTTTGTTAGTCTGATGAATCTGCTGAGCGGCGAGTGCCATATTCGCATACCGAGCGTTTTCCCGTCAGCACCTTCAATGCGGCAGAAAGACTGGCCACGACTGAGCAGTCTGTGGTCACATCCTGGACAAGATCGCAACCCTGTGTGGAGTCCATGAACTTGCTTGGATCTTCAGGGGCGTCATTGCCAAATAGCTCCTCTGGCCGCTTCCAAGCGTCAAGAATGGCTTCCTGCGCCAACGAAAGAGAGAAAACTGTACTATCTCTGCCGAGTCAAACCTGTTAGCAGGCCTTCCCCATAATGCAAGGCATGATCCTCACCGAAAAGCCTTGTCCCCTGCCTTCAACCGGAATTCGCTCCGTAGCGGATCAGTCTCCCACGGCGGAAAGTCATTTCCGTGCAAACGTGAAGCTCCCTGGATGATAGTCTGGCCCCTCGGCCTAGCGACGGACAGACTACGCTTCAGAACTTCTGCACGGGCAATAAGGTCTTTGCACTTCTTGCGCAATGCCGCAGCATGAGACTTGTCTTTGACCTCCGCCGCAGCGCGCATGTATAATTCTGCGGCGCGAATGGCATGGTCCAGGGCCTCCTGGCCAGCAGACCGCTCCGAAAGAGCTTCGGCAGCCTATGACATCGCGCATTGTCAGTAAGCTCGGTAGGTGTGGCGGACGCCCACGGTGGTGGTGGCGTGCGCCAGGGAGGCAGGGGAAGGCTCACCTGCGCTCTCGCCTCCATACTTTCATTTGACCATGTCGGATGTCTGTGAGCTTCGGTGCGAGGGTATCTGCGAAGGCGTCTACCGAAGGCATTGGGGTCCTCGTAACGCGAGCCGCGCCGCCGAGAACGGGTCCCATCCCCCCCTTGGGCATAGAGTAGGCAGATTCGCGTTGGCGCGTCGATGGACAGCAGCCTACCCGGGAGCCTGGATGGAGATGTTTTGGCATTCAGGCGGTTTGGCGATCAAGCAATGAGACAAGTGTACTGGGTATGAAAATATAATATGCATCTAGGTGGTCTGTAGCGCAATATGAGTGCTGCAATCTCTACTTATGTCGCATGTGTGAAAGGAGGTGTGAGTCCTCGCGATTCGAAACTGCATGTGATCTAGATATGAGGTTTCGACATGATCGTCGTTCTATCAGCAAGTGTTAGGTTCGCCAATCTTAGACATATGCCTTCACTGCATCTCTTACCACCAATGACGGTCGTATTTCTGTCGCGGTGCAAAATCAAATGCATCGAAAGTGGAATCAGGTCTGCTATTCATGGATTTGGAGATGTGCTGAGCTGGTCTTTGCGCCTTGAGGCCCTTGGCCATGTTCTTTACAGATTTCAACAGACCAGAGCCATGATGACATCGTGAGAATCAAAGTATCTCGACGATTGGTCGAATCAGATCCCTTACTCCTGGTAATTCGAATACATACTGCAGGGAACGAGTAATGCAATGAAGTGAAGTGTCCCAGTGTCACAAAGTACGGTTAGTAAGGATCGAGCCGAGGTCAACCTAAGGTAGAGCGGGGCCACTGGCACTCAAATTCCGGGCCTGACAACGCTGGCAGCTCCCCCGAAAGACGGGACCCCAGTGGGTAACGCGATGCTCACAGCACCGAGCACAGGCATCAGGACTCCCCATCATTGGCCATCATTAGCGGTCCCGGTTCGCCGAACGTCATCCAAGCCGAGGTCAACAGCCGAGCTTCTTACTCCAAGCACCGCACCAGAGCGCGCTTGCTTGTGGTGGTGCAGACTGGCAGAACCATGATGGTCCAACCAATTCCGAATCTTGACCACGCCTCTTCTTTACGAGCCTCAACAGTATTACGAACCGTCCAAAATCCTTGACGCCTCTTACAAAACCTCGGACGATACGACAGCTATTCACACCATCGCTGGTACAAGCTATACAAGGCGCACCCAAACTCCCTCCCACGATCCCTCGCTCCGGGTGTCTGCCCACGGACATAAAGAATCGATTCTGGCTTCTGCCCATAGAACGTCGCTATCATGGCAGGCCAGTCCAAGCCCGAGATCTCTCCCTGGGGAAAGGCAGTTGCAGGTGCTAGCGGTGCCGTCCTTGCCAATGCTCTCGTCTACCCCCTCGACATGTAAGTGCCAGATGACTGCATTGATCACCGACACAACTCTAATATCATATTTCCGTTCACCAGCGTGAAGACTCGGATACAAGTCCAGGTCAAGTCTACCGATGCGGCTGCCGACCCTTCAACACCTCACTACACATCTACCTGGGACGCCATCTCGAAGATCGTGGCTGCCGACGGCCTGCAAGGTCTCTACGCCGGTATGAACGGCTCTCTGATCGGCGTCGCTTCCACAAACTTCGCATACTTCTATTGGTACACTATTGTTCGCACATTGCATACCAAGTACTCCAAGTCAACCGCGGCTCCATCTACGGCTGTCGAGCTGGCTCTCGGCGCTCTTGCCGGGGCCATTGCTCAGGCCTTCACAATCCCCGTCGCGGTCGTCACGACGAGACAGCAGACTGCGGATAAGGCAGACCGCAAGGGACTGATCGCTACCGCGCGCGAGGTTGTTGAGGGTCCTGATGGAGTGAGCGGCCTCTGGAGAGGATTAAAGGCCAGCCTGGTTCTTGTGGTCAACCCGGCCATCACGTACGGCGCTTATGAGAGACTGAAGACTGCCTTCTTCCCAGGAAAGGCGAGCCTGAAGCCATGGGAGGCTTTCTGTAAGTGCAACGATACATCCTCGTGAAGCTGACGCTAAACATTCGACAGTACTTGGTGCCACATCGAAAGCGCTTGCTACGATTGCGACGCAGCCCCTGATCGTAGCCAAGGTCGGACTTCAGTCAAAGCCCCCGCCAGCTCGCAAGGGAAAGCCTTTCACTAGCTTCATCGAGGTGATGAAGTTCATCATTGAGCACGAGGGTCTTCCGGCTTTGTTCAAAGGCATCGCCCCACAGATCTTCAAGGGTTTCCTTGTGCAAGGCATCCTCATGATGACCAAGGAGAGGTGAGTCATGCCATTTTGAGGCAACATCGAACACTGGCTAATCGTGACAAAGGGTTGAATTACTTTTCGTCCTATTCCTCCGCTATCTCAAGTCCCTGCAGCTCTCCCCGCTGCGACAGGCCGCCGACGTGGCTTCTGCGGCTGCAGGCAAGGCTCAGACCAGCATTGCAGCCAAGCCGCTTACGACTTCTTGATCATTGTAAATTTGATTACTAGGCGCATTGGGATTTTTGGATATATTGGGCGATTCGGTGATTGGACGTAGGTTCTTGTATAGCACCATCGGCACATTAGACGCAGGTGAATGAACAATTGATCTCGTACCGAGGGGAAGAATAAACCAGATGACAAAACTTAAACAAGTCACTGTATATATCTTGGCGTAAGCGATCTACCGTGATATACGTGTCCTATGTCGTACATTTTGAAGCGTTGTAATGCAACTCCAGTGACGCCAGAGTGATGCACAGTCTTAGCGTCAGAGCTCGAATAGCGAAGAGTGGACCTGGGCCTGAGCCCCGCCTTACCTAAGCAAATGACCCCCCATTGGCTGACCATAGTGTAGGGTTTTCGAACACACTTTGAATTTCGCATTTGCTTCAGTCTTTGGATCCCGCTTCATCGTCACGACAAGCATCGACAAGAACAGCAGCCATGGCCAGTGAGTGCCCCGATCGAGTCTCAAAACTGCGTCTTCGCACGCTGAGTCGACCGAATATTCTGAACTAACCATTATGCAGAGTCCAAGAACTCGTCTCAGCACAACCAGTGGCGCAAGGCGCACCGTAACGGGTACGACCTCTTTCGATCCTCCGTTCCTGCCACGACGAAGCGCTCACAATCCCTCTAGTATCAAGAAGCCCAAGACCGCAAGATACCCGTCCCTCAAGGGTGTCGACCCCAAGTTCCGCCGCAACCACAGGCACGCTCTTCACGGCAACGCGAAGGCTCTGGTTCGTGATCCCCCGACAGGCCCCCATATCGGCCGCGAAACATGAAAGAACGAGTTCTAACACACACCACAGAAGGAGCTGAAGGAGGGCAAGCGCGAGACGGCATAAACGGATTGGTGTTCACTTTGTCATCGTCGGATTTTGCATGGATGGGAAAACGGCATGCGCGGTTGCGAGGGTTACGAATCGAACGAACGCTTCGGCCAGTAGACGACCACGCTCCGTGGATATGAATACACAACTTTGAACCAAACAAACCAATCAACTGACAGTCTGATGCTGTGCGATGGGTGCTGGAGGACGTCGGGGTCTCTGGATTGCGGTAGGCCATGATAGGGCCATGGAGAACTTGCAATGGTGGCTGCCGGCAATGTGCAGCCATTGACAAAGTCAGACTCAATATTGCATGCAACCTTTCCCTCACTATCGTTCTTTCGCTTCAATGACTTCCACTTCACTTCATTCTTGGTTGCACTGTTTGGAAACGGTTTCGGGTGCAAATTGGACAGCCTGGTTTCTCTGATCTCATACGCTCTGAAAAGTGGCTGCAGCCATCGGAAGCCAAGTACCCGTTGTTCCCAAAAGTAACAAAGCCGATGAAACATCAATCATTAACCAAGCTCGCAACAACCGCCGTAGAGGATCATTTGCATCCAAGTTCCGACGACAATGCATGAACGCGGCTTACTTAGTCAGTGCGCTCTCCCTATCGTTGGCAGGTGTCTCACCAGCCAGCCCACCGTACCGTACCCTGAGCCCACCTGTGGAACCCCCGCAGCCCAGGAGGCCCAGCCCAAGCTCAGCCTACCTAGGCTTCAGTGCGGTTTCTGGCCCCTGGCTGCGAACCGGAATCTTCCATCTCCAACATCGCAGTCCCTTGCTCGGTGTATGGTTGCTATTATTCTCGAAACGGCCGCATCTTTCCTTTGTGCGCTGCCTGGAAGCAGAAATCTGTTCTTCTCATCGCTATCTTCCCTTGTGCCGCCGGTGCGTCTCCCCCCGGAACTGCTACTGCTTACTCCAGTGCCCAGACCACATCGCTGCCAGGTTCTGCGCAGTCGATGAGCTGGCACATTGTCCCTCGTTCACCATCTCTGACTGCTATGCAGCTTCATCGTTCCTTCGGGCATCGAAACATGCAATAGCGTGCTACATCTCTCGCTTGTCCAAACTCCTTTGAGGTCAGCCGGTCACTGCAGGAGTGAAGAGACTACCCCAGCAATTCGTCCATTCAATCTCTATCAATCCCCCAACCAGCTCCAAGCCCACCGAACCACCGAGCATTACTTTGCCGACTCGACACGTTAATACACCCCTAATACAAAACTTCCACCAGAAGCACGATGCACAGCATGTCGGGAAACCATATTATCGGCAACCGCAACAGCACGCCCGAGGCGAATACCGCCCCCTCACTACGGCCTCCGTCCTCGAGGGCCGTGGGCGCAGGAAGCTCGCTCCGGGCCTCTGCGGACGTGGCTGCTCTGGCTCCCGCACCGCCATCTAGCCGCATTCGCCCGTCTTCAGACTTTTACGGGCAGTCTCAGCAGGGCTCTGGACCAGGCAACTCCGAATCCGACTCGCAGGATAAGATCGCGCAGCAATGGATTGCCGACATCGACCAATATGAGACTACTCTGGAGGAGATGGCAGCCGCTACGCTAGACCAAGACTTCAAGGATGAGCTCAGCGCCATCGAGCAGTGGTTCCGCGTATTGAGCGAAGCCGAGCGCACGGCTGCTCTTTATGCTCTGCTGCAGCAGACTACGCAGGTCCAGATTCGCTTCTTCATCCAGGTCTTACAGCAGATGGGCAAGAACCATCCTATGTCTGGCGTCCTTTCTCCCGCTACTTTTGACAAGGGTGAGCCCCAGCATTCCCTTTCAACGAGATCGTAGGCTAACATCTTGTGCAGACCCCATGTCGAGCAGACTGAGCGATGCTATGGGCAAGCTCAACGTTGACTCTGGCCGGCCCGCTCTTTCTCGCAACTCAACCATCTCATCCGTGAAGCGCCAGTCTGGCCTGGACCCTTCGACCATCAATGCTATGTTCCCGGATGCAGCGGCTGCCATTGCGACCGAGAAAGCGAAGTTCACTCAACAGACTGGTAACCCGCCATCCTCGAACCGCAACAGCGTTGCTCTGGATGCCCGACTCTCTATGGCTGGAGAGTCTCAGAACACGGGCTCGTCTAGTAACGCTGTGCCCTGGGGCAGTGGTCTGGGTGATCAGAACGCTTCCAAAGGTCAGGCACCTATGGGACAGTTCGGTCAGGCACCTCCATCAGCTGGTCTCAGATCTCCTGGGCCGCGTCCCCAGATGGCGAACAATGCTCCCATCCAGAGCACGACTCTCACGGCCCCCGATAAGAACCAAACTGACCTTCCGCTTCTCTCGCCTTACAACGCTGGTAGTGGCAACTGGGCTTCGATGGTCAACACCCCAATGGCTCCTTCATTCGGTCAGCAGCAACAGCAGCAGGGCAACGGTGGAAACCAAGCCGACATGGTTGCTAATGCTACTGCCATGAAGCTCGCCGCTTTGTCTACCGTCAACAACCGCTTTGCCCTCGACGACGTCCGCAAATATCGCCGTGCCCGATCCAACGATGCCCCTGGCAACAACCAATCCCCCCTTTCGCCCGCGCAACAGAACTTCAACCTTCCTGGTGCCAACGTCGTCATGATCAACGAGCATGGACAGGTTCTAAGTAGGGAACAGATCATGGCCATTCAAGCTCAGCAGAACGTGAACATGGGTGGTCAACGGTCCAGACCAAGCTCTCCGGGCCTCTCCATGCAACAAGCGGGCATGGGAGGAATGGGTGCATTCACTTCCCCGCAGAACAACGGTTTCCTCAGTGCATACGGCGGCCAGTCGCCGCTCTTGAACACCGGCATTCCTTCCGTCAACATTGGTCAGCTGGGTCTTGGTGAGCACGGCGGCTACCTTTCGGATCATTCTGATATTGCTCGTGGCCGCTCGCCTAGGGGTCGCAGGGGCAGCTCGAAACCTCCGGAAGATCCCACCGATCCCACCCTCCTCCAAGACATCCCGAGCTGGCTGCGGAGCCTGCGCCTGCACAAGTACACGGACAATCTCAAGGACATGAAGTGGACGGATCTCATTGAGCTTGATGACAAGGCTCTGGAGGACCGCGGCGTCAATGCCTTGGGTGCCCGTAGGAAGATGCTGAAGGTCTTTGAACAGGTCAAGGGTAAGTTCGCCTACAGTGCTATTGATTCAAAGCTTCCACTGACTCGATGATGAACAGACGCGAAAGCTGAGGGTAAGATCAACTGATTCTAGTTGGGTAGTGAGCAATGCTAGCATTTCGAGGCACGTGTTTCGTGCTTGCTTGGCGAGCTATGTTCTTTAAAGTTAAAAAGATGGGGATTCTAGTCGAGGAGCTACCGCGAATATCGTGTCATTGGTGAAGAAATTGAATCACATTGCCTTAAGTATTTGCTGTATGTTGATCTTGCAGGCGACATGTGACGCCATGTGACTCGTGGATGCGGGCATCAAGTCACAAATAGTCCAACTACTGTTGTTGCATGACTCCGAATCATTTTTCGCAGGTCGAAGGAACCAATCCCTGTCTATACTCAATACTTTGACGGTGAGCGGTCCGATTGCTGAAGATACGCTGTGCTGCATACCTGAGCTGGGGACTCGTGCGACCCTCACTGTGTACGCCAAAAAGTCTATAACAGCAACACCGGCGACCTGCAACTTCCCGCCAACTCACCGCACTCACACCCCGTCAGTTCATCGAAAGTCTGCGGCTCTCGTCAACTGTCATCTATAGCAGTCTTCTGATCCAAGCTCTGCGTAGCGGAGTGCATGATAGCTCGCGAGAGGGTCCGCGCGCCCGGCGGTGGACATGGATTCTCATAATGAGGACCCTGCGCAAAGGTTGGCACCCACGCTATCACCAAGAGTGCAACACAACTGACGATAACGATAGCGGAAATTCGGATGACGCGGACTCTGATCTTGAAGAACTACAGGGAGACATCGCAAAGTTCGATGAGTCGGTTCGACAGTTTCTCGCCACGCACCATGAAGCTGGCGACACTGGCTACGCAGGGCGAGGCGGGCCGCGAGGGCGTGGTGCACGAGGACCGCGCAAAGCAGCGAAGCCCCGAGGCGACATCACTGCTCGACTGGCCAAGGTCAACCAGGCTTTCCTGAGCGGTGATTACGACCGGGCGCTCGACCTGGCCTTTGAGGTTATCCGGATCAATGCCGAAACACATCAAGCCTGGACGGCGCTATCGTCAACCTTTGCAGAGATCGGCGACACCAGCAAGGCGCTCAGCGCGATGGTCTACGCCGCCCATCTACGACCCAAAGATGTTTCTGGATGGTTAAGAAGCGCTTCCTACGCTTTGGACACTATCGGAGACAACGAGGATGAAAACCTTCATACCGCGAGGCTTTGCTACTCGGCAGCTCTGAGAGCCGACCCTACCAATCTTGAGGCGAGGACCGGCAAGGCGTCGGTTTGCCAGCGTCAAGGACACCTCGGCACCGCAGTTACGGAGTATGGAAGGATCCTGAAGCGACGACCGGGCGACATCGATATGGTCAGACGGCTGGCTGAGGCTTGTATGGATGCTAGACATGCCGAGACCGCGGTGCCCACGGCGATCACGGCGTATCAACGGTACTTTGAGTTCACGAGGAAGAGGCAAGATGATCAGCTTCCGGTGTCTGAGCTTTGGTACGATGTGGGCGTGTACGTTGAGATGTTTGCCTACACAGGCAGATACGGCGAAGCTATCCGAGAGCTGAAGAGTCTGGCTAGATGGCTCGTGGGTAGGGGTGAGGAGACATTTTGGGATGGTTGGCAGAACGATGATCGTGAATGGGATCTGGATGATGCAAGGCGAAGTCAGCTGCCAGAGTCATTCGTCTCAGCACCGTTGGAAGCTGCAAATCACACCGAGACCCTGCCACTCGATCTTCGGGCAAGGTTGGCCATCTACAGGTTCCGAGTCGGGCAGCCCCAAGAAGCTTTGGTAAGTCGACCTTTGCACACAAAGAATGTAGGCCGTTTTGCTAACACGACTAGCACCAACTGGGAATTCTCCAGTCTGATCAACAGGCGCCGGTGTTCACAGAGGACTTTCCGTATCTGGCATTCGACCTCGCTTCCGGCCTTGCACAGTATGGCTTCAACGCCGAAGCAGTGTTGTTCCTGGAACCTCTCCGCGCGCTTCCTGGAGATCCTGATCCCGCTGTTCTTCTCCAACTTGGTCGCTGTAACTTGGCTCTTGGAAACTCTTCGGCTGCTGAGGAGTGTTTCCTCGCTGCAATTGACGCCGATGAGATGAGTATCGAGCCGCGTATCGAGCTGGCGAGTATGTACGAGAGTGCCAAGGAAGGAGAAGAGGCTCTGATCCTCGCCGCGGAGGCGATGGCTATTCGCGATGCTCAAGCTCGCGGTAACGACCCTTCGGGAGCCCAGGACCTCGCCAACGCTACGAATGAGTATGCTGCGCGTCTTCGAGCCGAAGGACCCCGAAGACTCACCACCACTGCGGACGGTCGGGCGCGTCCGATGATACCTAGAAGGTATCGACCTAAGAGGCTGGCCGATCCGAGCAAGCGAAGACAGGAGGAGCAAGCGCACGCTTTCAAGCTGGCTCAGCAGTACGAGATTGTCTCAGATATGAAGAGGAAGATCGTTGCGGGGGAGAAGGAGTTGATACCTTCATGGATGTCGTCTGCGAAGGACCTGATCGACGACTTCCGCTCACTGAAGAGGTTTTACACCTGGGACAGATACCTCAACTTCTTGGGACCAAAGCCGACAGAGCAGCCGTCAGAAACAGAAGCTGGTCCTGAGAACGATCTCTCACGCCTGTATCGACGACTAGCGCGAAGTAAGCATCCCATCGCTGTAGTGACGAGAAGGTTGGCCTCTAATCAGTTACAGATGTTGCGCCCCCGGAGGAGCGTGGTGGACGTGCAGATGCCTCTTCTGCCTTCGAAACTCACCAGGGCATCACGTTTGACCAGTGGCTGGAGCTATTCCTAGACCACGCGATCGCTCTGGCCGTCGAACATCGCCAAGACGAAGCGTACCATGTGTGCGAGTCAGCACGCGATTCAACGGTCTTTCAGTCTCCTGAACATAGCTTCAGCATCCACGTAGCGTGGAGTGGTAAGTCAATAGTGGCCTCGAGCCCTTGAAGTAACGATAGCTGACACCGTGAAGTCTGCGCTATCTATACGAGCGACGAGGGCAAAGCAATCACTATTGCTCGACACCTGATGAGAGACATGACCTCATCGGACGGGTCGAGGATGTATGCGCTACTAGCGAATCTATGCCAGTCTCCCATCTCGTGGTACACATCGGGCCCGGCACAGAAGTTCATTCTGCGGCAAATCAAGTTGATCGATTCGAACCAGGACATGGATGCGAGGCCAGAACAGGGAGCTGGCCGGGTCGAGAGACAATCGTCAGAGTCTGAGCTGGACATCTGTCTGCTGATGCTGTACGGACATATCTTGTTCACGTCTACAAGCTACACTTTCGCGCTTGGTAAGTGTTCTCAATCATTCACCAAGTGACGCGACCGCTGACAAAGTGCTTTTGCTAGGCTATTTCCTCCGAGCCCGCAGCATCGACCCCGACAACCCTATGATTAACCTGAGTCTCGGCCTTGCCTATGTGCACTACGGCCTCAAACGCCAATCTGCCAACCGACAGTACATACTCCTCCAGGGCCAAGCCTTCCTCTCTAAATATGCTCAAATCGAAGGCCAGGGACCCGGCGGGCTGGGATCGGCCGAGTCCAACTACAATATTGGGCGGCTGTTCCACCTGCTGGGGATTGCGCACCTGGCGCTCGAATACTATAGCAAGGCTTTGGAGGCAGCAGAGGGGAGGGCAGAGGACAAGGATACGGCGCAGATGGCGATGGTGAATTATGTGAACATGCTCATGGCGGTGAAGAATAAGTCACTGGCACTGGCCTTGACGAAGAAGAATCTTGTACTCTGAAAGAAGAGGGGGATGGGACTTATTGATACCATTGACTAAGCCAGGATGGATGCTGACCTGATAGTATTTGCTCGCAGCTTGTCACCTAACATGTGTCGATGAGAACAAATGACAATCATCCAGCGGTTGGCCGGCGAAGGGACGCAGCCTCTGTTCCAGCTCCAAGCTACTGCATCCGTCTCGCTCCACTCGAAGGAACATGGTAGGGACCGAGGAGAAGACTTAGAGACACGTACTCTAGAACAGGAAAATGACATATGTGAAAATATTCATGACTAAGAACACTTCATAATTAATTCAACAATTTGCAGACGTGGATGAGGACTCGCTGTACCAAAACGGGAGAACTCGTGTTAGCGTAAGAGGCACTCAAGCTTCTGCCAACAAATGCTCGGGCAACATCATCTACGCTTTTACATCATCTGATGGCACAACATGGTCGGTGTCGCAGGCAGGTCCAAAGCATGCCACGATTGCAGGAAGCGTCGGGTCGCCTGCGGCCTTGAACGCCCACATTGCCTTCGATGTCAAAAAGCCGGTCTCGACTGTTCTGGCTACATCCGCCACCGCGCCCTCTTCGTCAACCGCACCATCGCGAACCCATCCACCACCGCCCACGACGCCATCAGCACCAGGACCTTCTCCACTGACGCGTCTCAAGATGTCGTCGACGACTACTACGGCATGTATGGAGCTTTCACCTCCGGGCAGTACATTTACAAGGACTTCCGGGCCACTGCTTTCAGGATCTTGAGGCAGCTGTATCTGCCACGGAAGCACGTGGCGAATGCGTCGTTGGCCGTTGGGGCGAGCTTTTGGGTCGAGGCGGTGTGCAATTGTCCACAAGAGAGCCCAACCCTGGATCATGCTCTGCTGGCGCTTTGTGCGTCCCAACTGTACATCACTCGGCGTGGAGACATGACCTTAGACCAAGCTCTGGAGATCTACAGCAACGGTCTGTCGAAACTCGCCAAGTGCCTACAGAGTGTCGAGCCATCCCATTTGCCAAGTCTGCTGGCTTCCATCGTGGCCTTTGCGACGTGCGAGCTGTTCATCTGCCCATTGAACTCGGGATGGCGCGCTCACGTGCAGGGCATGGCAGAGCTCCTGCGGTACCGCGTCAGCCTCCACCATCAAGACGGGTCCATCAGTTCCTGGATGCAGCTGTGTGCACGAGCCCGGGTGATGAGTGTCCTGACCGGCCTGATGACCCGGACACAGAGTAACGTCACAGCGGCACAGTGGCGCACGATCATGCCAGACCGCCCCCAAGATGACCCTTTCGATGATCTACTGGATATCATGTCTGAGCTGCCTGCTTTGCTCGAGATGCCTGATTCATCTCGAGAGCATGTCGCCGAGATCTTGCGAGTAATTGATGGGATCTACGCGTGGGAACGAGACTTCCGAAAGCGCAACGCAGCTGCAACTTACAGCTTCGTACCTTCGCGACTATGCAACTCAGCTGACGAGGGCCACGATGAGAAGCTCTACCCGCTCGTCCTCGATTTCCCCTCCTTGCAAATCGCCGCTTGCTTCATCGTTTGCTGGGCCGCAATGCTGCAAACTCTGGCTAAAATTATGCGTTTAGGCAACAATGTAGACGACCCGCACATACTGCAACCCGTATGGGCCTTTTTGGACCAGAAGATGTTCAGACACGCATCTCCGAAGACGGCCGTCATCGTCGAAGCTAAGAGAAGGGCTGGTCTGCTCTGTCAATGCATCGAGTACACGCACCGGGAGGAGCTGCGCTCCCTTGGGCCCCAGAGCATGGTCTCCGCTAGATGCTTACTCTTACGGTTCTTTGCCGAGCAGGATATGCCACGCGAACTGGCATGGTGTCGGAACATCCCCTATATGACCGATCAACGGGGCGAAAAGTTTGCAGTTCAGCTGCTGGACTTCCGAGTATGAGGAGCTGAACGCGTCTTCGCGCGGAGCTAATGCTTCCTGATGAGCAAAACGACATTACAAATCCACATCGTTGTCAGCTTGAAGCATGCCTTTGGACAATTACAGCAAAGACTCATCTGTCTATCGGTGGCACCATGTCTCGTCGGCGTTCCCAATGCGGCATCATCCTCGCGAGGTCACGTGCAGCTCGCGGGACGATGCAACTTACGGCTTAGCCTCACCGACCGAATCAGCCAGGGTCGCATCCCGGAATCGGGTCCTGGATGGCATAGCGTTCTAAGTCGAATGTATAAATGGGCGGGCGACGGCATTCTCATGTCGTCAAGAGTCACACACTTTCTTTACAATCACAACCATGGATACGAGATCAGATGATACGACAGCAGCTTCGCTGCCCGGATCTGCAAACGATCAAAGGACAACAGATCCCGAGAAGACCACCCGAGAGCCTCAAACAGCTGCTGGACCGGACCCTGCTGCATTCCCAGATGGGGGCCTGAGAGCATGGCTCGTTGTACTGGGGGGCTTCTGCACTGTCTTTGCCAGTTTTGGTTGGATCAACTGTAGGTCTTCTTCGATCAGTCACTCGACAAAATACTAATGAGACCCAAGGCATTGGCATATTCCAAGCATATTATGAAGAGAACCAGCTTCGCTCCTACTCGTCCAGCACCATCGCTTGGATCCCTTCAACCGAGTCCTTCATGATGTTCTTCTGCGGTCCCATTGTCGGCAAGCTGACCGACTACTACGGTCCCCGGGTTCCCATCCTGATTGGAACGTTCCTCCACATCTTCGGCCTCATGATGCTGTCGCTCTCGAAGAAGTACTACCAGATCTTCCTGGCGCAGTCCCTCTGCAGCGCTATTGGATGCAGTTTTCTCTTCTTTCCATCTATTACGGCAGCGGCAACCTGGTTCCTCCGTCATCGAGCTTTGGCCATTGGCATCATGGTCGCTGGGTCTAGCGTCGGGGGTGTCATCCTGCCCATCATGGTGAACCGCCTCGTTGGTCCTCTTGGCTTCGCCTGGACTATTCGTGTCGTCGCATTCATGCTGCTGGGAATTCTAATCGTCGGCAACCTGACAGTCAAGTCACGACTGCCCCCTTCAAAGCGACCATTCGCGCTGCGAGACTTTGTCACGCCTTTCGCAGAACCCGTCTTCTCCCTCGTCACCTTCGCCAGCTTCCTCACCTACCTCGGCGGGTTCGTACCCTTCACCTTCATCATTGTTCAGGCGCAGGCGAATGGCATGTCCGCGGGTCTTGCTGGCTACCTCGTGAGCATCATCAACGCTTCCTCTACCTTCGGACGAATTGTGCCCGCCTACTTCGGCGACCGGTACGGTGTATTCAATGTCTTCATCATCATGACTGGCCTTGGCGGCATATTCACCCTCGGCGTCTGGCTGGGAGCGCAATCAAACGCCGGTGCTATTGTCTACTCCGTTTTGTACGGATTTACTTCCGGATGTACCTTTTCTATCATCCCGGCTATGATTGCGACCATTTCCGATGTCAAGCAGATGGGCACTCGGACAGGCAGCTTGTACGCTGTGTCAGCCCTGGGTGCTTTGATCGGTAGCCCGGTTGCGGGAGCAATCAGCAAGAACGGGTTCTCAGGCTTGATCGTCTTCTGTGGTGTGCTAATCCTGGGAGGTGCTTTGATTGCCTTGATCTCCCGTGTGAAGCTCACTGGGCTGCGAGTATTGGCGAAAGCTTAGGTGTCTGACACGGGTGTCTTGTGTCGAGACAAGGCTATTGGTATCGCATGTGTCAAACTCTCCACTCCAAACCGATATGAACCTAATTCGAAACTGTAGAATACAAAGCTAGAGTTGAAAATGAAGAGATTGTTGAATGCTATCTGGGACTGCTCTGCAGGGGTTGTGCTTCTTGATCCGCAGTACCGCCAGGCCGTGAAGTGATACGCTGCGCCTCTATCTCAGAGCTGCTTCGAGAGCTTACCTCGACGCTATCACGTGTCCTCGATTCTCGCATCTCGAACGTGTCCGTCCTGTCTCCCTTCGAGTCCTGAGCACCAACGTCCTGGCTGAGACTGCTGGCCCCCCTTCGGATGCGCCATGAGTTGAATTCTGTCCAACGTTAGCCTTTAGTCCAAGCCATACCCTTCTCAGACAGAGAACCCTTACCAGTAAATGACTCTTCTATGAGCACGAAGAAGATCAGCGCGCACGAGAACGCAGCCAAAAGCTGCCCCAGATCGTTGATGTCCGACTCTTCCGACTGTGTGTCGCCGTCTTCGACCTCCAGCCAACCTGTTCTGTGCGCCCATGAACGAAAGAAGTTGACCGCATGTGCAGCAGTGACAATCGCCCCAGTAGCGACCAGAACACCGAGGATCCGGTATACCCAGTCTGCGATTGTGAACCAGCGCGCGTGCTTCGCCATGAACCCTCGGATATCGTGTCGACTGTGTACAATCTTTCTGAGCCCGCGAGGTCCCTTCTTGCAATCCAACGGTGGAGGACGGAAGAGCTCCTTCATCCATGTGATGAAAACAGCGAAGGCCGTGAACGACACGACCATAAGGTACATCTCCCAGCCCATATACCTTGACGATATATCATCCTCCTTCCACTCCGGCAGCTCCAGTTCCTCGGGCCACTGCGCCTTCAGCATCAAGTTATTGCTCCTCTTCATGAAGCACGGCGAGGGCAAGAAGAAGATGGCCGCCCCCTCGCCGTCCTCGGGCATGTTGTCAGCGGGGACTTTCGTGGCGCCCTCGGAGTAGCCGCCTGACATGAGCTTGCCCGCGTAGCCGAAGATGACGAAGATGAGGACGAGGCGGACGGTGGCGATGAGGGGGTTGCGGTAGTAGTGGCGGGAGGCGACGATGCAGAGGAGGTGGGTTGCGCAGGAGAGGACAATCATGTTGGAGACGACGATGAGGTGGTAGAAGGATGTCGTGCATCCAGAGCCCTTGACATAAAAACTTAGTTCATTACTTTGGTACATTGGCGGAATGCAGGAAGAGGCAGACGTACACTGTGAACTCCCCAGAGATATGCGCTTCCGACGACGATCTGCTGGTCGCTACAGGCTGTGATGAGCTTGTCGCAAATAGCGGCCAAGTCGAGTCCCAAGATCGAAGTGCCGTGAAGAACATCCTTCACATGTCTGCAAGAAAGTCAGTCTCAATTGCGACACAATCTTCCGAGTCTGGTTGCTTTGTACCTTTTGTCGTGTCGTGCCTTGAGAGCCACGAATCCGTTCCACGACAGCATGCACACGCTCATCAACGCTGCGAACCCCGTGACAGCTATAAAGCTGTAGACAACCTAGAGGACTTCAGTCTTTGTCTAGCCGTGAAGACTCTTGGCTCCGACTCACCCCTACGCCTGCAATGTCGGGTTCCGTTGGCACGTGGCCCTTCTCGTGCTCTCCTGACCAGGTCTCATTGTAGTCGCAGACAGACTTGACGCCAAAATTTGCGTAACAACGCTCCACCGAGATGCGCTGTCCCATTTTCGGCTAACTGTTGTCATCGAAGCCCTGAAAAATCGAACTTGATTTTGCGCAGGTTGACGATGTTATAGGTGAAGAGTTGGCAGCGTGTGAAAGTCGGGAGGAAGTTATTCGAGACAATGTAGGAGGCGCATGCAAACACGCGGCGCAAAGAATCAACCTTGAAAAGGCTGAAATTACGTGGAGCCAGGGTCTTTGGGTATCCTGGGGGTGGCAATGCAATGATCAGCCTTGTCTCTGCATTTCAGGTGGTGATCGACAACGTAGCGGTCTACAGAGAAGATCAACACAGCAATATGTTGCCCTAGAGAGAGGCATTGCTGGTTGCATAGAATGTGGATAGACCTAACATACATGCATACATGATCCTACGAGTCATAAAGAAGAAAAAGAGACCCCGCGCTCTCTTGAAGCTGATCTGAACCTCTCGGAGACAATCTAGAGACCATCATGTTGACCCTAGGATGGGGACGCCACCGGCTTGCCTCTTTCAGTCATGGCTGCTACGTTTTGATGCACGCCAGCTGTACGGAGCATATGGCGGACCAAATCATCCAGCATCGTCGGGTCCGTTGGGAGCTAGCAGAGCCTCGAGTCTCTTCATTGGATGTCTATGACCAGCATTTCGATCCAACTTGGGGGCTGGTGATTTGCTTTTCTTTGACGGCCACCTCCAAGTCGCTAGTCGCGGGTACGGCGGCTTCACCCGCGCTTGGCCAAATCTTGAACACTGGGCATTTAAAAAGTCGAGAATTTCCTAAAAGCGTAGAAATGAAGCAAAGCCTCGATTAGGAAGATCCCAAATTGCCCGACCAAATCTCCTCATTGGGAAGTGGTGCGCAGACTCCATAAGCTAAGCGGGACGTTTGGTAAGCTGCTGCAGGGGTGCAGTTCTTGGAATAGCCGCAGTCGCGCGTGCCTCCAAAAGAAATACCGGTTTGGAACAGACTGACAAATTGTCTTGGTTTAATGCTGCTATGTCTAAGTACTCGGATTGACCCATGCGATGTAGTCACTAAGCAGTCGCATTGCTGTTCCTTACCAATACCAAGGTTTGTGCAGCGCCAGGAAGAGTCTATCGGGCGCAACGTCTGTCCTGGGCCTCGGACTTCGGACTTCGCACACGACGAGAAGTGGAAATGCCTTCCAAGCACGATATGCTTGTGCCTAGTGTTGCTGACATGATCGTGAGCAGCTCAAGAGTTCTCAACTCTATATATGGTGCTTGTCTCGACCGCTGAAGATGGCAATACTCATCCCAAGAGACCAGAGCTTCACAGATTCATGAGCAGCAATAACCAACACCCATTTTCTCAATACATACCTCCTTACACAATCCCAATGCGTCCTGCCACCCTCGTTGCAGCCATGCTTCCTACCGTACTGGCCCAGCCTCTGAGCCTCTCTTCCAAGCTCCCCTCGAAGACCGTCGCCCAGCTTCCCAACGGCTCCTGGTTCGAAAACATCGCTGTTCGTTCCAATGGCGACCTGCTTGTCACCAGCGTCAACGAAAACCCAGGTCTCTACATCATGCGCGACCCTACCTCTCCAACCGCTGAACTCGATCACATCATCTCACCGGAGGATCTGGGTGGCGCAAACATCGCCCTCGGACTCGCAGAGATCGTGACAGATGACGAGGTCGAGACCTTCGGTCTGATCGCAGGCCGAGCAACTGGCCTGGCGCAGTTCGTCAAAGGAAGCTATTCCATTTGGACCGTTAAGTTCCGCAAGTCCAAGTGCGGACAGGAGACCATCGACGTCGAGAAAGTCACCGATGGTACAGACTCCAGCCTCCTCCTCAATGGTATGACCGCCATCCCAGGCGTTCCCAACGTCGCTCTGGTAGCCGACTCGGCCGGCCTCGTTGCCCGCGTTGACCTGAACTCTGGCGAATTCGACGACAAATCCTTCGCCTTCACGGAGACCATGGCACCGAGCCCGAATGCGTCTCTTCCAATTGGAGTGAACGGCGTACATGTCCAAGACAGCCATCTGTACTGGACTAACAGCGCCCTGACGACCATCTTCCGCATCGCGCTCACCGAAGATGGATACCCGAAGGCGGGCGCCGAGCCTGAAGTTGTAGTTGACCTCTCGAATCTCACAGCGCTCCTTGATGACTTCATCTTCGACGGGGAGGGTAACATCTGGGTTGCGGCTTTTGATACGAACAGCCTCATCCGCGTCGACGCGAAGACGATGGAGGGGAAGATCGTCGCTGGCAGTCCGAAGGAGCTGATCCTGCCTGGCGTCACTGCTGCGGCCTTTGGCCGTGGAAAGAAGGATCAGGATCTTCTGTACCTGACGACGTCTGGAGGTCTGGGTGGGCCTGTCGATGGCAAGACTGAGGGCGCCAAGGTTGTTGCGGTTGACACCTCTGCTTTTCCTTGCTAGAGAGTTAGAAGGAGAAGGGGGAGAATCATGACGAAGAATTAAGAAGGGCGATGGACATAGTGCCATAATTTTAGTGAGGATACGATAGTCAGCTTCACCTCGATAAGACAGTAATCACCTTGAAGTTGATGGGACCGATTAAAACCACCGAAGAAAAACACGGCTTCGACTAGAACTTGAAGGATGTTCGTGATTGAGATGACTGTGATAATACTTGAGCAGGCTAAGCTCCTGGTCTCTTGTAGTCAAGCTCACGAACACGCTTCCACACCTCCCTGACGACTCTCTCTTGCGCTTGCCGCCCCGTCTCGTTCTCTGACGACCCAGCTGGCCTACAGACTGTCAGCTTGACTTTATTGAGTGCTCGAGATCGAAGACTTACCTGATGGCCAGATACAATCTGCCTCCGATCTTGGCTTCTGGGACTTCGGCGGTCTCGAAGTTCTCGGGCGGGTTTGCAGTGGTGATGAGACCGCCAGCTTCATGGAGCAAAGCGATTCCGGCGGCGACGTCCCTGTTCCGGGGGTCAGTATTGGCTTGAAAGATGAGAATTGAGGGCTCGTACCATTCCCAGCATCCGCCCTCCCACCAGATATCGAAAGACCCCATCGCCGTATACGCCAGATCCAGCGTCGCACTGCCCAGACTCCGCACACCATGAACCATGCCACCAAGTCCACCGCGTCCCTTGCGCTCACAAGCCATGTTCATGAACGAGTCTACCTTGCGCATCATGTTTCCATCGGGAGTGTCCCTCCTGTCCTTACCCCACTCGCACGAGAAGACGCACCCGCTGGGCGCGTTCTCGGGCAGCGGCTGGCCACGGATGAGCGGCAGGCTTTGCGTCTCGTTGAGCCATGCGCCTTTGCCGCGGCAGGATGTGAAGAGCTGGCTGAGGAAGGGGGCGTTGATGACGCCGATGACGGGGACGCCGTTGATGGCGAAGGCGATGGAGACGCAGAACATGGGGAAGAGGTGGGTGTAGTTGACGGTGCCGTCGAGGGGGTCGACGATCTTGAAGCCAAAGTGTTAGCAGCGGGTAGGGTGGGTGTGAAGTTGAAGACGTGGTGTTCTTTCTTACCCATGTCGGTTGGTCGTCCACGAGGTAATCCCGCGAGGCTCCTTTCGAATACGTCTCCTCACCTATGAATCTACGGGCAGTGGGTCAGCTTGGATGCACACATCGATAGAAGGGAGTGTGACCAACTTGTGTGACGGGAACTTGTCTTGAATAGACTTGTGGATAAACGCCTCAACCTCTGGAATCTTGTCAGCCCAAGCTTGTCAGGCTTCTTGGAGAGCCGTGGTGTCGACTCACCGTTGTCGGTCGCAGTCACGATGTCGACCGAGTTGTCCTTCTCGACGTATGACACGCTCGCCGACGTCTCGCCCTGGCCATCGAATCTCCGGCGCGCAGCCTGCATGAGCATATCTCCAGCATCTTTGCCGAGCTGTACTGCGAACGAGTACACCTCCTCGAGCTGGCTGTCACTGAGTTCCGTCATCGTCCGGGTGGTTGGTTGTCTGTTCAGTAAGGTTGCCAGGGCAATTGGGAGTCTGTCACAGGGTTCACCGTCTTGCAGCTCGAGCCACTGTGAGATGCAGATGCTGAGTGACGAAACCCACGAGAAGATAAGAAGTATGGCCGATCCAGTGACCGTAACCTACCGCTTCTAACCGTTTTCCGCAGCGTCTGGGGGGCGGAAAGATGGAGTCGTTGCTGACGACCCCGCCGTCGGAGGCAAAGACTTTATCCGTCACCCCTCCATCCAGCCATCCATCCATCGACAGGTCCGCTGCCTCGCTTTGGCTGCACTGTGTGATGGCTAAAGACCGAACAGGTGATACCAATGTTAATACTCTAGTTGGGATTGAGAGATGCACATAGCTGCTTCTTCTTGTCTTGGCTATCGACCATATTGCGCGATTGTGTGTGAGATGGGACGCTGCTCCGATATCGCTTGCAGTGGGACTCGGGCATGTGGACGCCAACGAACGACCAAATTCAGCACATCTAAGATCAAGGTTAAATATCAAAGTGTGACTGACAGACATCCAGTCACGGAAGGTGACTCGTGCCATTATATGGACCGAACAATTAGAAGAGACCCGGCGACGTGCGTGCTCCTCAGTCGTCGGATAGAAGCTGTGAGACTCGGATTGTCGTAATTGGCAACCATCAAGGACCTATACCTGCTGGTCCTGGCAATAAATGAAGGAAGACGTTGTTTCTTCTAATCTGTCGAGAGCTTCCATTTCCTCTCATCGGCTACTTGTATCGTTGCCACTGACCAGAATCGACCTCGTTACCATAATCTGGTCTACCTTCCCCGGCTCGCCACGGACGAGCTCCTCCTGACTGCTGCTCTCATTCATGATCCTCGTTGTGGCGCGAGGGTAGTCTCCCAGGTTGAGATCATCATCGTCATCATTAACATGTGCGCTCCGCCCAGAGTGACCGCTTCGGTCGTGTTGATAGTAAGGTTCCGCGACAGTCCGTTGCTGATACCCATTGTTCTCGTATCCTTTGCGCGTGCTCTGTATGACCTGAATCTCACGGTATAGACCTGGTCCACAGGCAATAATGATGGCTATGAAGAGGAATATCTGTTAGAAAAGTGCCCTGAAAGCCTCATGTGGGATCTTGCCAGAGTGATTGGACTGACCAACTGCGGACTCTACCATAGCCCAAAGCGCAAGCCATGGCGGCGAAGGGACTTTGAATCTTGCGCCTCCGGCGACCCGCTGAGCGACGTCAGATCCGAGATATGCGGCTCGAATCGTAGCTGTCGCAATACAGACCCAACCAAGGCAGAAGAGAGCACCGACAGTGAGCTTCCGTTTCCAGTGCATCTGCAGGTTGCGAATCAACGCAAGGGGCAAGAACATGACTAAACGACAGAGTTAGGCACGATTTGGACATGCATAAGGACAAGACCATGGATATCTATCAATGGAAGACATGGCAAAACATACTCAACAGATTCGTGAAGATGTCGCAAGCAGTGCCGAGGAAGAGCGAGACATATGTTGCCCTGGCGTTGCGTGGCGAGGACGCATCGCACTTATCCGCCGTGAACCACGCCCCAGGCGACTCGCATGACATGATTCCAGCTGTGATCGTAGCTACGAAGCTCTACAGTCATTTGTTGTTAGTCGAAGCCGTTCACATGCCCTGATCTGCGCGCAGGGAACTTACCAAGCCAGTGATTGTAACAACAACCCACCATAAGACGACAAAGATCATCGCGCCGCCCTGCAAAAGCCTCTTGTACAGACTCAAGAGAGACGCCTTGACCGAATACAAACACGCGCTCAACCCAATCGTCGTGAAGAAGAACACCGATCGACAGAGCAGGACATCGTCCAGCATCGTTGGATACGGGGCGATCCTCCCCTCGCCTATATGCTGCAGCTTGAAGATGAAAGGCGCCAGATACAGATACATGATCGATGTTGCGAGGAAGAAGACGTAGGCGGCGATGAGCCAGCCATCTTCAAAGGAGAATACGCGTTTCTTGATGATTCCGAGGTAGGTTCGCGCGAAGAAGGCGGCTGAGGCGAGGACGACCATTGCAATGCCCGTGGCCTGCAAGGTGGTGAGGTCGATGACCTCTGGGCCGGCAAGGACTGGTTCTGGCATGTTGTCTTCTTTTTCAAAGCTCGTGTCATAGGCGTGCTATCCGTGATAGATGTCGCTTTGGCGACTTTCAATGTTGTAGAGGCATGACAATGGCTGATCAGAGGAGACACATCACTACAAAGAAAGAAGAGCATACGGTTCGGTATAGTGGTGAGAATGCAAGGCTACCTTCTTCAGTGTCGCCCCTATCATTCGGGCCTAATCACATCCCGCGCGGCGTTGGGTGCAACCGTTACATGGTGCTTCTTCGCCAGGGAAAGTGTATGCGGCGCCATGGATCAGGGATGACGATCATTGAGCCTATCCTGTCCTCGTTTCTTGTTGCCGTGTGGAATCAGGCCAAATTCTCATCAAATCGCCGACTGGGATCTCATTAATAGCACGCATATACTGAAGAGTTTCATACCCAGGTGCAAGGACTATTGCTCATGTCTAATACATGGTTCAACGAGAGAACTCCCAAACCACGGATCGCGGATGTCCGGATCGGTGACATTTTGATGGGCCTCGCCTTGGCAGGATCGTCTGGAATGCTCGCTGCTGACATTCGCACAAGTACGGACTAGGTGTCAGGCCACAGGATGAAAAGTGACTTGGCGAGGCGCGTCCTGTGTGAAGTTTATGAACCTTGCTGATTTCTGCAGGATTTAGGAGCCCCCCCCCACGTTTTGACGACTTCGCTTATGGGAAGGCTTGGAAGTGATCCTTGTAATTGACGCAGATCATCCCTGCTGGATTGCCCTCAGCTTAGCAGACAAGCTTGCCGGTGAGGCATAAGAAATCAGTCGAGGTTGCCGCAGACTCCTAGTCTCTCCTTCTGTTAGTCCTGTTGGCGATTGCGAGGCGCGGATGAGTCTCATCTTCGTGTTTCTTGCGGGGATGGACGAACTCGAATATTCGCTTACTTTATAAACCATGCTCTGATCTATTTCAGCAGCTAGCTTCCGGGACTGAGGTCGATCAATGGGTCAAGAACGCGACGAGGATCACGATCGGTCTCCCTGGCCGTGCATACCTGTCCCAACAAGGAAGAGCAAACATGGGATCCTCGACTATCATTACGCGGGACCGGATAGACCTGTCAAGCCTAAATGATTGAGAACAATAACGGACGACAGTCCCCAGAGACAGTCCCAGAACTCTCGCCATTCTTCCCTGATCCTCGTATAGTGTCGGCCTATTCCCGGGGCTCATCCAGTCCTTCCCCGGTCTTGGAGGCGAGCATCCTCCACACACCATATGCAGCATCCTTCACACCTTACAGGGTGTAGCACACCCCTCATTTCCAGCGCCCAGAGCAAAGGCAGGGTTGCATTGAATCCTTATACTTCTGCAGGTCCAGCCGTGTTTCGAAAGAACCAAGACGAAAAGGTTCCATTCTTCTGTATCTCTCTCTGTTCCTCTTGTTGCAGAGACCCGCCAACGGAAAGGTTGTCCACGCCCACCCCACGGAAAGGGACGATCTGAGCGGATTGGGAGATCTTACAATGCGCGCGTTCAGTGTATTGGGGCTCTTGGCTGTCGCTGTTAAGGCGCAGTCGAGCTCTGCCGTCTTTGAGGATCAGGACTTCAATGTCACTCAGGCGCTTCTGGATCAAGGCATTGACGCAGCCAAGTTGCCATCTGGAGTAGCTAACACCAAACGTTCTTCTTGCGCTCGATGCACTGCTGCTGTAAGTTCCTCATAACAAGGGTACACTTCTTGAGGGACCATCGGGAAACGACTCCTTCTGAGACATTGCCATGTACTAACTCGCGACGTGCAGTGCAAAAGCCTTTCCCTTATCTATGGCACACAAGCCATCCTGACCAGCACCAACCCTGCTTACGACACCTTCACCAGCGGCTACTGGTCTAACCAGCAGGCCGACGTCAACCCCGCCTGCATCTTCGTACCCTCCTCAAAGACCGATGTTTCAGTAGTCGTGCTTCTGTCTAGGCTGACGCAATGTCCCTTTGCGGTCAAGAGTGGCGGCCATGCTGCGATGAGGGGAGCATCCAACATCCCCAGCGGCATCACCGTCTCGCTGGAGAAGTTGAACAAGGTGCAGGTCGCGAAGAATAAGAAGTTGGTGGTGATCGAGCCAGGCAACAACTGGGGACAAGTCTACGCCAAACTGACTGGAACCGATGTGATTGTGACGGGCGGTCGCGTCTCTCTCGTTGGCACTGGTGGACTTACACTCGGAGGTCAGCTGCCTCACACAAGGACCCTTATGCTGTACTTGACTCTGTTTACTGATACTATCGACAGGCGGCATCTCTTACTTTGCAAACCTCTACGGCTGGGCTTGCGATAACGTCATCTCCTATGAAGTTGTCACTGCTTCCGGTCTCATCGTGAAGGCATCTGCCAAGTCCAACCCTGACTTATACTGGGCTCTACGCGGTGGAGGCAACAACTTCGGCATCGTCACCGCCTTCACTTTCGAAGCTCATCCGCTTCCAGGTGGAAGCATCTGGGGCGCTTCGAGGCTGTACAGTGTCGATGCAGAGGGCGATGAAGTTGCCGAGGCTTTCGCATCGGCTGTAGAGAATTCCCCCAAGGATCCCAACGCGAGTCTACTCGTCGCCTGGACACAGATCGGAGGTCAAAACCTGGCTGGCGCGCAACTCTCTTACGCAAAGCCAGACGGGGGCAATGCATCTATCTTTGACCCATTCAGCGCCTTGACGCCTGTTCTCGATGACAGCCGGAATCGCGACATCCTCGAGTGGGCGAAGGAGCTGGACACGGCCAACCCCTACGGATTCCGCGACGTGTACGCCTGCATCACCGTCAAAGCCGACGCGGAGATCGTCAAGTTCGCACGGAGGGTGTATTACGAGGAACAGCCTCCCGTCACCGACCCGTCCGTGACGAACCCGTCTCTCGTCATGCAAGGCATCACCGAAGGCCAGATCGCCGCCATGCGCAAGAACGGCGGGAACCCGCTCGGCATTACCGATGGACCACTCTACCTCTTTCACATCGGCACATGGTGGGACGACGCTTCCAATGACGACGTCTACTTCGACTTCGTCACGCGCGTCTTTACGCGCATCGTGGACGAGGCGAAGAAGCGGGGGCTGGAGAGCGAGTATCTGTACATGAACTACGCGGCGCAGTTCGAGAGGGCGATTCCGAGCTATGGAGAGGAGAATGTGGCGAGGCTGAAGAAGATCCAGAGGGTTGTTGATCCGACAAAGGTGTTTGAGACGTTACAGCCTGGGCACTTCAAGTTGGATGGTGCGCCGATCCCGAACGAGAAGTATTACTCGGGGTTGAGATGAGCAAGGCCCGTCGAGCCAGTGTTGTCACTGGTCATGTAGATAGTCATAGTAGTGCAAACGAGGGACTTGTCCAAGCAACGATATCGCCTATGACATATCCACGACCTATTCGACCGAGGCCGTACTCAGTTAGTAACAGGGCCTTGAGAGTATGTTTCGAAGAGAAAGAGTATGGCTCACTTGTTGATGACTTCCCTAGAACCGTTAATCCACCTCCGGCATCTCCTTCTTCTCCTCCTCCTCCTCCTCCGGACCTGACTCAATCTCCCCATCCTCCACCTTCCTCTCCAACTCCTCCACACTCAGCGCCACCCATTCCCTCACAGACCTATACCACGACGGCTCGGCACGCCACGACGCCCAGTGCCAGTACCGATACTCTCCCTCCTCATACCCCTCTCGACCCTGCGCCAGTTCTCGATACACCGCTGGCAGGACAAAGACGTGTCTGAAGCCATCGCAGCCGTCCTGACCAGCTCCGGGGCTTACTTCGACAATGCTGTGGGTTTCGAGATGGTCAATGTTGTCGACCTGTTCGTCGGTCAAGTCGAAGCCTTGATCGTTGAGAAGGTCTTCGAAGGCGTTGCCATCTTCGTCGAAGGACATAGTGGTGCAACCACCCAGACCGCCTTGTAGGAAGTGCCAACCCCCTTGAAAGCTACAAGTAAAAGCCAGTGAGCGAGGATCCTTGCAAGAGTGATGGCGTAAAATGGCGCGAGATCAAAGAAGGCACTTACCCGTCCGCAATGCGAAGCATCTCCTTCAGATCGCCTGGCAGTTGCCCGACCTCATCTTCGAGCGCCTGAATGTCCTCTTCCAAAGCCGGCCCATTCAGAATCTCAGCCGCGCTTGTAATACCATTTTTCTTGTACTCTTTCATGTTGACCGTCCAAGCCGCAGCAGCAAGTCTATCCAACAGCTCCCTCCATCCGACCCTCTCTGGAGCCAGCGACCACTGCCGTCCCTCCTTAGCACGTCTTTCCAAAGTCTGGGTGATCTGCTGCACAAGCTCCCCAGCTGTAGTTTCCTCGATGAAGTAGGGGTTCCCAGACTTGCCCTTGGAAGCAAGTAGAGGCAGAACCTTGTAGATGTCAGGCAGCACTAAGAAGCGATCAAGCGAGGCGCCGTCGATGCTATTGAAGCCATCCAGAATCAGGCCTTGTGAGAGTATCTCGGCGGCTTTGTCTAGTTGTCCAACGCGTATGGCGAGTTCTGTGACAAGCCGCCGGTAAAGGTAGTACGAGTGTCGACGCACTTTCTGAGCGGCCATGTCTGCGTAATTCCATTCGGTCGCGGGTACCTGGGGCTGCGAGTATAGCTTCTCGGCAGCAGCCAGCGCTTCCTCCAGTTGTCCGATGGGAGGATACTGATTCGGTGTTTTGTCCTTTGCCAGCAGTCGTGCACACATGGCGATCATGGCGGCATCGTCTGTTTCGTGCCAGATATGAGGATCCTCAGGCTCAGGCAGGTTGCAGTGATCCAGCATCCAACCCGTACGTGTGCATTCTCGGTAGCTATCCCACTGCTTGCGCTGCCACTGTTCCTGCGCCTTCTGCGCTTCGGGAGTCCCATCACCTAAGCGAGCTCTCGGGGGAGCATTAGGTGGAAGCTTGTACTCCGGGTGCGTGAACCAGAAATATTCCAACGCCTGAGGAAAAGGCTTGGATGAGTTCTCGGAGAGGATGGTGTACATGTGCGTGTAAAGAGCAGTCGCTAAGGAGTGAGCGTGATCGAGATGGTTCGAAAGAAGCAGAAGCTCGACTATGCGAAAGCTCTCGTGGACAGCATCTGCGCAGCTCTCCGGTTCCATGTAGGAGCTGATGAGCCGAGAGATGGTGTGTGGCTGAGGATTGCCATGGCCGCCATTGCGGGTTTCGTCCAGGTATTGCAAGACCATGTTGATCCAAACTCTCTTTCCAAATCTGGAGTTTTGTCACTTATCAGGCTGAGAGTGAGGTTGGTTGAGTTGACTGTGGATGTTCAGGAGAAGAGGAGTGCTACCTAGAGAGAGGTTGTGCTTATACGAGGTGGACACGACGACTTGGCTCCATCAAGTCGAGCAATGCTAGCCAGGTTGAGAATAGTAAACATCTTGGATGACGTGGGAAACTAAGCAATCAATGTATCGACAAAGCTTCCAGTTCACGACGGAGTTTAACTTTAAAGACTCTTATTACCTGGGAACCATGTTCATGCTCTATGTAAAGTCTCCTGGTTGAGAAGACATGGCGAATATGATGCTCAATGATATGTAGTCCGTCAGGCTGATCGGCGATGGCCTCTGAAGCCAGCGTCGGAGATCGTTCAATGCAGTCTCTCATCATGCTCTCCTTTCGTCTAACACCTTCAGAGCAGAAACTTTCAGCGACGTAAAGTCGATATCCTCCAGATGCCCAAACAATGGCCCCAGCGCTTCTCCCAGTCTCTTCGCATCAACGCCCACAACCTCATCCTGCCCACAGAAAAGCCGCCCAGTCTGCCTCCCATCGTCGATGATCTGCTGGCATCTCGGACGCCTCAACTCGTCAAATACCTGGAAGGCAGAGCTGATGTCTTTTGCGGATTCGACGGCAGCGAAGAGGTGGCCGAGCAGGAAGCAATCCTCAATGGCGATGCCGGCACCAGCGCCTCCCCAAGGACTGGTAGCATGCGCTGCGTCGCCCATGATGCAGACTTGGCCGTTTGCGTAGGCTGGGGTTGATTTGTGTTCCCATTGTGCGTATCCTGTTGGCTCATCTTGATCGAGGATAAGCTGCAGAAGGGGTTAGCAGGCTTGTATGAGAAGGCGTGTAGACAAAGTTGGGGGAATCATTGCAAGGGCGGTCTCAACTCACTTCGATCATGCCCTTGGCGACAGTGCCTTGGTCCCAACTCTTCGGCAGAGCATCTTCAAGAAACTGCCTCGTAATCGGTCTCTTCCGATTAGTTGACGAATCCCGATCGACAGCCGCGATGATGCAAGTCACCTTCGTTCTGTTCTCGACCAGTCCGTGGAGCATAGCAGCGCCCTCCCCAAGCCACGCATACTGCCGATCGACCTCAAACGACTTCTCCCCCAGAGCCTCCTTCGCCTTCTCGAAAGGCACTAAAACCCTGCAGTCCCAGAATCCAGCAGGCGAAGCCGTGTGCTTTTCCCACTGCTCTCCCAAGACGTGGTTACGCACGGTGCTGAAAATGCCGTCGGCGCCAATGACAGCGTCGAAATGAGATTCGGAACCGTCCTCAAAAGTTACCTGAACGATTGAGTCTGTTTGATCGAGAGACTTGACTCGTTTGTTGACATGAAGAATATCACTCTGGACTTGTGAGAGGAGTGCGTCCAGAAGACCGGCGCGGCCCATGGTGAGGCCAGAGCTGACGCCGAGATCAATGACAACCTCCCCAGCCTGTGGCCCAGAACCCTATATAGAAGTCTCAGTAAACACCAATCAATCACTTGAAGGAAGAGGGATTCATACAATTACGAGACGAGCTGCATCGGCCGGCACGGCGCCTGCCTTGTTCTTCAACAACGCAGTCGCTCCAGGAATGATATCCTCAAGCGCCTCCAGGGCCAGAGGCGTCAAGGCAATACCCGCTCCTCGCTCGGAGAAGCCGGAAGCGCCTTCGTACACTTGCACGTCAAGGTGAGCATGTTTCGTCAGCGCGACAGCCAAGGTGATGCCCGCGAGGCCCCCTCCGATAACGCCAATGCGAAGGCGGTTCGGCATATTGAGAAAGTCAGGCCAGACGAAAGCCAAACGATGTCAGTCAAACGATATCAGGAAGAAGCAGAAATATGAGAGAAAAGATACCTTGTCTCAGTTCTAAGTCATGTTGAACGACTTGGCGACGTCTTCCGAGGGTCAGGCGATAGACGAACTTTAATCCGCGTCGATCATCGCCTAGGCAGAATGAGTTGCACCTCAAGGTTCCTATAGATCCTTCCGGCAGACGCGAAGGATCACGCTTCTGCAACAAGACTGAGACACGTCTTCTCATGGCCTGACCCGGCATTTATTCGGCCTACTTCGTCGTGCTCGGCTATTGCCTGCCGTGATTACACCAACGTTATGTCGTGATATGAGCCCTCTTGTAATGAGGTGGCCGTGGGGCCAGAATGCTATCCTGCATAGCGAGTACGTGAATTGATACACTTCGTCATTCTGTATACCATCTCAACTTCGGCATTGCCATTACTTCTCCTCCGTCGGCGGGATATAGTGCCACGCATACAAATCCCTCTCAGGCTTCGACCAGTTGTCCCCAACGCAGTCGTACGAAATGAAGCCCTGCTCGATCCTCTTCCCAAAGTACGGCCCCGTAACAAGGTCCCATTTACTGGGGGCCATCGGGAAATCGAGCATTTGTCTCTTTGGGGTCTTTAGAAGCTTGCTCCCATACAGGTCGACACCGAGCTCCTGCGCCAACGCCACGACCTTTGGCAAACCACCTGGGATCTCCGCCTCGCCGTCGGACCCAGGATCCTCGTCGTCAGAGTTATTCTCCTTGGGGAAGTCGATGAATAAAGCCTTCAAGGTCGTAGGTCCTACCTCTTTAAGAATTGCAAGAAGACCGTCCTCATAGTAGCTCCATTTCGACTTCTTGTCGTCAATGTGGTAGCCACTCAGTTCACCGTCGAAGATGATAACCTCTGGCTCCTTCCCAGCAATGCACGCACGGAACGCATTGACGACATCCTTTCGCGTTGCCGGATCGCCGTTACCATCATAGAGCGCCTGAAGCTCCACGTCCTCGGCGCATTGCCACCACATCGTCAGCGGCGCACTGGGGACATCTTCAGGCCTATAGCACGAGCAACGATAACCGACCATAGATCCCGGGTTGTAAAACATCATCTTCTGGAGAGAGTGCTCTTGATAAAGTCCCAGGGCACCCAGGATATTGGCTGGGGTATACTCCCCGCGAGCCCATCGTAATGAGAAACTGTCCAGTGCCCGAGGCATTGCTATCAACTTGGTGTAGAATGGGCTCATATCGGTGTATGCGCCGCGGACCATGTCCAGGTAAAGCTGCTTGACGGTTGAAGACTGCTTCGGCATTTCCGGCTCCGTCTTGCCTTGCACGTCTTCGAGTATGACTCCATCCTCATCCATCACACTGTTGGCGTCGTCGTCGCCATCTTCATGAGATTCCCAATCATCCTCATCCTCTTCAGGAAATGGTCCGGTGTGGTAATACAGAGAAGTCAGCGATGGCAACCTCATCATTGCAGCAAGCTCGTCCTGGCCTTCCCAAGGAGCGCGGAGCTCGGCATCGACAACTTCGATGTTCTCATCCGCGATACCGGCATCAACGCCAACGGCTAGATTGCATATAGCGTGAAGCCCTCGCGGCCACTGTGGTTCAGCGAAAGATCGCACGCCTTTGTTTGCAGGGAGGTGGCGCTGGATCGCCTTGAACAGCCATGCCTGGCAACTTTTGTGTAGGAGATCGTTGCGCCGAATAAAGGTGAGAGATTCTAGTCGCGGTGCTGAAGCAATAATGAGCATCTTGAGGAGTCCGTCGCCGCCGTTTTGCAGCTCTTCGCGGGCGTCTCGCAGCTCTTCATCGCCCAGGATGTTCTGGGCGACTTCGAGAAGCTGCCTGTGTTCGCCAGGACTGAACCGGTCAGCCGCGAGAGACTCGCCATCTCTCAGCTTCACTCCCTGTTCGCTGACCTCAAAGTGTCGCCACTCGTCCCACGAGAGTCGCGCGCCCCAAACGTCGAAGGAGCGGAAGTATTTGCCGACCACGGGATCGCGCCGGAGTACAAGGTGCCGTACGAGTGATACGATGGCCGACGGATCACGGTCAGAGGCATACCGAAAGTTCTCAAAAGCCTCCCTATGGCGCCTGAGAGCTCCTCTGGTGAGGTGAGCGAGGGTGCTGCAAGTGCATGCTAGGCTCACCATATCCCGGGGTGATTCGACTACATCTAATATGCTGGCGAATATTTCCACGGACAGACTTGCGATGGGGAGTGTCATCTCGAAGGGTCCTATGACGTGTTTTGGTTAAAGGCGTAAATGTCCTTCTCTCAAACGGTTGAGGAGATTCAGATTCAAGGAGTGATTATACCTCAAGTGGTGGCACGATGTTCATGCGTTCTTGAGGCGGTGAAACGGTAGACTTCCATTTCGAGCAAGTCGAACTCGCGCAGTGGGCCGCCAGGAATGCGAGGGATACGACGAGACCTTGGATGCGAAGCTTATGCCTGCTCCCCAACGTCCGAGTCGTCGATGGACATGCTGAGAAACGACTAAACGCTGCTATCTCTGTGCTCTGGTAGGTTGTCTCTTCTTGACAGTGGTCTTATTAGGCGCGCCTCATAGCCAACTCTCGTGGGGATCCTCGCCGCCAAGTAAAAGGGCCTCAAGAGGATCCAGCCAGAAGCTTGGCTCCTCCATACCCTGGAAGGGGTTCGACAGCCCTTCACTTCCATACACGAAGTCACCATGTCTGTGGTTTTGCTGGACTCCGGCGCCGTCCGTGGCGAGAGTTGCACTGCTCTGTGTGTCTCTGTCGATGATCTTGGCCCATTTCTCCATACACCCTTTCCTCTCCCTCAGCTTCCATGACGAGAGGTCGAGGATGTCATTCGACCACTCAGAGCAATGTGCTGCTGCCATTTCGATCCGCGCGCGTTCAAATTGCGACGCTAGTCGCGATAGATAGTCCAGCATGAGGTCGTCCGACCCGTTGGTGACATGACCGTTTGCCAAAACATTGTTGGGGTTAACAATCGACTCTGCTGAATTTGAGTCTCCGAGTCGATAGCGGTTGAGAAGCTTGAGCCTAGCTCGACGCAACAGGATCACGATTCCGCTTGTGAACTGAAGGAAAGAAGACATGGGCATGTAGAAAAGGTGGCAGACTGGTATGCTCAGCCATTTTTCGAAGCAAGCCTTCAGTGCAACATCGGCGGCCTCCTGCCCGCCAACAGAGGCAGACCGGAAGTAATCTGGTGTGTTGCGCAACGCAGCAACGGCTTCGCGATTTCGCAAATTGTCCGCCTCCACAAGCTGCGGTTCGAGGAGCTGCATAAGTGCGAGGTTGTAATGGCTTGTCACCGTATCTTAACAGGAAATGTCAGCTTGCGTTCTTTAAAGAGGTGGTAGACTTCTCACAAGATTGTTGATTGGGTTGGTTTCCACGACCACGCAGGACTTGTAGTTCGGCTAGCAGCTTATCGATGTTCGCAACGCAGACATTGGAAGATGGTCGAACATCGACCGCTTGCTCGCTCTGTTGGAGTTGCGCAATGACCTCATTGATGCGTTGGGCGCACACGAGTTGCAGAAGAATCTGATCCGTTTCACAGGCGTTCGCCTCTTGCAGTTCCTGATACTGTCGTTCCATGTGCTGGGTGAACAGTCGGCCAGGTGAGTTCACCTGTTTGAATGATACCGCGTAACTGGCAAGATAGAGTCAGTCCATATCCAACACGTTGTAGTCTAAACGATAAGTGCACAAACCTGGAGTGGATGTACCAGACGGCCAGTACGGCGCGTCTTTCATCATTGGTCATCGCTTTAGGCTCGTCCGGCTCGATGCCCAGAGGACCCTTCCTTCTCAGCTGCGGTCTGGTCCGCGGCTTGTCCAGCCTCATGTCGGCTATCATACTAGACGCTAAATGTGATAGGTTGTTGAACTGCCCATGAGCAAAGCAGAAGTGGTGATAGAAGCCCAGAAATACGAGAATACCCTGAAGAAGGTCCAATGATCTGTCTGGTCCCAAGAAGGCGGATTCAGATATATGGCGTAGCAAATCCCTGCTCTGATTCCACATAGACCTGCGGCTCCGTAGCGAAGCTACTACTTGGATCGCTTTGGCAAGGCAAGGACGGGAGCGCTGCAGTTCTGCCGCCGCAACGTCCTGGGGGATCACGACAAAGGGGAACTGTGGGCTTAAGCGAGTACGATAGATGGACAGAAGCACTTCATCCGACTCGGTAGGGCCTGGGGCAACCCTCTCTTCCATATCTGGGATACAGGTGCAGGTAGGTGTAGGGAACGGGTTGAAGCCTGGCAGCCAAGTGGAGGCCTTGAAAGCGCCAGTCGGCTCAATCTTGACCGGAGCAACATACTCATTAGATGCAGAAGTAGAGTTCAGCCTCTGTGAGTTTCTGAGGGCAACCGGTCGTGTTACTTGAGTGAGCAGAGGCGTTGGTTGGCTATCGACCGGGCCTATGGCGGAGTTGATACCGACATTGTTTTGCTCGATGCCCGGAAGTTCGACAATTGTGGGGTCACTAGAGACGAAGTGTTAGGACCAGGCACCGGGATATTGTTTAGATACATGGCCACTCACGAAGCAGATTTGCGACGTCTCTTCTTCCTAGGCTTGCGTACTTGCTGGGGACAGTCTATCTTGAGACTCTGACATCTGCACGAGGAGGCATTAGACACGCATACCAGGGGCATAACAGAATTGATGGACATGAAGCCCCTCATGGAGGTTTCACCTGTTGCATTTGATGTCGTTGTTTTCCGGAGAGCGGATGCATCTTGTCTTTGCCTTTGCGCATGGGTCACAGGCAGCGCCCCAAGCAGCGGACCACTTCATGATGTTGGCGGGAGACAACAAAGTCAAGGACGGAAAGTGACTTTGAGGAGAGTAACGTGCTAGGCCGGATAATATGAATGGCCGTGATATTTTGTCTCAAACAGGTGGCCGAGAGTTGAACGCCCGGGAGGAGGCGATATCAAGGTAGCTTGACTGGGGCAGTGACGTGAGGCGACGCGCCTCGAGGGCGACGTAGGTGCTGTGCCACGGAGGGTTGCGTACCAAGCGACGTCAGTCTTTTCGGATGTATCTCGATGTTTCAATCTCCGGTAGCGACGATGCATTGGCGATGCAAGAAGATCGTGAGGTCCGGGAGATGGCGATGAGGCGAGGCTGATGGTGTCGGAAATTTCGGAAATTTCGGAAAGCTGAGCCTCTGCGGAATTTTGGCTGGGCCCACCTTCCCCTTCCAGCATCCGCCGAGCAACGTCGTCCCTGGGCATCTCTTGTCCCTCTTAGACGTGGTTTCCTTTGTTGCATCCTGTTCTGATTTGCTTTCACAGTGCCAGTCTCTTTTTCTCTCTTTCTCTTGGGAGTATCAAATCATCTAGAAGTTTCACCACGTTCTTGTTTTTGATTACCTATCCAATGACAATACCCTTGATGTTACTGGCTTGCACTGCAGCATTATGCGCCGTCGTTACCGCACACAGTGGCCATGAAGGTCAGAGCAAAATCATGCATGATCAAACTGTATCAGACGAACCATTGGTAAGTTCCGCATATAGTTGCATGCTACAGAACATCAAGAACTGACTGGTCTACTCAACGACAGGGCACCATCATGTGGATTCACATCTTCTTGCAGATGGTCGCCTACGGTGTGATCTTTCCCATCGGTATGGTCCTCGGCGTACGTTGCACTATCCATGTATTGAAGTAAATCCCTGAAAGCCACTGACTCCTTATCAAACAGATCGGCAAATCTTCTTGGCATGTCCCGACCCAGATCTTCGGTACTGCCCTTGCCATAGTCGGTTTCTTCCTTGGCCATGCCCACACCGGTCGTGAATTCAAGCGAAGTAACGTCCATGCTTCCTTTGCATGGATTCTCCAAGTTCTTCTTGGCGCCCAGGTCGTCTTTGGTCTATATCTCAAGGGCCACTGGGGCGAATCAGGCATCAATGGGCGCGTGCACAGGCTGGTAAGGCCGTGCCACTCAGTTCTCGGGAAAGCCATGCCAGTGTTTGCATGGGCGCAAATGGTCTTCGGTGGCATCACGGCTCTCGGCTTCTGCCAGGGCGACTACCTGGGCCAGTGTGCTGCCCACTTCATCATGGGCAGCGCATTCGTCGGTTACGGCGTCGTCCTGACCATCATCCTCCTTGTCGGCCAAGTCTGGATCCGTCGAAGTGGACGGTCCCAGGAATTCTACGACAGTGTAGTTCTGACCGTCTGGGGCTGCATCAACGCTTTCACTGAGCACCACTGGGGCACAGAATGGGTTCGTAATGATTGGCAGCACACCATGATTGGTGTTATCTGGTGGTGTGCAGGCGCAATCGGCATCTGGCTGAGTCGGGACCGCAACAGGCGACCGAAACGAAACTTCATACCTGGCGCTGTGCTGTTTGTCACGGGCTGGACAATGTCTGCGCACCCACAGGAGCTCATGGTCAGCGCGGCTACTCACCAGGCTTTTGGTTTCGCGTTGATGTCCGCAGGACTTGCGAGGGTCGCCGAAATCGCTTTCATTCTGGGTGACAAGCAAACCTTCTCGGTTGACGGGCGCTCATACAACAGCTTCCAGCTGGTCCCTATCTTTGTAAGACCTTCCCGCACATATGCCATGTTCTGCAGCTACTAATGCATTGCTGTGTTAGTCCCTGTTCGCCGCCGGTTTTCTTCTGATGGGCGCTACTGCTGAGCAGATGAGTCTGATCGATGCCTCTTCGATGGATCACGTCTCATACATCCTCACCCTCCTGTCCGTCGCCTGCGTCGTCTTTCTTTTCACAAACATACTCATCTATATATACGACCATCTCGTAAACGACAATACCGAGATTGATCAATACTACAAACAGCACCTTGCTGAGCACGGGCTTGAGAGCAACGAGGATCTGGAGTTGCGAGGGCTCATCAGCAATCAAGAGGGTGAGGAGCGGCAAAAGAGAAGTTCGGAGAGCGGCAGCTCAAGTACACTGATTGGAAACTATGAAAGGCGCGTGTAGAGCTCGTTGCCCAACTTCTTGTTTTTCTAGCCGAGGCGGAAACGTTGCATGCCTCATACGTATCTTTTCTCGCATTATCCAGACTTAGAGATAGACATAGGCCCCGCAAGACGGGACAACTCTAATAGCCTATGCAATGCGGTACACCCAGTATCTGTTTAGTTGTAGACCCGAGAACTGGTCATTCGGGTATTGTGTTTATTTGCCATCTCAGACTTGAGCAGGTCCTGGCGACAAGGACACAAGATAAGGAAATGCATGCCACGGGCATCAATAACTGGTTATTCGATCACTGCTAATAATGCATGCTAAATAAAGAATCACAATCTATACACAAGTGGGACCAAAGCATCATGAAACTCCTTATCGTACAGTAATGTGTACTCAAGAGCACAATAGAGTGACTCGGACAAGAGAAATACGCAATCTCCAAATTCCATCTAGAGTAACGAGTTCTACTGTCTTCTATCCAGTTGTTGCATTTCCACGTCGAAGTAATCCGACAAGTTGCCACCGTCTTGCGGCCTAAGGTCCTGTCTCGCTCCATATGCCGAAGACGAGACAGTATCCGAGCCAAATGATTGGGAACTTTGCGCGCCAACTTGAGAAGTAAGGCAGTTGGTACTGTTGCCCGGATTGTTTTCTAACCCTAGTCGATTCGAAGGCTCGACATGGGCGCATTCCACGTCTTTGGAGTGTTTCCATGACTTCTGGGAAGGCGTCATTTCTAGGACTCTTTCGTTGGCAGCCGTTGACCGATAGCCAAGCTTGCCCACCCCAACCCAGAAAGCGCGATCCTCACTGCGAGGAGCCCAAGCCCAACCAGCACCGCTAGAAATGGGTAAATGATAGTACCGGAAGCAGAAGACTGCGGGGATAAGTCCAATGAGGTACCCAAAAAGGATGTCAAAGCCATGATGGCGATAGTCAAACCAGCGCGAAGCGGAGATGTAGATCGACAACGCGAAGGGGGCTAGAACCAAGACCAGCAGATATAACGGCGGAGCCGCAGCCTGTCGCCGCAGCGCCTGAGGCCTTGTAACATCCCCACGCCATTCTCCAGTAACCGGTTGCGTGGCCTTTGCAGCTTCGTCACGAGGGGCATTCTTGATAGACATCCGCGACGGGAAGGCTGCATGAGACAGCTCGGTGCTTGAGGCGCTTGGAAGAACCAAGGGAATTGCGACAGCCAATTTGCTAGCCAAAAACAGAGAAAGGTAGATCGAGCCTGCAGCGGAGGCGGACGAGTGACCACTAGGAAAGCTCCGAAAACCATCGCTCAGAACTTCGGTGTCTTTCTGTTGGCATATAGAGGCCGAGTACAGTTGATACTCTAGAAGTTGCGCGGCGAAACCACCAATGACATGTTCATCGCGGCTGCTCATAGATGGCTGGCAGCGATCCAGAAAGTCAGGACGAGGCTTTCCGAAGAGACACTTCATACCCTGTGTGAAGAAGAAAGCGATGACATGAGCTGTGAAGAAGCCTAGACAGCTGACGTGAAATTCCCATAGTCTCCGCCTCCATACCAAGGCGGCTGGTGTATGTCGGGGAGTAGCAGCTCCTGGGACGAAGACGAAGGTGATAATGAGGATCGAGAGAATTGGTATCGCGCCAACGAAGACACCCAGAAGCCAAAGTGGCACTGTCTCGGTATCACTGAAAGGTAGCCTACGATATATTACATTGGTTAGCATGTTATAGACAGCATTGGGAAAGGCCAGCTTGTTGACAGAATCGTCGGGACATACGAAATACTGGAGTCGCTGAGCGAGAAGGGCCGTTTGCGAGGCTCGATGTTGCCCAGAATTGCGGAAACGACCCCGACGATGATGAGTATCAGCCAGTCTGATACATAAGACAAGATGACCTTGAGGGATGTTTTCGATCGTGAAGTAGATGTATTATTGTCCGCCAAAGAAGACATTTTTCTGTAAGAGCGAAGAGGAGGCCAGGTCATAGATATGCGGTGTTCGAGACCCAAGATCGTACGGCTTGATACTTTGAAACAGTTGAGCTGATGATACATGTGCAGAAGAGAAGCATTAAAAAGATTCAATTCGTCTTGTATCTACTGCATGTTGCAGGAGAGGTGTTATATACATCTGGGCTATCAACGGGACTTGCCGGTTTGGGTAGTCTGCAGCACTAATGACGAGGGCCGCCTGCAATGCTCTAACCTAATTTCTGTTCTAAATTTGTATTTTCGTGGTCACTGAGAGTCCATCAAAGTCTGATAACGCGACTTGCGGCCATCATTGAGATCGCAGGGCCTTGTCGTGGCCGACTATGCCGCGAGCTTCGTCATGTCTCGTCAACTTTCCGCGGGATGTAAGCGTGCGACCCGGAAAGTTGTGGATGTCGATCTTTGCCCCCACGAGCTGATGGTACCTCTTGCAACTCGCATCAGCGCCTGCCCAAGAATCACCAAATGCAGCGCTTTACACATCATCAATATGCATATGATGAAACTCAGTGACGCAGGTACAGTGCTAACGTCACTCTCGACGTTCGGTGGTCGTAAATGCGTTCGCCGCTTCCTGGAGCCAATACCAGCCAATCAGATAACACGCAAGGCGTAGATGTATTTCTCGGCCAGAGTATCCCAAGTAGCCGTCCGTCCATGACGTTCGTACTGACTTGTCTCGTCTCCTGCTTATCATCTGATCAAAGCTCTGGCAAAGTGACGATTCTATTGGGTGTTCTTGGTTTCGCTGATATCGAAGAGAAGCCTCTAGCGACGCTAAATGAGGCATGGGCTATGCGAGACCCAGGTCAGCCGTCAGGTGCAGGACGCAAGTCAACAAGATGAGCGGTACAAGAGCCACTCACGATAATCGGGAGACAATTTCACCTCAACGGAGCATTGTGATGTGCTTGAAACCTGCGCGAAGTTATCATCTGCGACCCTGGGAAATGGGTAATCCGATACTCGGAACGCCCAACTCGTACCATGGTTTCAAAGAAGCCATGCACACTGACAGTTCGCTCTGAGAAATTCCACTATATCATAGCCCATAACGATAGGACTTTATGGGCCCCAAGCCCCTGGCACGCGTTCCTTTCACGATGGTGAACAGCTCGCTTCGATTGCCCCATCGGGATCTCACGGCGCGACGACAAGAAAAGATTGAGGTTGCCACCACCAAAGGAATTACATTCAGCGAGCGGAATGGTTTAGAGAGAAGAGGACCACAATTGATACCGCAGAACTGAAGATGTCGTCTCAAGTCCGCTCTGAATATCCTGAATACCTCATATGAAGCAATCACACATGTATAATCTGCGGAAAGCTGCCCTTAAGCCTTGTGGCAAAGCGGTGGAAAACCAAGTCCGCCAACCCCAGGATGCGGCTCCGCCGCCACAATTGTCGATCTAGTCCGATCCCACGTCAAGATTACATCCTGTTCGAGTAAGGTCAGCTGGAATGCAGGCTGACAACGGACTTTCACACATTCACCTCTTACTTGATAGATGCTAGTGGCGTCGACAAATGACATAGAGACGGATTTTGGCGATGTCGACTGATGTCGCAAGAGCTGCGAAGCGGATCAAGGAAATCCGCTTTAACGAGAAGCATGTGAGCATATATGTCGCGGGATGAACCTCTCTCCAAGACTTGAATGAGCACATCACCACTCGCATATTATCTGCCAATTCCGCATTTTGATTACTTCAACTCCAAGAACTTACACTTATACTGTCCAAGGCACCATGTCTACGCCACCCACGAATGACATTGCCATCAAGGCTATCCAAGACGCTGGTCTCTCCGATATCCTCGTTACTCCATCTTCGGATCTGTACACGTCACGAATCGACTCGTACTGGTCTCTCACCGCCAAACTTCAACCATGGGCTCTCATCCTGCCAAGAACGTCCGCTGAGGTGGCAGCCACTGTACGAGCACTCGTGAGCGTACCGGGTCTCCAATTTGCTATCCGGAGTGGCGGGCACATGCAGAATGCGGGCTCGAACAACATTTCTGACGGTGTCACGATCGATCTCGGCCATCTCAACTCTGTCACATATCATGAAGATAGCAAGACTGCTAGTCTGCAGCCTGGTGCACGCTGGAAGGAGGTCTACGGTGTCCTCGAGCCTCTCGGCAGAACGGTGCCAGGAGGAAGGGCTGGCGATGTCGGCGTCGGCGGCTACTTACTGGGAGGCGGTATCTCCTACTTCAATCCGCGCGTTGGATTTGCGTGCGATTCAATCGTCCGCTACGAGATTGCTCTCGCGAATGGGGACGTAATTGAAGCGGATGCAGAGAACCATCCGGATCTCTTCCTTGCACTGAAGGGCGGCGGTAACAACCTCGGTATCGTCACTCGCTTCGACATGCAGACCTTCGAGAACCCTGAGCTCTGGGGAGGCCTAAGCATCTACGATGGGGCAAAGGGTCAGTCGGTCGTTGCAGCCTTCGACTCATACATGAAGCACAGTGTGGCAAGGCCTGATGGTATCTTCTCCCTCTTCTGGACTGTGGGTGTCAAGCCCATGGACACGACCATTACGGTACTGGTCGGTTTAGATAACCAGAAGGACGAGGAACTATTTGGGCCACTTCTCGAGTTGCCGACTATCCAGGGCGAGTTCAAGCCTGGAAACACGGCGGGACAGCTGGCGGGAGCCTTTGCAGCCCAGCCTGGCAAGCAGTAAGTTCCTGATTCCTTGCCGTATCATTGGCGATGTCTAAACTCGAGGAATTTTGCACTAACACAAGGTCAGTGTTTCGTGGCGCAACCTCAGTTTCAAGAACGACACTCGTCTCATTCAGGAGGCTTATCAGAGCACGTTCCAACTCCACCGAGAGATCGAAGCATTGGGGATTGAGGGTGACTTCAGCTTCGTCCCAGGATTGCAGCCACTTCACCGAGCGACGATGCGCGAATCCCTCGCCCGCGGTGGAAACCTGTTCAACCTCCCGCCTTCCGCCATCACTACCTCTGGTTCAAGCGGTACATTCTCTACTGTCCCTCATGACTCGGTAATGTTCTTCTTCCAAGCCGAGTTCTCAACACCTGAGCTGCTCGCCGCTGGTGTACCTCTGATCGACGCCTGCTTCGCGAGGTTCGAGAAGCGCATAGTGGAATTGGATGCTGTAACGCCTTGGCGGTACATGAACTACAGCGACGTGAACCAGGAACCATTGTCCAGCTATGGAGATGGGGCTATTCTTCTTCTGCGAGATGTGGCACGCCGGTATGATTCAGATGGCATTTTCCAGACAAGGGTCAAGGGCGGCTTCAAGTTGTCCCGCACTTTGGACAAGCTTTCGTTGTGAAATTGATTCAGTACACCTACAAATATCAAATACTATTGTGTTCTCATGCCTTTTCTATCTCTCAATAAGCTACCCTATTCAGTCACGGGAGTTATGTGTTCTTCATTGCGGCGGTGCCGCAGAGGTTGATCAGCAACAATACGGCCTGGCTGTCTTCCTCTCCCTCCCGAGCCGTACCCAGCCTTCGTGGTCGAGCACGACTCAGAACAACAACTCACTCTTGCCTCGTCTCACCTCCTGTTTAATGCTGTCCGATTGCTCACTGGAATGCGACGACGCTGCCAGAAGTCTTCTCGTGGCAATTCCGCCCCATTCAAACGCGACTCGGCTGCGTTGCTCATCCACAATCGGCTGGTCTTTATGGCCTCGGGCGCAATGCATTGGATGGTAGACGTGATCTTGGCTAAAGATGACAGCAGACTGTGTGGATGTTCGGCGACAATTTAGTGGTATTCGATGCAGATACTCGGGATCGCGGCGGAGAGCGTCTCCATTTCTTTGATACATCGCGTCATGACAAAGGCTGCTGTGCCGAACTTCGTCAAGAGAGCCATGGGGTGCGGTTGGGTTATTTGCTGGCTCATGCTCACCTCCGAACGAGCCATGTTCCCAAAGTCCGGTTGTAAAGTTAAACGGGCGTCCCATACCCAAGACATACCTGACAGCCAAACGCCATCACTTGGCCAAGTCACTCCGTCCTGAAGCATATGAATTCCAATTATTGTTGCATTTCTTCAGCGCTGATCGCTGGGCATTACCGTTCTCATAACAAACAGCCATGCGCCGGATGTGAATACAAATGAGTCATGGGACCAACTCCCTTGAAGCTCGCCCAATGCGCCGTATAACTCCGGTGTCCCAATCGCTGGCCCTCGACCGCGAGAGACATATGAATAACTGGCCTTGCTGCAACTCGCAGGACCCTTCTGAGCAAGTCGATGTTCTTCCTTTCATGTTGGACCCGAAGATACTTGATAGCCGCAATAATTCGTTTCAGTGTCGTAATATACCGGTCCAGCGCTGTCAACATCTTCCTCATCCGCGACGTCCTGCGTTTTTTACTTTAGGGTTCTTCTTCGATCAGCGCTCGAACTTCCGGTTCGTTAAGTAAAATTCGTCGACCGAGCTGCTCGGGCGGCTGACCGTCGCGGACGGCGCCAAAGTCCAAGATCTGTCGTGTGTGTTAGAACAAGATATCCAGGGTCAACGACCAAGCTGAGCTCAGATAGAGCAGCAGTGGGTGAATGACTTACCTCCACATAAGTGAGCGCGTCACGGCGTACTGCAGCCACGCAACGCCTCTCGTCAAACCTGACTTGCCATACACCATCCAAGTCCGTCAACAAATCCTGTACACACTCGCCGGTACGCACATCCCACATCTTCACGGTCTTCTCGCTGCCGCTAATAACTTTTTGCCCGTCGTGTTGGAAGCAGGTGATGGCGCCGGTGTGAGCCATCAGCGTGTGTCGGCATCGCCCCGATTCTGGATCCCAAATGCGAAGCGTGGAATCTGCTGCAGCAGAAACCAGTCTCTCGTCGCGAAGGTCAAGAAGACCCACAAGCAAGCTGTGGCCCTCAAGTGTGTGAAGGCAAGCCCCCGTCACCAGGTCCCAGATCTTGACCATCGAGTCCATGGAACCAGAGATACACCGGTTACGCTCATGATCAAGCACCACCGAATACACTTTCTGCGTGTGTCCGCGCAGCACGTGCAGGGCCTCTCCGGTGCTTATCCGCCAGACACGGACTGTGCTGTCGTATGATCCACTGACGAGAGTATCCCCATGTGCTGATATGGCACGTACAGAGTGCGAGTGACCCGTCATTGCCCTGATGAAGTAGGGACAGTCAGACTCTGGAGATGGAGGTCCGGTCTGGATGTATCGCTTGGAGCCAACCTCAGGCAGTCGCCAGACTCTGAGCTGACTGTCACGAGATCCAGTGATGATCAGTGGCTTCTCCGGTTTCATGATGGCAGAGCCATCCAGATCCTTTCCGATGCTCTCCGGCATCAGTATTTGTAAGCAGCGAACAGTACTGGTGTGCCCATAGAACACCTGCTGACACAAACCCCGTTCGATATCCCAGACGCGAACTGATCGGTCGGTGCTACCAGAGACCAAAATGTTGCCCTCATACTGAAGTGCCCAAACGCCACCCTCATGACCCTCGAGTTTCTTGCGCAGCTTGCCCGTCTGAGTATCGTAGACGTGAATCAGTGTATCGTCGCTGCCAGTGATGATCTTGTCCTCGTCAAATTGCAGGCATGTGATGACATGGCGAGGGTGTGCGGCGAAAGCAACGTGGCCGGGCTTGACCTCTCCGCTAGTCCAGCTGTGACGGATCATGTGATGTCTTCGGTAAAGCGATTTGTAGAGATGCAGTTGCCGGAGACTGGCTAGTCCGAGTTGAGGGTCGGGCACTGCAGCAGCCGCCGCACTGGCAGCAGACAAAGGACCTTCCGACTTGTGTTGCTTGATCTCCATCTGGCCACGACCATCTCGGGAAGTGACGCTTTCAGTAGCGCTTGTTCGTTTCCTGGATCGTTCGGACGACGAGTACGCGTTGAGGCCTCGCTTGCGCTTCGATGATCTTGGCTTCGGGGTGATGGCATCGCTTTTCACAGCCCTAGTCAGTTCCTGCTCGGATGAGGTGAGACGATTCAGCATGCTAAGATCCTTCTCATAGCCTTCGGCACCAACGGGGTCCTGCCAACCCCATCCCTGGGCGATAGCCTTGGTCAACTCGCCCGGCGGCAGTCTGTAACCGTCTCTGTCGAAAAGCTCTTTCCAGCCAGTTTCATTCCTGTCCGTGATGTTGCGCCATCTTTTTGAAACCTGGGCAGCTCGACAGAGATCTCGGAAATCGAGATACGACAAGACATGATAGCTCAGCTCAAGTGGTAGTTGGTGAAGGAAGTCGCACTTGAGGGCAGGGTTAACGGCATCAGCAATGACGCGCAGCATCGGCCTCGAGCATCGGCGTAAGAATTGGTACATCATGAAGTTCTTCATGTTGGGCTGCATGGAGTCAAAAGCATCAAGAAGCATCTGCGGATCAACCATCATAGACGGCTGCTCTTGAATACCACGGCGCACAAGTGCCTTGACATCGTTGTCCGATCTGGCAGCATCGATCACGGAGTCGAGAGTTTCGGCGCTGTCTGCCTCGCCGGTTTCAGTTGGCCAAAGAGACTGCTGCGTATCCTCGATGGGAAATGACGAAGAGTCGGCAGAATCGGCGGAGTGCAGCTGAGCAGCAGCCAAAGTGGGTGACAATCTCGGACTAGGAAGACTTGCATCCTGGGCGGCAACATTGACGGACGATCGTGGAAGGTTAGCGTGAAGAGCTCGCTGTAGCGCATCATCAGAGTCGGTGAATGGCTCGGTATCAGCATCTGTGATTGGAGGAGTAGCGACATTGCTGCCGAAGATGGTATGAGCATCGCTCGGGGTCGGACTCGCTGTGTCACACGGCAGCTGTATGCTTGTCCCAGGTCGAATTTCTGGGGACTGATGAGAACGGTCCAGAGGAGAGGGCCTACGCCGTGTGGGACGTTCCGAAGACGACCCTGCCAGCTCTGAAGTGTCTGGTGTTGCCAGAAAGCTAGACACAGATCGAGCCGGCCTGTCGTGGCTACTGCTCAGACTAGCGCCTGAGGCCGCAGAGGTGTTGGCGCCAGCACCGCCATATAGTGAGCGACGGATGTTATCCGTCGCCGCACGCGTGGCCTGAGACGAGCGCGACGATCTTTGGAGAGGGTGTGATTTCAAGGCGGAATCGACCGACGGTGAGACTGGTCGGCTAGATCTGGCAAGACGGGTCCTGGACGAGACGTTCTCCGACGGAGACTGAGAGCTGCCGCGGCTGTATGTATCTCGGCCGACCCGATCGTTTAAGAGATAATCGCGTGTCGAGTGGTTTTGGGAGGCTTTCGTATCTGATGACTGAGGACGCTGTACCAAGACGTTAGCGAGATCGATCACCAACAACCCCAAGACCAGTGGGCGAGCGCCAGCAGGGGAGGAACATACCAGGGAAACGGCTCGAGAGGCAGGCTGTGATGGATTATGGACTAGAGAAGACTGCTTTGCATCATCGACCCGAACATTATAGGTGAAGTTGGCAAGCTCCGGTGGCGTAGGCTTCATCGCCAAGGGGAACTCCTTGGTGTCGAGAGAGGAGAGCGGCGTCGGGTCCCGGACGAGGACATGAGGGTACTCGCGGGTCAGTCGAGTCGTGGTTGTGATCGTCTTTGTCTCGACACATTCTCTAAGTTGGAGATTATAGCGACGCGAACCGGGCTGAGGGGAGTCGTCGTAGACGTTGACTGACACGGTCTGGGCAGTCTGGGGTCGCCCAGACTCGGCGTCAGGACTGGGAGATTCCGTCATGACGAGAGGGCATGGGTAAAAGTGTCAGATATGCCTCGATGGTCTGTGTATGCGTGGGCAGATGGAATCCGTCGGTAGGGGAGGCGAGGCGGGGTCGAAGGGTTGATGGGACACAGGCCGGCAGAAGAGAGGGCGAGGCGAGGTCGGATGTCAGCCTGGCCCTCGTGCCGTCCTACGGCTTGGTAGAACAGGCCGAGCCTCGCGGTGAATACAGCCTTCCTTCTATATCGTTCAGCCGAAAGAATAGAAGCGACGAGGGAGATGCAATGAGAAGGAAACGTGGACACGGGCGTGTCTGGAAGGTGACGAGAGAGGCGTGGTGGAGAGGCGTAGAGTTGGCGTTTTGTCGTGAGAGGTTCTGAGGGGCGGAAGAGAGGCGAGCGAGACGGATGAGGTGAGGTGAGTGGTTGGGCGAAAGAAGGGAGAGAGCGGCACAGGCTGCTAGAACGGTTCAGCGGAGCACTGACAGCGACGCTGACAGCGAACGAGTGGTGCTGAGTGCTGGCTGCTGGCCGCTGGTGTCAGTGAGGCAGGACCCACAACTACTACAGTGGAAAGCACCGCCAGTCATCGCTGCCAGATCCAAAGATGGCCCAACCCCACAGGGCTAGTTTACTGCTATTAATTGCAGACCAGTTGTGAGTGCAGTAGCAATGCAACGTGAGAAGCGTGGCACACCTCAGCCGCAGTGTTCACCCAACAGGGGCTTGCAGCCTCATCCGTCACGGAGACCCCTAAAAGGCGGCCAAGACAAGCGCTGCACGCCACACCGTACTGGAGAACTCCGGCCCCCAATCTGCACTGCACCGCTGGCAATGGTGTTCCGGCTTCGACCACCTCAGTTCACAGAGGTACGTCCAGGTACTCCACCGCGGGCCGAGTCCCCCACCGTCGCCGACGGTACCGCCAAGTACCCAAAAACCGCATCTCAGGCTTCAACAAGGCTACCCTATACTTCCCAGTCCTCCAATTCATCATCCTCCAGTCCTTGCTCCAGTTGCGCCAACATTATGATATTCAGAATGTTTCTATGAAGGTATTCAATATTATGAAAACTCTGACTCTTTTTCAGATGACAATACGCAGCAGGTCAGCATGCATCCGACCGAGTCATGTCTACAGTGTTGTCCTGCACAGCCCGAAAGATCATGGTGGCGCGCTTTTCCCCCACATAATCATGCACCCTCCGGGCCCGAAGTGATTCAATCATGCATCCTCGGCACCGATTCTTCTTCTGAACACAACCCCGAGCTATGTGCATAATGTACGGCAGATAGGCTCGGAATCTTAACTAAGTAATCTCGTGACCCTACTGACGTTGACTGGGAATGTGATCTCGGCGCAAAACATCAGAATTGGTCTTGACTCAAGGCTGTCGGCGTCTATGTGCTCCCAAAGGAACACAATGGCGTCAACTGTGTTCACTTCTGCATACCAGTCCTAACGCAGGCATCTCAGAAACAATTGGTATTTTCGCTATTCGTCAAAGTCGTCAAACAATAACAGGCCATTCAGCTAGCCCAATCTTCAAGATATATAAACCGGCATCCGGCTTCCGCGCAACTCACTCTTCGGCAGTTGCTGATCCATCTTGTTGAAATCATGAAGCATCAGCCAGCAGATCATCCGGAACACTAAAGTGCACCAGATATCCTCATGAGAGACTTCCAAGGCCGCCAGACTTCCTTGCTCCTCTTCTTCCTCTTCTTCCACGTCGTCGCTTTCCTCGCCATCCACGGACTCGGCGTCCTTGACCGATCCATTGATCGACTCTGCACCCGGGGACTGAGGAGCGGGATACACATCTACGGAAGAACGTTTGGGAGCTCCGTCAACATCATCGGACATTGTGCGGATCGTGATTGATGGCACAGGCGACTTGTCGCGAGGGACCAGCTTCCCGCGGCCTCCCAGGGTCGACCGACCGCTCGCGCGCCTCCACAAGCCATGGCCCAGGGGCGCTTTGTTGCGTTCGCCTTGTCGAATCTTGCGAGCCGCTTCTGCGTTCTTCGCGACGCGCGGCCGGATGACCTCGAAGTAAACCTCCATGAACTTGTCTTGCCGCTCCCCAGGCCCTGCTGCGTTCATGTCCCTGAACATGGGACCGGTTCCTCTGGTTCGCACATCCGGAAACCTCTGTGTCGTGGTCGGAGCGGTGTTTTCACTGGGAACCACCAAAGTCAACGACTGTGGTTTTGACGCCTGGTTATCCGTATCGTTGAGGAGCTGGAGAACCTCCTGAAAGTGCAATCGCAGCACATCTCGGACCTTTTCGCGCCTCTTCGGGTCTAGCATTTGTTCGTCATCATGCTGCACACTAGGCCCAGGCTTGTCATCTGGCGAACCGTTCGAATTCCCTGTTCTCGGGATTCGGCCCGTAAGCACTTGATCAACGTCCCGAAGCGCTGCGCTCAGAGCCTTCAAGTGTAGCAGTCTGTTGCGCCCGGTTGCATGTTCAGAATACTCGGAGATCTTGCTGATGTGGCCCAAGATCATGTCGTGCAGACGCTTATTTCTTCCGCGTGATCGTGATGGTGGCAGTGCCTCGAAACGCTGTTCGAAAGCGCTCATAAGCCTACCAAGAGAAATGGACCTCTTGTCCCATCGGTCCGGTGTCGGGTTGGGCAGGAATGTGTAGTATGTGTCTTGGACATGAATTGGCTGACACAGCATGCCCAATATTTCGAAGGAAACTTAAAGAGTCAGTTGAGTCCTTCTGACGGGCCATCCTCCAGAGAGCTTACCTGGAAAGAGATGTTTCGTGACGCTATTCAGGTCCCTGAAGCGGTCGCCAGTGTTGTTATTACATCCTATGAGATCAAGAGATTCAGCAATCTCCTCCTGTGTCGCCATCTGCAGGCTGCCCAAGATTTCCCGCACATCGTGAAAGGACACCAAACGCCTCTGATCCGCTTTCTCGAGATATATAGTTGGGACGTAACCAAAACAGAGCTCCTTGATCTCATCTGCAGGAACCACCCTGTTCTGCTGGAAAGTGCATTTGCCGTAGGTCTGGAAAGAGAAGCAGAGTCCGAGGTCGCTCAGTCGCTCACCCATTACTACGAATCCGTTGCCTTCTGCCCTGTAGCGGTCACGTCGGCGGTCGAACTCGCCCCAGTATATACCCAGGGACGCCATCATCTCGATGAGATGGCAAATGGTCGTTGTTGCGTATGGCTTGGTGATGCTGCGTGGCATAGTGACCCAGTTTCTCCTCTTGCCCTGGACAGCAACGGCCAAAGTATGGCGTTCTCTTGCCTTCGGAATAGATGGATAAGAGTCTTGCTTCTCATTCGATCTGCGTGGTCCTGTGACCTTCAGTTGGTCGTTCTGCCACTCCATTGACTCCATCTCCATACGCTGCACAGCCGACAAGAGCTCAAGCCATGATGCTCTTTCATTATCAGCAGTGTGTAGTGCATCCTTGCCAGCCAGCGAATGTGCATCGTATATATCGTTGTTGCCGCCAACGTCTCGCGTCGTCTTGCTTTCGGTAATGGAAGGGTCTGTCCCATCGAGGACAATGATGGGTTGACCCGGGACGGGCCCCTTCTTGTTGTCGGGCCTGGCCACGAATATGACAGGCGATTCGAATTCAACTTCGTACCGTAGCTCGTGCCAAGAAAACTTGCGTGACTTCGTCTCGGCCCATTTCCCCATGACCGTTTCGTTGCACTCGGAGTAGCCATGAGCAGAAGCGTAGTACTGCTGCAAGACCTGCATAAACGTCGCAGAGAGCGCAATCAAGGAAACAATGAGTGCGACAGCAGCCACGATGACCTCTGCGTCTGAGTCACTCATCCTGGCGGTCTATGTAGCCTTGTATGTTGAGAATGTAGAGTTCGTCCAAGATAGGGGAGCCACCGATGTGCTACCGAGCACACACACCTCGAGGATAGAAGCCGGGCTGGGGGTAGAAAGGAATGGTCTATTCCATGATTCTCTTTGCTGGAAGCTTTTGTTCGCTCGATGTTGTTCTCGTCTCGAATCGATCGTCAGGCCATTGGTGATGGTCGCGACTCGACACTGAGTCCTCACAAAGGGCAATCGTTGTTATATGCAATGAAACATATGGTCAAAGTATTGAGATTGCGTCGATATGTTGCGGCTTCGTGACGTGGGCTCGGGAGGCTGAGCTGTCGAGACGGTGGGAGGCGTCATGTAGCTACCGTGGTGGCGGTTGGAGCCTGATCAGCCGTGGCTCAAGTGTATGCAAAGCTGGTTAGAGGCCACCAACTGTGGTCGACGGTGATTCGCAATGATGCCACTATGCCATGATCGTGGCAGACTAGCTTCCAAGTGCCGAGCGAGCACAGTGCCGTGGTCGAAGTTTGGTCGGCATGGTGTTGCCTGAAAGGAGTCGGGATTCGAATCGCAGGTGACCCTGGTTCCATATTCGTGCGGCTGAGGGATGAGGCTGTGTGCAGTGGTGCGTTGAAGCAGGGGTCCAGACGTCGTGACCAGCAGGAATTGGTGGAGGCGGAGGTGGAGGTGGAGGTGGTGCCATGGGTGTATTAACTGGGGCACGGGACGGAACGCTGGCGCGGGTGCATTTAGCTTCGTTATCAACAGAGATGCTTTCTCTGTCCGTCTGCTCTGAAATGGGGTTTGAAACGAGGACTGAATTGGAAGACCCGAGAATCAACAAGTCGGAATGTGACGTTGCGAGACGAGAGACACCGCGTGTCAAGCTGAGACAATCTCGATCAAGTGCACAGAGGCGCCAGCTGATGTACGGAATGCTCTGCACAATTGGAAGCAGGCTTTTCAATCACCCAGGCTCACAGGCAGTGTCACCATTGATCACCTCAAGCTGTTCCATTGTCTTTGCGGGCTGCGTTTAATCACACCGACCTCATATCCAGAGTGACTCGATTTGGCACGTAAGAGAAGCTTCAGCTAGCTTCAACTGCTTCGCCGACGCAAGGGATCATGGCCTTCCTCTGCCGGACCCTTCTCAGGCTATAATGCCCTGCGAAGCCTTCACGAGACTCTTTCAGCCAAGGCGCTCAGAGTACGCCGATTTGCTCAAAACCTCTCGATATCCATATCAGCCTCAGTCTCCGCCTCATACTGCGGCATGATCTGATAGACCAGCTCAGCCCACCACCGCTGACGTGCGCCTATCATAGCTTTCCTGTACTCCCACCAGTCTGGCCAGAACCCAGCCATCTCCCAGTCGATGATTCCTGTGATAGCTCCAGTACCAGGATCCACAAGAATATTCTCTCGTGAAAGATCCGCGTGAATGAAGATGGTGTCGTGCTCGTCACTTAAGCGCTGACGATACTTGGCAACCCATTCCGGCCGCGGGCACTTCCGAATAGGCGCCACTAGGTAGTCGTGAAACTCAGCGACCGAGTTGAAGGGACCGCAAGTTGCAAGGTTATCGATCCGATGGTCATAGGCAGGTCCACCGGTACATGACCCTATCCACCCGGCCACTGGCGGTCGGAGTGCGTGCAGTTGTCCAAGGTATCCCTTCAGCTCAGTTGCGGTACGCTCTCTGCTAACCTGGTCTAGGTTTGGCCATGCTTCGCCCAATTGCAATCCAGGTATCCGTTCCATGAGAATCCACGCGGACTCTGTGCTCTCAACATCGAGATGTGAGGTGATGATGCGCGGCACCGGAATTGTCGTGTTGCTCTGGACGAACTTGATGGCGTCCAGCTCCCTCAGGAGTTTAAATGGGCGAGCGCTCTTGCGGAATGGCTCAGTGAGAGTGGGCGGGATAGACTCCAATCCCTGGCTACCTGGAGATGGCTTCACCGAAGGCCTCATGGTCGCACTTTTTCCCCAGCCTCTTAGACGTGAGGATTGCTTGTGACTGCACCGTCAAGTAATAAAGTCTCCTCGTTATTAGCATATATCGTGTGCCTAGAGACAAACTATATACTGGTATTATGCCCTAATCGAGGCATTCGCTGGTAAGGTTCCCGTTACCTTTGATGTACAGATCATATAGGTAAGATACTTCGTAGTGTCCTGTACCTATGCTATGAGTCGATTACATATATGATAGACCTCCTCATATGTGGAGTATATATGTAAGGAACTCAAAATGACCTGCAGTAACGTGCTGAGTAAGAAGGTAGGCAAACCGTTAAGAATTGAACTGATGAAGTAGGTAATAAAGCAGTCCCGCTCAGCCTTTATCTCCATGCCGTGTTGTTCACGGCGGGCTCGTGGAAAAGCATTCCCTACACGCTTCAAACACCTACAACTTCTCGTCTGTCTTACCCTTCGACTTACGATTCCGCTCCGCACCAACAGCCAACGCAACATGATGACTTAAAGCCACCAAGTCCCCCTCCGTATCGAATATCATAACCTCCGCATCAAACCGTCCATTCTTGATCGACTTGCACTCCACCCTGAACCTCACCCATTCAACTCCTTCCTCAGGCAGCCGCTTCTTCGTCTCCAAGCTCGCCGATATCGTCGGGTACCATAAAGATGCGTTGTATGCGTACCCTCCTTCTGCTGTCCTGTCCTCGCCTTTTGGTGGCCGGAAGGACTCGACCAGAAGTGGCGGGCCGATGTCCAGGACAAACCCAAGGTCGTCTTGGAACCAGCGATCGCCGTTTGCGAGGCGTGTCCAGACGTCGTGGGTAGCGGCTAGATGGTGGCCCGCACGAGGGATATACAGGTCTATGTTCTGCAAAGACTGTATCTTGGGTTTCAAGAAAGGTATCCATTCCGCCCAGTTCGGGTCTTCTCCACCAGGAAGCTTTGTGAGGTCCACGGCCGGGGGTGGTTTAGGCCCCAGTGTCCAGCCGGTAGGTAAGTTTACACCCTTCTCAGTCGAGATGTTGCCATTGGTGATGTATGCTGTCGCCGCTCGAATGGACTTTGAGGTCACCCATGGATGCTGCTGCAGAAGGCCCTCTTGGTAGAGCGTGATGTGGAGAACAGTCACGCCTCTCCCGAGCTTGGTATCATCGACGATCAGAACTGCCGGACCCACTGATGTCTTGTTGACGAACTGGAAGTGTGCACTTATAGTGTCTGTCTGCTTCCGAGATGTGAGGTGCTCCCTGGCAGCTCTCAAGAAGGTCGAGGCAACATAGCCGCCATTCGGGACTGTTCATCCGAAAATCAGATCTGGTCCCAAAGGGGCACAAAGAAAGTTACTGACCATCCATAACGCAGTATGCATATCGAAGATGAGCGCCGTAGGCATGTGAGTCGAGGCGGCTAATCCGGGCAGCCTCGCTGAGACAAGCCGGGGTTTGGTCTAAGGACATGATGGGTGCAGCTGGTCTGTCTATAGAGGCACGACCCTATATGAGGTTTAACTAGGGAATGAAAATGAGCCGCAGACCACGAGATGCTTACACGACGTCTGTTCGCCGTCTTTGTATGTCTGTTGTTGGAGGATGATGAACGCCCAAAGCCGAGGCAACCCACTTTCGATGTGGAGTCCCTTCCCGAGTCGGCGGCGATTGCGGAGACCCCACGATGTGGTGGCTTACACTCTGTTACACGGGATGATTGGTACGCACATGCTAGCATTTCAAAGCATCTGGTATTGTTGGATTATATACTTGTAGAAGCCGATGTTCCTGGCACGTGAATTGCGCCCCAAAGGTACGCGATCCGTGCTGCGTGTTGGCGCACAGCCGCTGGCAAATTGCACGATCCACCGTACACCAAGACGTCAACGGCTGAAGAGGCAGAAATGTGGCAAGCTTGAGATCAGACAATGACAGCCATGAGACAAATTACGACTATAATCTATCCTTGTGGACTTCTACTTATATCATCATCTCCTTCACTCGTCAGAACTCGACAACAGTCCTCAACGTGTCCGCTGAGCCAGAGTAAGAAGAGACCTCAATGCCGACTTCTCCAGACGGGTATGACCATGCCGCATCCTTCCAGATCTGAAGGGCCCGCATCGATACTGAAAGAATTGCTGTCTCCTCTGCCCCAGCAGCGACACTCACTGGGGCGAACCCGAGAAGAACACGCTGAGGTCTATCCGGCGTCGTCCGCGTGCCGTAGACCTGGACGATGTATCGCCCGTCACGCGAGCCAGCATTCTTGACCTTGACCTTGACTTGAACGTGCTCTTTGTCCTCGGAGACAGTGACGGACAGATTGGACGTCTCGAACTTGGTGTAAGATAGACCGTATCCCAGCGGGTACGCCGCCTCCACGCCATCCCGATCCAACAGCCTCTGACCAAACCACTGATCATACTTAATCTGGGTTGCATCTCGGTCGAAGAAAGGCAAGTTCGCCTCTGATCTCGGGATCGAGAATGGCAGTCTTCCTACAAAGTTCTCCCTCCCGAGCAGCATATCGGCCAGCGCATGCCCGCCTTCACTGCCCGAGTACCAACTGTAGAGAATGGCTGCGGGAAGCTTATCCCATTCTTCCATGATGACGGCTCCTGCCGCGATGATGCAGACGATCGTGCGCTTGTTGACGGCGCTGACGGCTTTGATGATCTCGACGTCGCGGGGGTTCAGGCGGAGACTGGACCTGTCGCCGCCGGCGCCGAGGCCGTAATTGTCCTCGCCTTCTCCACCGATTGCCTCTTCGCCGCTGGTCTCATTGAGAAGAATCTCTTCAATGGCGTTCGCTTCTTTTGTGCCGTCATTAGGGGGGAGAATTCCCTTGAGAGGCGGGTTTGTCTTGAAAGCAGGTACCGTGAACTCGCCCTCGTCGCGCCAGTCGTAACCCACAATGACGATGGCAGCCTCGGTATCTTTGGCCGCTTCGCGAGCTGCATCCACCTCGTTAGAATCATCGAGAGTGATCGTGGCATCTGGTGAAGCAGCTTTGATTCCTTCATACGGGGTGACAACTTCAGGTGATCGAACTGCGGAAGAGCCTCTGTCGCCTGTGTTGCCGGAGTTGGCAAGCCTGCCAATGATAGCAACCTTCGAGAGTGAAGAAGGCAGCGGGAGAGCAGCTCTGTTCACGATCTCATCATTCTTGAGGAGGACCATAGACTTGACCGCCGCTTCGCGAGCCAGAGCACGATGTTCTTTGCAGAACACAACATCCGAATCGGGCTCTGTCGGCTCTTTGCGAAGGGCATTCTCGAGCTGACCTCGCAATATGTTCACGCACGCGCGATCCACATCCTGAATGCTGATTTCACCGCTCTCCAGAGCCTGTGGCAAGGAACGATGGCGAAGGTTCGCGAAAGGCGCTTCGATGTCCAGTCCGTTCTTCAGTGACAGCGGACCGCTTCTCAACCCAAACAGGAAGTCCGAGAGCACAAACCCGCGGAAGCCCCATTGATCTCGCAGGATGTCGATTAGAAGCTCCTTATTCTGACCAGCGAACTCCCCGCGCACGGAGTTGTACGATGACATGACGCTAACGGCGCCCTCCTCGACAATGCGGCGGAAGTGCGGCAGGAAAATCTCATGAAGTACTGGCAGCTCAATGTCCACGTCGACTTGGAATCTTGCGTTCTCCATGGAATTGAGCGCATAATGTTTGACGCATGCCATCATGTTCTTCTGGATGCCCCTTGTCAATGCCGCGCCTAACTCACCCAAAATCACCGGATCCTCCCCGTATGTTTCCTGGATCCTTCCCCACGCCGGGTGTCGTGGAAGATTAACACATACTCCAGCGAAGTAGTTGGCACCCTGAGCACGGCATTCGCGCCCAATGGCGAGACCTATGCGTTCCTCGAGCTCGATATCCCACGCGGCGCCCCGAGCCATTGGTACAGGAAACGCTGTGGAGTGCCCGAGCACGCAGCCACGAGGACCATCGGCGAAGCGAATGCCGGGAATGTTGAGACGCGGAACGTGGCCGTGGATGATGGGGTGGCGATTGTAGCCATTGATGATCATGTCGTGCAGACCAGGCCAGAACATCTCGTCACCGTCGAGTAGGTGGAGGCGCTCTTCTTGCGACAGTTCTGAGAGGAGCTTCTGAACCGCTTCGTCCACATTGTGGCTATGAGAGGTAATGGCGCCCACGGCGCTGTCGAAGTCGAAAGCTGAAGCCATTTTCTATGATTTGATGACCGTGTTGTTGATGATGGTAAGCTGGACATCTGGGCAGACAAGCTCGTCACCAAACAGGAGCTGTCGGGTATATATGCAGCAAACCCATCCATGGTGTCATCCACTTACATGGCGTCTTGGCTTCTTGCATATCACAAGTGACGAATGCGCCAACCTGCAGATTCCTGTCGGTTCAATGTCAGGTCTGGATTTGCGCTCGCGCCTGAATGCAATGGTGGGGGAGACTCCGCAGCCGGGGCCACCGCGATGGAGGGGGGAAGAAGTATGGACAGCCTATCGGATCTTGACCGCGAGCTCGTTGTGATGACATGTTTCACGACAAGTCACCGATAGGTGCCGTAGATTCTGCTACTCTTATGATCTTCGATGCTCAGAAACAATGCGCTTTCCCTCAGGATTGTATTCCTAGCTATACACCAGTTTTGCTAGGAAGCACACGTGAATTGTATCATGGCTCGTCAATCAGGACTTTGCTTTCGCATTCATGTCCACGGGCTACCCTACTTCCACCACTCAATATTCCTGCCGGTCCAGTCTGGCAGTGGTATTATCGGCTTGAGAGGGGCCAGCTGAGTCTTGTCATTGCTCAGCCATAACGCTTGGCCATCATCGAATCAAATGTTCTCGGTGAGTTGTCGGCAGAGGGAAGGGTATCGAGAGGAACAGAAGTCTGGGATGGAGAGTAGGCGTAGCGTTCTCTTGTTCGCTGTGCCTTGGCAGTCTGTGCGGCCTTGTTTGAGGGCCAGAAGGAAGAGATCATCAGACTAAGAATTGTCAATATGCTTGAGGTTTCTGGTCAGCGTGAATAACTGACCTAGGAGCCATGGTGATGGTTGCAACAGGGTAAGGTATGTGGATGTTTCTGGGGCTTCCAAGCCTGCAAAGAATATGGCGATTATTCGCTAAAGTCTCTGACCAGCAGATTTCTTTGATAAAAGGATAGACAAAAAGATGTATAGGCAGATGAGAACGTAGAGAATGATGAGATGTGAAAGACGAGGGTCATGGGCCGACACAACTATTTGTACGACCTAATTTGAGGCTTGTGACGCAGACCATGGGCATTCACGCACGCACTGCCTCAGCAGCGCGTGTTTGCTCGACGAGCTAGATCTGTATATTATGTTTCGCATGTCTCGTTTCGAGTATTACTCTCCTTCGAAGATAATAAAAACCCATCTCTTGGCGAATCAAATGTCCGTGGTGACTCCGTCTCATACCGGCATCTGACGGTAAGCGGCGTAGAGGCAGGCGGAGGAGTGGAGCTCTCGCCACCGAGGCCACCGGCGCCGTGCCCCGTTGATCAGCGAGTCTGGCGTCACTGTGGACGGGGAGACCCGAAGATGGGATTTATCGTCTAATTGATTGGTGGTCTGAGGGATCTAAGAGATAGACCAAAGAGTTGGAGTCGCAGTGGAGATATCGTCTCAACGCGAGCAGACTGTAGGGCACGTCTTGTGCGGTCGAGGCTGTTTTGGTACAGCATGCAGTGTCTAGTACTCAACACTTTTCAGGGTGGTCTGCTTGTCTATGGCACCCTGGCTGGCTTTGGGCTTGTGAGAGCAGGACTCAGAACCTATGCTGCATCTTATATGGTGCAGGAGTCTCCCACGATGCACGAAGGCTGCCAGATGTGCAAATTGAGGTTGCCAATGCCCTGACCAATCAAGGCCAGCACCTATGGCGCCTGTAGTCGCGGAAGCTACCGCACGGGCGCCGTGAACCTCAGCGCCCAGCTGCCAACAGCTCAGTCCTCCCGTTCCCGCACTTCATCGTTTGATCTCTCCTCAAAGCTAGGACTCTCACGAGTGATTGGGACAATTCACTGCTACAGGTTCAGATATTTGCAGGCTGTAGATTCGAAGAGAATCATGGTGGACTGCCAATTTCTCCATTGAGGCTTAGCCGTGGGCGACATTCAACCGGTGATGAGCCACAAACAGCCACCAAACAATAAGCAGATAACGGTGAGACATTCCCCAAACGGGCAAATGCAGGGGTCTCACCTCCCAACGCGCGTCAGCTCTCTTTGCTCTGGTCCTTTCTCCTATCCCTCACAGGTCACCAGCCAGTTCCTCATCAACACAATCTCGCCAAGAAAAATCGACATCATCGGAATAATCGTGAATGCCGCCTGATGATCTGATTGCAAACGACTTGGTCCTTATACACACGGAACTACATTCGCCCTCATCATGTCTCGTTTCTCCCGCTACGATACCGACGAGGAGCGCCTGCCCGAGGGTATGACCCGCGTCGGCTACGATGCTGATACTCAGGTCTACACTTTCCAGGACGCAGATGGAAGCTACTGGGAGAGCGCCCCTGGCAATCAATATGGCCAACTGACGAGAGTCGGCGACGGTGCTCCTCCGCGTGATGGAAGCGATCCTCACGAGCCATTCCTCTCCTACGACAGCACGCGATCTCAGCCTTCCTGGAGACGTGACATGATGCCCCTGCTTCAGTTCGGTGTCATCATCGGGGTATTTTTGCTTGTACTCTTCTCCTTCTTCCGATGGAGTGGTGGCTCGGGATCGGGCGCTGTTGTGCATTGCGCCGACGGCGCCCACAAGTACACGATCAAGCCAGATGATACCTGCTGGGCTATTGCTCAGGAGCAAGGAATCGATATCAAGGACATCTTGTCATCCAACGAGGGCGTTGATTGCGAGAATTTGGTCATTGGCTCTGCTCTCTGTCTACCCGAGGCTCCGGCACCCGTCTAGAGCTTGGCCAGTTCGAGTACGATGGCAGGGGGACAGGCTGGAGCATACTGGCGGTCAATGACGAGCAAGGAACACGATGGCTCAGTTGACGACATTGATCGATTCAAGATTGCATATCAAACAGTACACGACATGGACACGGACGATACGCGCGCACGATGCAACGAGCACAAACGACACCCCTGGTGGGAAACAATGCATTACCACAACCACTGTGCCACTGGTGTCAGGACTTTGAAGCACCGGCTGGACGAGTGGTTGGCGGCGGTCGATTCCCCTGGAACCCGTCGGTCCTTGGGCGGCCCGCCGCTAAAGCCACCTGCAACCAACCGCGTTCAGGGCAGACAAGACCCCTACCCAAGGCCAATTTGCAGGCGGGGCTAGGTGGGCGGGGCAGCGGATCCCAGTGACAGCACCACCGTCCAAGCTGCACTGAAAAAAAAGTTGCAGAAAAAAAGTTGGGAGGCGTGACGAAGGTCTTGGGCTGCGATGGAGGGGGGAAAACGTCCACCACACCCAAATCACCCCTCCTTCTCGTCCTCATCTCTCAGACTTTTTTCCCACTTCTCGACTACCAGGGATCTAATTTCACGCGTTAGACCCTGATCCAACCTCTTTTCTCCCCTTCATCCTCCATCCGTCTGTTCTTCTCTCTTTCCTTCTCTCGAGCGTTTCCTTTGCATCCATCACACATCGGCTGCCTTCTACCAGGCCGCCACTTTCCTGCATCATGGACAAAGATAAGCTCGCACAGCTGCTCAAGGGCAGCCAAGTCCGTAAGTTACCCCACGCCTTGCAGTCTCTCCATTTTGTTCATTCGACTGACCGTTCCTCTTGTACAGCCAACACTGAGCAGGTCAAGGCCATTACTGCCGACCTCCAGAAGAACTACTACTCCCAACCCGAATCCCTCCTCCTCCTCGTCGAGATCGCCATCACAAACGAAGATGGCGGCGTCCGTCAGCTCGCCTCCGTCCAGGGCTCTCGCCTGGTGTTGAGGCACTGGGAGAAGATTCCCCAGGACAAGCGTGCCCTTGCCCGGAATCACCTCGTTGAGGGTGCCCTCAAGGAGTCCACACCCACCATCCGCCACTCTCTCGCTCGCCTTGTCGCAACCATTGTCGGTGCTGACATGGAGCTTGGTGAGGGTGATGACTTCCTCAAGCAGCTCGTTCAGCTCAACACCAGCGACAACGTCGTTGCCCGTGAAGTCGGCTCCTACATCCTCTACGCCATCCTTGAAGACGACCCAACCCACTTCAGCGACCACACCCATCAGCTCCTCCAGCTCTTCCAAAACCGCATTGAGGATCCCGAAAGCAAGGAGGTCCGCATCAACATCATCCGCGCCATTGGTGCCATCCTCTTGATCGTTGAGCCCGACTCCGATCCCCAGGCTGTCAAGGCCATGCAAGGTTTCATTCCCAGCATGGTCAACATTCTCAAGGCTACTGTCCAGGCCGAGGATGAGGAGAGCTACAAGGTTGTTTTTGAGGTTTTCCACAGCTACATCACCTACGACTCTGCGCTCCTCGGAAACCACCTCCGCGATCTCGTTGACTTCATGATGGGCATGGCTGCCAACACCGACGTTGAGGAGGATGCCCGCTCTCAGGCGTTGGCTTTCCTCATCCAGACCGTCCGTTGCCGTCGCATGAAGATCCAAGGCATGAAGGACCTCGCGGCCCAGCTCATGGTCAAGGCCATGCACATCGTCACTGAGCTTGAGGCCGATGATGACGAGGACATTACCCCTGCTCGCACTGCCATCAGCCTTATTGATGTCCTTGCCAGCGAGCTTCCTCCTCGTCAAGCCGTTGTTCCTCTGCTCGAGCAGTTCCCCAAGTTCGTCTCAAGCGAGAACCCCAAGTTCCGCATGGCGGGTATGCTCGCCCTCGGCAACGCCGCCGAGGGAGCACCGGACTTCATCTCCACTCAGTTGAAGCAGCTTCTTCCCACCATTGTCAGCCTGCTCCTCGACTCCGACAACGAGGTTCGTCACGCTTCTCTCGTTGGTGTGATCCACCTTGCCGAAGAAATGGCCGACGAGATGGCCTCCCACCATGAGCAAATCATCGATGCCGTGCTCAAGAACCTTGAGGCTGCCTCTCAGGGTGGTGCCGACAAGAAGAACATCGTCATTATCCGATGCGCCTGCGGTGCCCTGGACACCCTTGGTGACGGTATTGACACCAAGATTATGGCCCAGTACGGCCCGAACCTCCTGGGTCCTATGATCCGCCTCATTGAGCACAATGACTATGGAGTTAAGGCTGCTGCTGCTTCCGCCATTGGTGCCATCGCCTCTTCCATGGAGGACGACTTCAAGCCTTACTTCAAGGATGTGATGAAGATTCTCGGCAACTACGTCACCATCAAGGATAGCGAAGAGGCCATGGAGCTTCGCAGTGCTACCTGCGATAGCCTCGGTCGTATTGCCATCGCCGTTGGTGCCGAGACCTTCCAGCCTTACGTCGTGGACCTCATGACCGCCTCCGAGGAAGCCCTGAGCCTCGACAACGCCCGACTGAAGGAGACTAGCTTCATCCTCTGGAGCAACCTCTCCAAGGTCTACAAGGAGGAATTTGCTCACTTCCTTCCTGGGGCTTTCCAGGGTCTGTTCACCTCCCTCGAGCTTGAAGAGGAGGAGATCAACCTCCCCGGCATTGACCTAAGCCAAATCGGCGATGGCGCTGTTGTGGTTGGCGGCAAGCGTGTCAAGGTCAAGGCTCCAGACAGCCAAGATGACCTCACCATTGCGACTGGTGGTGATGATGAATGGGACGACATCGACAACCTCGAGGACCTTGACGACCTTGAGGCCACCACCGCCGTTGCCCAGGAGCAAGAGATCGCCCTGGATGTTCTTGGCGATGTCATTGCCAACTCTTGCAACCACCAGAACCTCGAGGCTTACGTTGAGAAGACCATCGAGACTGTTGTCCCCTTCGCTGAGCACACCTACGAAGGCTGCCGCAAGAGCGCCATCTCCACCCTTTGGCGCACATACACCCGCGTCTTCCAGACCTGGGAGAAGGGTGCCGGTGTCAAGTGGCAGCCTGGTATGCCTGCCAAGCCTGAGCCTCCGGCTTCGATCATCACCATTGCCCAGGCTCTGCAGAAGGCGACTATGTCTGTCTGGTCTGACGACATGGAACGGTACGTTTTGCTCTCCCCCGATCTAACATCTCCAAGCGACAGGTGTTGGCAACATGATGAATACCTTGCGTTATACCCAGCTCACTCAGAGGCAAAGCCATTGCTGAGAACACGTCTAATCTGCTTCTGATCATGCCAATGCTCTGTCGCTTCGAGAAGATCTGTCGGCGCACATTGCGTAGTTGCTAATTAAATCTACAGATCTGTTATTACCGACATCAACCGCAACGTGGCTGCCACCCTGAAGGAGTGCGGTCCGGCTGTGCTGGGCGCCAAGGAGGGCATGCTGCAGGAGATCGTCTCTGTAATTGGCCTGATCCTCACACGATCCCACCCCTGCCAGCAGGATATGGGTGATGAGGAGGAGGAGCTTGATGCAGAGGCCGGCTCTTCTGAGTACGACTGGCTTGTCATTGACACTGCTCTTGATGTTGTCGTTGGCCTCGGAGCCGCACTTGGTCCTCACTTCGCTGAGCTCTGGAAGATCTTTGAGAAGCCCGTCCTGAAGCTCGCCAGCTCTACTGAGGACCTGCACAGGTCCACTGCTGTTGGTGGAATTGCTGAGATTGTCAAGTACACTGGCGATGCTATCACTCCTTTCACTGACTCCCTCGGCCAAGCACTGGTCCGCCGCCTCGGCGACAATGACCCGCTCGCCAAGTCCAATGCCGCCTATGCCCTTGGTCTTCTCATTTTGCACTCTGGTGAGACTGGCAAGACCTTCCCCATGTACGGACCCCTGTGGGAGAAGCTTGAGCCTCTTCTTGCCGTCAACGAGATGCGCATGACCGACAATGTTGCTGGCTGCGTCTGCCGCATGATGACCAAGAACCCCGACAATGGTTTTGTTGCCGAGGCTCTTCCTGCTGTTGTCCGAGTTCTGCCCCTCACTGAGGACTATGAGGAGAACGCCCCCATCTACGAGTGCATTGTCAAGCTTTGTGAGTTCTACCAAACCATTTCCTCGTCTTACACATCTCTAACTATTTCGTAGACAAGGAGTCGAACCCCACCGTTCAGCAAATGACACCTCAGCTCATGCCCATCTTCGAGAAGGTTCTCAGCCCGCCTGAAGAGCAGCTCGAGCCTGAGACCCGCCAGCTGCTCCAGCAGACTGTGCAGTCCCTCAGGTAGATGCCCATCGGTGCCTGTAACACGATCGGACTTCCGGCGTGATGATTGTATATGGAGGGCTTCAACGCGGACATGACGACACGACGATAAGACGTGGGGGTGGATTGGTATAGAAGGGAAGGCATTAGCGCAAATGATATCCTCCAGCTTTGATCACTGGAAAAATGAAGGACAGGGCGGCAGTTTGATAGACTATTAAGCGCCTTCCGCGCACAACATAAAAGGAGGCAGGCAGGCTTCATGGTCTGCTTGAGATAGCTTTGATGACAAGGAATTCTACTAGTATCAAGTGATTTGGTACGTATAATGCGATGGGGTGCAACGTCGTGAGGACTCGTGAACAGTTGAAATGATGAATCAGTGTCAATAGGTAAGGATAATGCGCACACACTTCACCTCTGGCTCGTGTACGGAAAGCCATTGTAGCTCACGGATGACCCTCCACGTCCAATGTTCACTTGGATATTGATCGTCGTGGGAGTCGGCGCGATCGGGTCCTTGAAGTGTGCAACGTACCTCTGCCCTTTATAGAGCCAGGTATAGCAACCGTTGTCCTTTGTCCAGTCTCTTCTTTTAGTCTGCTTCTTTCGACCGTTTTCCAATGTCACGATCCATGCCTTCGAATTCTTCTCAACCCAGACAGACTTCCAATGATTCTCAACGCTGGCGACGGACTGAGAGCTAGCAGCGTCGTTTTGTAAGACATCGGGTACACCGTACTTCTCCAGGTAATAGAGTTGCATAGGAGTCGCTTCCCTTAAGGGTTCACTCGTGTATCCGTGGGCGCTATTGTTCGTGTCCTGGACGTTCGCTACCTGGAGCTGGTCGCCGTACGTCACGGGTGCCGCTTCGGATGTGCCATAGAAGGACTTAGGCATGTGTCAAAAGTGACATGTATCGTCTCAAGCCACTTGATACGTGCTGATCCAATAGCTGATGCCGCCTTATGCACTGAGAAATATATTTCTGCACTTTGAGATGCTAGCGACGCGGTCGAGATACCATCTGATTGCTCATTGACCAGGATACGAGGCTTGAGAATGCGTACGTGGAGTGATTGCCAGCTGCATATGCACCTCCCCGGCGCATAGAGCTGTCTCCCACTCAGGTACGGTTCGAGGGGTTTCTCGTCTCATCTGACATGCGGTCTTCGGCGATGCAATTTGTACAAAGAGAGACCTTCCCGTGGGTTTTCTCCCTGCAAATCATGTGTCAAGTCAATTCAAAAACAAATCCAGCAACATATTGATCATTGAGACGAGGAGCATATGATATACCTTGCGTACGCCTTAACTCCTCCTAGTACCTCCTTCACGGGAGCTTATGCCCTGATACCCTCGAGTCTTGAAACACCCTTTGAGCATTGTCCGCTTTAGCGACCCTATTGAGAAATTCCACGTTGTCCCACCCATAGCTTGCGATAGAGTCCCTCGAAAAGTCGACATAATTCAAGTATGTCCATTTCAAGAATGAAGGAAGCCTCCCTCTCACTCCATGAATGCATGTAGTGAAACGTTTTACTGCCATACATGATGAAAGAATCAATGTATCGACCAGAACCTAGAGTGAACACGAGGTTTCGACGTCACAAGAGCATCCGCGGCTCACAACTATTCCGATTGTGAACGACTTTGGTCGGTGAAAGCCTCCTCGACATCTGCGCGACACGAACGCCAACCAGCCGCAGCTGATTCGTATCCGGCAGACATTCCCTGCGCAACATCGTCTGATCGCAAATGGAAATCCACGCCGGCTTTAATTATGCCTATGTCTGTCATCCGGCCCATCGCTGGTGAATGCGGCGATGTACCACTGGCCTTGATAGTACCAGATGTAGCGACCGTGACTCTTGGTCCAGTCATCTTCCTTGGTCTTCTTCTCCCGGCCGTCTTCAAAGGTCAGGACCCAATTCTTCTTGAGTTTCTTGACCCAGACGGCTTTCCATTCGGATTTCTCCGTCGATGGTGGTTCGCAATGGCGAGCTTTATGTGCGTCCACTTGCGCCCAGTACTTAAACTGCAGTTCGGAGGGGTCCTCAACCTTGTAGTGGGCATTCTCGTACCCGTCGTCGTTAGGCCCGCAGACGGTCGACTCCGAAGCATAGTTGTACGCGTTGTCGGTATCCTCGTTTGTTTTCGGCTCAGGGTATGGACTTGCGACGACTTCGTTGTCAGGCGGAAACCGTGCCTCCATCATCTTGAATAGACACGCGATGCGCCACAGAGATCCTCTCACATCACTGTAGAAATCCCCATTGCCCCAATGCCCCCGGTTCTCCAACCCACAGAGGCCTAGATATTCACCGTTCCAATCCCAATCCCACCTGCGGTAGTACGGGCCGTCGAAAGTCATGAGATACGGCAGCGCTACGCTGTTCGCCTGCCGAAGAAAGGCGTCGTAGCGTTCGTACATCTTGGTTTCCAAGCCACCGTAGCTCCAGATACTCTTCCTTCCTTTTCTATTTCTGACCAGGCATAGAAGCAATGGGAGAGAGTCGGAATCTCTCTCGATGAGGATGTCGAACTTGGGCGCTTCCGGATAGAGCGTTGGGCATTGTCCTACCAAGACTGTCCATCCAAGGTTTTGAGCGTAGTATTTGAAGATGTATGCCCATAGCCTTCGCGTGGCGCGGAGCTCATAGCTCAGTGCCTTGTCGTAGAGAACGCGGAGGTCGCTTTTACGTGCCTCGAAGTCCATTGCCGCGAAGGACGGTTTGATGTCCCTAGTAGATACTAATCAATGAGAATTAACATCGGCCAGTCCGGGCACGATGCATAGACTATATCCCTTGCCATATCATGAGGCTTTAGCGAACTTGAAATATCCAAAGCCTGGTCACCTGGTTAGTCTGGCTTTTTCTGCGTGCCCAACCGCAAGCCTCATTTGCCTAACTGAGTAGGACTGGGAGCAGAGCCTGAATGAGGGGAGTTGCTCGCCTCACATCTCAAGTCCAATCATGTATGGTAAGAGAATGCCACTCTGACGTGGCCCCTGGTTGTCTGATAGGATAACAAGAAAGCCAATCCAAGTGCAGATTGACATGTCATCATTCGAGGACTGCTTCGATTGGGGAAATTTCATAGTGTTGAGAAGCTCGTATCATCAGACCCTCGCAAGCTGTAGTAAATGGTTCAGATCCTCCATCCGGCCTTGGGAATCTAGCTGACTGACAGCGTTGTCAACGCTAGATTTAGGTAGTTCAGTCGTACAAATTCTATCGGCTATGGGACGGCAGACTCTGATCTCTTCGAATTAACCTCTGAACACATGCAGTTGCGAAGATGATCGCGTCAATTGTGCTGCTATTCAAACTACCGCCTCACCTTCTATCTTGATCTTCAATGACATTGAGAGGCCGTGTTCTAGTGTAGGTATCTTTGGTCGGAATAGAGGCAGAAACTACCCTTTTTTTATGTGTCATATAGCCCTAATCTGTAGCTGTGGCTCATGGAAGCTTGTGTCCTGATACTCGCAAGTCCAGGAAGACCTTTTGGGGATCATACGCTTTAGCGACCATATGTAGGAAGTCCACGTTTCTCGACCCATAGCTTGCAACAGGATCCCTCGAAAAATCAACATAGTTCAAGTACGTCCACTTCCAGTATGACCCAACACTTTTCGCATAGTCATCGATCTCTTTCTCCATTGCCCTAAAGTGTGGCCTGGCAAGCTCGAGGTTCTCCTTCGACCCGGCTTGAACGACGAGGAGGGTGAACATGCCGGGTCCTTTTGCGACGTCGCTTTTGAGACCTAGTACGTTTCTATTTGCGCCGTGTGCGATTATTGGTGATGTCAAGGGCTGGAAAGTTAGGAGAGCCGAAGCATCGTGATCGTTAGGGAAGAGCTCGGAGAGCTTATTGGCCAGCTTCTTGTGCTGCCTCACAGCGAATCGCATGACTCTTGGATCGGCTTTGAAGGAGCTCGAGCCCCATATGTTCCTGTTGGTGTTGATGAATTGCCAAATGCTCTCTGACTAATTGGGCAACTTACTGCTTGTGATGTTGTACGAACGCCCCTACCTCGTCCGTGAAGTTCGAGATCGGCGCGGATCTCCAAGTGTTTCCCAAGGACCCAGGCGTGTCCATCAGTGGCTTAAGGAGCGGTGGGTTCTCTTCATCGTCGACTTGATGCAGGAGACAGGCGCTGCTGAATGGGTTCTCTGGTGTTGCTTGAACCCACGTCCATCCGCAAAAGACGGAGCTGCCAGGATCTTCCTCAGCTCGATTGGCGATGTCGACCATTCGATCGATGAGGGCGGTGTTTTCATACGGCCATATCCCTCCTCCGCCCCAAATATGGGGCCTCTCTCTACCACCTTTCAGGGACACAGTCTTCATGTCGAACCGTGTCGCAATTCCTAGATTCCCGGACCCGCCACAAAGTCCCCGAAAGAGATCTGGATGTTTGTGCTCCGTGACTGAAATCACGGTCCCATTTCCCAGCACTAGCTCGTAGGCCTGAACGTTGTTGCAAGCGAAGCCGTGTTTTCCGCTATGGAAAGAATTGCCTCCTCCGAGAATAAGACCTGCGACACCTACGCTTGTAACTCTTCCTCCAACAACAGCAACACCGTCCCTCGCCAGCGTGTCGTAGACCGCTCCCCATCTTGCACCAGGCCCAACAATTGCGATATTCGTCTCCGCATCGTAAGTGGTGGAGTTCATGTAGCCCATGTCGATTGTAACTCCGTTGCTCACGCTGTTCCCATTTGCATAGACTGCGTGTCCGCCACTCCTGATACCGAATGGGCAGCTCTCCCTGTTGATGATAGTCATCAGGCGACTAACATCCTCTGTAGTCTCAGGCAACACAAGGCACCACGGTTCCAAGGCTGCGGTTGCGGAGAATATGGACGCGATCCTGGTTTCATATACGTCGGCATCTGGCATAAAGACCTTTCCGGGAAGCGTTTGGGCTATAGTGCTACACTAAATACCACGTCAGTGAGTAATAATCGTCAGAAGCACGGGATTGACTTACACAATGCTTTTGAAGTGAAGGACAGTGGCTTCCCAGGCAAAGTGCCGACCAGCCCGCAATGGCTAAAACCAAAAACCAAGGACTCCTCATGATCGAATTCTTGAGGCTAACTAGAGAGAGCCCAGCATATAGTCGGCGGACTTTTCAGGATCCAAAGGGACAACGAACCAAGACATGGGGGTCTCCCGACTTAAGACCTGACCTTACAGCGGCATCTGGATCAGAGCAGCCCGATTCGGAACTTGGCATTCCAGAGCTCTCATGTGTTCCAAATTCCCAGACTTCGCTGTAAATATGCATACGCGAGTCAAAATCATGACTCGCCTCTTTATCCGGCTCTAGATGGATTGATTACCGATCTTCCGCAGATCAAGATCTGGGTTACGGAAAGAAGACGGCCCATCAATCAGTATGGTCCATCTCGGAAACTACTATACACATCAGACGATGAAACCCAAGGATCTCATGCTTGCATGCCAAAAAAAGGAGAGGAATTCGAGATGGCTGCTACCTTACCCTGATGGTTCAGGCTAATGCCAACGACAAACCATCCTCATCAGAGGCCCATTCGGGAATGTCCTTTTTAGGAGAGCATGCTTATATTGCTTGCATGCTTAGTGGAGTAAATTCCTCACAAGATCATGTAGTGAGATATGCTCTTGCAGCAAAGCTCATCAGAGATCACAGCCTTTGGATTTTCGCACGTTTTGAGGCACAGTAGACCTCGGAGACGACCATCCGTAGGCAAATTTCCAACTTTCACACTTTGCGCTCCCGTTGAACCCATCGATTGGATTCTTCCTTAGACTACGAGCCATTTTCTCCAGTCGCGTAGCGGTCTACAACAACATCGGCTACAAGAAGACAATGGTCTTGGCAAAGCAAGGTAAAAATCCTCTTCTGTCTCTACTAACAGGACACAAGTCAGTCGATACGATTCTTCACAGCACAGCAGGGCAAAGGGTTCACGAAGGGGCCAGAATGACCTTCCTCTAAAGCCAGACTAATGCCACCGGCTAACTCCAATACGCTCGTGAGCTTCTTCAGAGTAGTCTTCTCACCGGTCATATCGCCTCCTACAATGCGCATCGCTGACCTTACAGGCGTCGATGACGATCTTTGGCCCGATGCACGGCGGCTTTGTGGTCGCAACGAAGCTCGCGAGGCGGCTGTCATCGAACTTGAGGGACCCTCGTTCTGGACGTACTTTCTCTCGCCAGTCCCTGTGTCTCTGGTTTCCAGGTCCGGGCAGAGGCGCCTAATGCGGCTCACTTCGACCTGGAGCAACGTACGCATTCTCAATGTCCTCCGACTATTCGTCTTGCTTATCATCGTCTACGTATTCGAATGTAGATCCCTTGTTTAGCTTTCGGCAGTGATCCGCCAACTGCTTCGCGTCTACAGTGATGAAAATCACGCCCTGAGGAACGCCAAGGTCAAGTTCTGCCTCGAACACGCCATTGACATCCCGATGCTCTGTCCCAACCCTTTGCGACCGCACCGCTGACACGTCTGGCATTCACACTGCCATGATTCGTCAAGTTAGGTGAGCAGCTGAGGGTGCCGCCGACTGACCAATGAGCGATGCGTGGCCACGCCCAGCCACAGTCTTTCTGCATCAAGCACGACTGCCTCACGCGGACGGGAGCCTCGTCGCCTTCCCCGCTCATTTGACACCTCGATCGCTGCCTGAGGAGCGACATTGCAGTTGTGATGGCGCGAAGACGAACCAGACGCAGTACATCGGATCCCACAAGCAGCAGCGGGGAAGGGTCTGACGATGATGATCAGCGTCCGGCCAAGAGGGCGCGAATCAGTCCCGCTGGTCCGTCCAAGGGCGCCAACAGTAACAAGAAGCGACTACCCCGACATCACTATACCCTAGCTTGGATTTGTGCTCTTTACCATGAGCTGTTTGCCGCGAGGAGAATGCTCGATGAGGAGCACGAGGAGCACAGCAGCAATGACGACAACCATTACATATTCGGCCGAGTCGCGAAGCACAACGTGATCATTGCCTGCCTTCCCGAAGGCCACTACGGCACGGTTCGCGGCACTCGCGTTTTGACGGAACTCCGAAACTCATATCCTTCTGTGACAAGATGCCTTCTCGTCGGCATCGGTGGTGGATTCCCAAACCTGCCAGCCAACGATATTCGGCTCGGCGACGTGCTCGTAGGCCGTCAAGTCGTCTCGTATGATGAAGGGAAACAGCACGGTGACGGGCACTTTCAGATCACAGGAGACACCATGCGACCCTCCAAAAGCATGCTCACTGCCCTTAATATGTTGCGAGCAAAGCTTGAGGACTCTGCAACGGCAACAGTGCTTGTCGACACTGTCGAGGCAAGGTTACCAGGCGAAACACAATACCATCGACCCAACGCGGATGACAATTTATTCTCATCCAACCATGACGAATTCGAGATCGTCAACCGAATCGCTCGACCATCAACTGCCCCTCATGTCCATTACGGCACTATTGCGTCTGGCAACACTTTGATCAAGGACTCCAAATTAAGAGACAGACTTGCGCTACAGTCGAACGTCATTGGCACAGAGATGGAAGCTGGAGGCCTGATGGGCATCTTGCCTCTCCTTGTGATCCGTGGGGTATCAGACTATTCGGACGCGCACAAAAACGACGTGTGGCAGAAGTATGCCGCCGCGAATGCTGCTGCATTTGCCAGAGAATACCTTGAAATCTTGACAGCGCCGACAATCACAATAGATACTGTATCGGCTCCAGATGAAAGGCCAACAACTCATGAGGGTAGGTTACACGAGCTCCTTCACCACAATAGCCAAAGGTTTGCTAAGTCCTTCCTCGAAAAGCAGATCACGCAGGGGTCCGCCTGCGACGTGAAAATGTCCTGGAGAACCTGCGGTTTGATCAAATGACGGATCGACTCTGGGACATCACAAAGAAGCATGGATCGACATGTCTTTGGCTTCTACAGCACGAAAAATACAAATCGTGGCTCAATGACGCCGAACTTCGACGGCATAGAGGTTTCATCTGGCTTACAGGCAACCCCGGGGCTGGCAAGTCGACCATCATGAAGTTTGCCTATGAGTATCACAAGGGCCAAATATCCAAATGTAACACTACAAAGATCCGCGTGGGTTCGTTCTTCTTTCATGCCCGTGGCGAGGATCTGCAAAAAAGTGTTGGAGGTATGTTCCGATCTTTGCTTGTACAATTGCTTGAGGCCTACCCGGACCTGCAAGAACTCCTTGACGATTCAGAACTATTACCACGATCCGATTCGACATGTCCATCAGAGACTCGAGTCCTGGAGCTGTTTAGGCGTGGCATCTCACGGCTGAGAGACCGTCAATTCGTGTGTTATATCGATGCACTCGACGAGTGCAGCAAGGATCAAGCAGCTACCATGGTCAAGACATTCAGGGACTTGGCTAAGCAACACAACAATGAAAGCCCGAGGCTTCGCATATTCTTCTCAAGTAGACACTATCCCGAGATTGATACTAAAAGGGGACTGAGCTTGGTACTTGAAAAGCTTCCCGGTCATGTCGAAGACTTGCGAAAGTATATACGAAGCTGTCTCCGGTACAAGATCAATGACCTTAGAGAGGAGCTTCTCGTCAAAGCGAACGGAGTCTTCATGTGGGTGGTTCTTGTTGTGGAGATTCTGAACGATCATTATGGCCAGGGACTTCCAAAGTCAACTGCATTGGAGAAACTGGCCGAGTTGCCGGGGGATCTGAGCAAGCTCTTCAGCGATATTCTCAAGCGCCACGGTGGCAACATGGATCAGTTCTCTGTCGGTGCCGCATGGCTCCTTTTTTCTCAAAGACCATTGTCACCAGCCGAGTTTGATCTTGCGGTATGGAGCGACATTCTTGGTGACGGATCTTCAAGCCTCGCTCCTCCTCCTGATGGATCGGATTCGGCGGAAGAGCAGGATCGCCATCGTCGCCGTGTAGTCAGCGTCATGAAGGGATTGGCGGAAATCAAGAAGCACAGGAAGAGATTGGTGGTTCAATTCATCCATGAGTCTGTGCGCGACTTCCTCTTGAAGAACAATGGACTCGCGCAGATCTTGGGGGTTGCTGTGGATGAAGTCGAATCTCGCAGCCACGAGCGGCTGAAGTGTTGTTGCAACAACTACCTCAGCCTGCCAGGACTCCAAGCCACTGTCACGGAAGCCGAGGGAGCCAAGGGACCTCATCTTGTGGCCATCGAGGGTCGATATCCATTCATGCAATATTCAGTTGATTATGTGTTACACCACGCTGAAAGGGCTGAGCCGCGTCTCTCCCAATACGACTTTCTTTCCGGTTTCCAAACCAAGCTCTGGCTCCGCATACGAAATATGAACAAGCGAGCCGCGAGTGCGCACCGATTCCATCCAGACACAGACATGCTATACCTTCTTGCTCAAGGTGGCTACAGCCAGCTTATCCGACGCTGTGGAAAACGCCTGTCTCTGGACTGCGACTCTCTGGGTCCCTATGGATCGCCGTTGATAGCAGCCCTTGCTGACCAAGACGCGGAAACCCTGTCGGCCCTACTGGAGGACCCTGGAACGTCTTGTGCAAGGGAAGACCTCATCAGCAGGCGAAGAGACCAAGGGAGCCCTAGATTCGGCAAAGGTTACACTTTATTGTCGTGGGCGGCGGCTGAGGGTCGTCCGCAACTGGCTCAACTGTTGCTTCAGAAGGGAGCTTCAATCACCGGTCTGGATCCCGACGGCCACTCTCCCTTGTCCCGTACGTGCCAGCAACCAATCGCCTCTCGTGCCGAGATGGCAATGTTCCTACTTGATCATGGTGCAGAATGGAAATCTTCCGCAGCGGTGCGTTGCACATACGGCTCGAAACGGAGGAGAGCTTACGTGAGAAACCTCTGTGCGCTGCTGATTGTAGTAGACCGAAGGATTAAGCTCCTGCACAAACTTTTGGATACGGAAGACGGGGTTGATCTGGAATACTTACTTATTTGTGCCGCTCGACATGGCCGAGAGAAGATCGTCGACATGCTGCTGGAGAGAGGGGCGGACCTCGCTGCGAAGAGAAGTGTAGAGATCACTCAATATTCTTCCACGATTTACGATCCAGTCGGCATCGCACTCAGCCACCACCACTACGATCTGGCAAAGTCGCTGGCGGATCGGGGTGCGGCCCCATGGCCTGGATTGAAATGGGAATTTTCCAGCTTTTGGCATGCGGTGCAGCGGGAAGACCACCTCATGCTGGACTGGCTCATGTATCACTACGGGATCGAAGAAACATGGCATCGAAGGTGGGGAGAAGAGTCACTCATACTCGCTCTTGACCACGAGTGTGAGACTATGGCAGAACGGCTCATTGCAGCTGGTGCAGACCTCAACTGCCAACGTGCCGATGGTCGGACTGCGTTGATCACAGCGTGTCGGGAGGGCTGGCATTCTATGGTGAAGCTCTTGATCGCGAGGGGAGCAGATGTGCATCTACGGGACCACGCTGGGCTCACGCCGCTGGCTGCTGCCTGTAGTGGCTTTCGCGAGGATCACAACATCATGATTGTTCGGCTTCTTCTGAGGGTCGGGGCGGATATCAATGAGAAGGCGCCCGACGGCAGAACTGCACTCATGCACGCCGCCACATATGATAAAACGGATCTGATCCCAGTACTATTAGAGAATGGCGCAGACATTGGTGCAAGGATGAACAAAGGTAAGACTGCACTTATGTGCGCCGCCGAGCGGGCGAATACGGACATGATTCAACTCCTGATAGAGAACGGCGCCAACGTTGGTGCAAGGATGGACAACGGCTGCACTGCACTGGACCTCGTTACCAACCACGACCCCTGCGGACGAGAGTTAGACAGTAACAAGGCCCGGCAAATTTTGCGAAGTGCAGAGCAGCAACGACCAGATCAGACCAGCGTCAAGTAATGTCAGTAGCTTCACAGTTCACTAATTGGCTCCCACGCTCTCTCCGACCTGAACGCCTTTGGGAACCAGTCCTTCGTCTCGCCCTCGGTGATCAAGTCAACTAATGCCTCGGCGCTGCGGAACGACCAACCCATGCCATGTCCATTCATGCAGACGATCGCCCAGAGCCCTTCCTCCTTCGGAACGCCTCCAACAAGAGGCAGACCATCGGGGGTCGTGCACGTGATACCCGTCCAGTCCTTGAGCACCTTTGTATCATCACCCCAGTTCTTGTGGCCATATACCACACGGCCCACCTTACGAAGGTTGTTCGCAATGTCTTCGTTGATCACCGAGTCATCCGTCAAGTTAGCCTCTCGCGTCGGAGAGAACTGCGTGCTGCCACCGATGATCACGTCGCCGGCGCCAGCATCACCGGGGGCGCGGATGGCGATGTAGTTGTTCCCACTGTGCAGATCGGGGTACGAGGAGCTGCGGCGGAAGACGAGGTTGTCGGATGTATCCTTGGATGGGTGGACGACGCTGATCTGGCTTCGATCCGGCTCGATGAAGTTTGTGCTCGCGAAGCCTTTGTGTAGGGCGTTGGTGTAGCTGTTGGTCGCCAGTACGGCCTGCTTGCCTTTGACCGTGCCCCTCTCTGTCTTGATCTCCCATGTTGTCTTGCCGGATTTTGCCTTCTTTTGGGACATGCTAAGAGCCATGGTGTTTGTCTGCAGGTTGAGACCCTTGGCGAGAGCGAACTCGAGCATGGCCGTGACGGTGTGGTAAGGATTCTGTGTGTGCGCGCGGTAGACGACGGCGCCGAGGATCTCAGGCCACTGCCACTTCTCGCGAGCAGCGTCGCCATCGTAGATAGTCCTCTCATTCTGAGGCGCGTCCTCAGGGCGGCGCTTCTCCAGCTCCTTCTGGTACTCGACCACTTCGATCGCAGCCTTGAACGCCTCCGTGGTCCAGTATATATCTGCCGTCTCGACATCTTGCCAGCTACTCGAGACATTGTTGCTCAGAACAAAGTCTCTCAGATCATCAACACAATCCTGCTCCATCTTTGCGATCCGAAGACCCTCGTCCTCGCCGTACGCGTCAATCCATTTCTTGATGCTCTTGTACGATCCAGCCTTGCAGTGTCCGCCGTTGCGGCCTGTCGCGCCTGAAGCGGCGGTGCGGCCCTCGAGCATGAGGATGGAGAGGTCCGGGTCGCGATTCAGCAGCTTGTAGGCGACTGCGGCGCCTGAGATGCCGGAGCCGATGATGACATAGTCGAAGAGGTGGTCTGTGGGAAGGTCCTCGGTTGTGCGGAAGTTGGCGATGCGGCTCGGGGGATCTTGCCAGTATGATTCAGTGGGATTGGGGACGGGGAAGCCATCGCGGTGTTTGGGTGCTGGCTCTCTTGTGTTTAGACTGTTGGGTGCGATTGTGAGGGCAGATGTGGGAGAGAGGATTGAGCTCAAGGCCAACAAGGCCTGGAATGAAGAGCGAAACATTGTGAGAGTTGAAGAGCCAGAAGACTGCAATCCTAGGTTTGTGAGCAGCAGGATGCTTTGACTTTGGTAGGAGAAGGTCCCTTATCGTCTGCCGGATGCTGTAGGACAATCCTTCTTATACAAGTGCCGATCGCGGATGCGTGAATCGTCAGGTCTCCGCATGACCCCGCATCAGGTTCAAAGGAATGGAAGCATCTCCGCTGTCTCTTTAATCCTATCGCGTAGGGCAGACGAGAATTGGAGTCGTCTTGTGGTGGGGAGAGTGGGCAGTTGAGTGCTTATGCTAAGAAGCCGATCGTGTCCTGAAGAGGAAGGTTGATGAGGACCAGCACCGGCTTCGGCGAGGTACCGGGTTCGCGAGTTTGTAACTTGTGTAGGTCATCGTGAGCATCCTTTCAGTCATTGCATTGGTATTTTTTGATTTGCGAATATGGAATGGATTGCAAGTCCCTTTCAAAAGGGAAATGAGGCTACATAGAGGCACGCATGTCTGCTCTTACTGCCCAAGTCCCCTCCACCCTCACACCTTCTCAGGCACCCGAGTCTCAACATGCTCCGGACCCGAGCCCAACATCTGCTTCGGCGTCGCCTCCATATCAGAGTGAATGTTGAGCTTTCCAAAGTGCGCATCCAGCTCCTCCAGCGTCTTCCTCTTCGTCTCAGGGTAGCAGGCATAGACCAGGACGGTGGCAAAGACGTTGAAAGACATGAAGATGAAGTAGACCCTCGGGCCGACGTTGGCGACGGCGACGGGCCAGACTTGTCCGACGATGATGGAACCGAGGGAGCCGCCGGACTGGGCCATGCCGAGACCTTTGCTGCGCACGGAGGCGGGGAAGATTTCGGATGCGTAGATCCAGGCGACAGGGCCGAATCCCATGCTGTCTGTTTGAATAGGTTAGAGAACATGCCGCGAGGGAGATGTTTTTGTGTGTGTACATACATCCGACGGTGAAGAAGAATATGAAGAAGATGTTGGTGTAGTTCGCTGCGGAATTGGCCTGGTTCGGGTAGGCTAATTGCAAAGCTCCGTTGATCTAATGAGGTTCACGTCAGCATGCTATCGACTTAAAATACCAAGTGGTGAAGGGTGCTTACCATCAAACAGAATGCCATAATGATGGCTCCAACACCGAGGGAGTGTCGACGTCCAATCTTGTCAATGAAGAACATGGCTCCGATGGTACATCCGACCTGAACCGTACCATCAATACCAGAAGCCAGAAGAGCAATCTCCTCAGAGGTTCCCGCAGCAGTGAAGTTTGTTGGCAAGTAGTAGCGGATACCAGCAGCACCGCTCATCTGTTGCAGGAAGGCCAAGGCCCAGGCACGCCAGAGACGAGACCAGAGGGCCTTCTCCTTGAAGAAGACAAGCGAAGAAGTAACAGAATTCTCCCTGTGCCAGAGGATGTTGGCATGCATCTCGTCCAGCTCAGCCTGGACTTCGGCGATGCTGCTGGCGCCGCGGAGTTTGATGAGGGAGATTCCGGCATCTTCGACGCGGTCCTTCTCGAGGAGCCAACGGGGACTTTTACACGTCTGTTAGTCGGAAGCTCATCATAATTAGGATTATAAAGAACCTACCTCTCGGGGATGAAAGGCGCTCCGGCGCAGAAGAGCAGAGCAGGGATGAACTGCATGGCGATCGACAGCCTCCACTCGAGATCGAAGCCCTTTCCAGTCTGCCAGTGCGAGTACCCATAGCCAACCCAGAAGGCCAGTGAGATACTGTTCAAAGTCAGTACTCATCCTGGAGAGAAATGTAGTATAGTCAGGGTCCTATGACTTACCCAAAGACAATGCCGACCTGGTTGATTGCAACATAGAACCCACGGTGAGCAGCCGGAGACGCTTCACTCAGGTACAGAGGCACGGCGGTCGAGACAATACCGGTACCGAGACCGGCGATGAAGCGACCCATGATCATCATGGCGAGGTGGACGGAGCCACACTGAATGGCGGCACCAGCCATCAGGACGAAGACACCGATGACACCAGCATAACGGCGACCGAAGCGATTGATGGTTCGTCCCGAGAGGAACGTGAAACCGATGAGTTGACCGACTGAGAAGATGGCCGTGATCAAGCCCTTCATGTCTGCCGGCGGGTTGCCCTGGGCTTTGAGAAAGCCAGGAGAGACATAGACGGTGCTGAGGATGCCGATGTCGTAGCTGTCATGATCGAAGTCCATGGTCAGTCTGGTTCATCTCGAAGGCGTACCTTGTTGCCTGCGACTTACCCCCAGAAGATGGCGCCCATCGACATCACGCAGCAACTGAGTAAGAGCCACATGCCCGGCATATTGACGGATTGTTTCGAGCTACCGTAGCTACCACGGAGTCAAAGAGAAGTAGAAGCTTGTGAGTGAAGGGGAAAAGGCAATGTCTCAAGAATACCTGCCGATAGTCTGCATCGCTTACGACGGGAGGCAAGAAGATCAAAGACAAGGCGCAGGACGCAATATATACAAACTCTGTAAGAACATCCTGGACAGGAAAAGGAGTCTGGGGAAAGAGTAGACAAGTCAAGATCTGGGGATTCCGCGTCTTGCGGAGGCGATAGAGTTGTCGGGTTTCCGCACTGAGCCAAGTCTGACCCATGAAGGAGTTGTGGGGGAATATGGAGGCGCTATCGTCAACATTCACCCCCACACACTCAGCCGCAGGCTAAGGCGCCTGTGACGAGCGAGACGGAACCCCCGATGGCCGGTCAGGTGTGTCGCCGAGGCGGAGGCTCCGTCGGGTTGAGATTCGAAAGGTTGGGGATCGGTGATGGATAGTTCTGCGTCGGCTGTGTGCATCGGGAGGTCATAGCCGGCAGGCGCTGAGTTCAAGGTTGCTCCTATACCCCAGACTTTTGACAATCTACCTTGCCTTAGTCGTTTCTTGATGCAAGAGCACTCCAATAGACAACTACAATGTCGACGTTGCAAACTATCACGGCGATCCAGGACCCCGACTCCAGTGACTTGCAGAATCAACTTACCCTGAACTCATCCGAACGACTCTCCCCCGGGATATCTCTTCACACTTTCTCTACCTCTGGAAATTCCCTAAAGTCTTTCAAAGCATCAGGTCACATCGATCTGCTATTTCTCGAAGATCTCGACCCCACACGGCCATCAAAGTCTGACGCTGACCGACAACTCACCTTCACTCCCGCGTTTCTAAAACAGGGTACAGAGGAACGCGAGCAACAAGTCTTGATCCTCGCCCGAAATGGCAGAGTCACGCAACTCCTCGGTCTACCAAGATTAAAAGGGCCACTCAGAGCTCAAGTTCTTGATTCAGGCGGTGGATTCCCAGAGGAAGCGTTGCGACACCTTGAAGGGACGGTATGCATAGCTAGCGGAACCGGTCTTGCCCCATTCCTCGCTATAGCCTCAAGAGACTACGAGATCAAGGGTGCGCATCTTCTCTGGACAATTAACGGCAACGACTTTGGAGCTTTCGAGTCCCTTCTCAGATCAGGTCTCTTACAGCCTGAGGTTTGGGCGTCAGTTGGTGTATTTGTGACATCCGGCGATGAGATGCAAGGTCTCATCGCTGGAAAAAGTATACACTGGTGGCAGGAAAGGCTGGGAAAGTTGCAGCAAAACCATCAAGGAAATCTCGCGATCAAGTGTGGAAGGATGTGTCAGGACGACGTTCTCAAGATCGTCCCAGACAAGACCTCCTCCGTCCTGTTCTGCGGGAACAAGTCGCTTGAGTGGCAAGTCAAGATGTGGTTCCTGAACAAGACTCCTGTATACACAACTTCAATTGATTAGACTTCCCATGAACACGAAATCATTTCCAGAGTATTGTTGAAAGATCTTCATGTATATATGTACAAAGCCTTTGCCTAAGCTTTCTATGTAAGCCCTACTCGTAAGCACGAACTTCGAAGATGCCCCCTCGAACATTCTCGTCTCCGTTCAATCCAAGAATCTCCACACCAATCTTCGTCACAGAAACAGCCGGATCCATCACCGCTGACCGTCTCGAGTGATAGTTGCCGTCTTCCCGGAACAGCTCCTTCTCTTCTCCACCAGACAGATCGAGTACTCTCCAAGAGCTCACACAGAACGGGATATTCCTCTCAGGATGTCCGCGTAGGACAGACTCGAGCGCATGGTCATAGTCAGTGTCGAACAGAACGACAAGCTCCTTGAGGCTGATCGGAGCATCCCACGAAATCTCAAGCACCTGGCGCTCTCCGCTCCCTTGAGGAACCCAACAGTTTGCCCTCTTGGTTGGCCTAGGAACTCCGTTCTGAATGTTCGTTATGTTCCATGCCTTGATCGGTTCGCTGACTCTGAGGGCCAGGTTATGGCCCTGAGGTCGCCTGACGGGTGTCCAGCGCTCGAAGGTCTCGACACCGACGTCTGAGGGTGGCTCCTGGGTGCACTCGTGTTCGACCGTCATTAAGCCCGATACTCGGGTCAATGACGTGTTCATCGCGACAGCCTCATTTTGTAAGAAAGACAAGAAGACGTATTGAGTTTGCGGGTTCTCGAGAGTGAAGGTGATCTCGAGTTCGTTGGACCCGGGCTGAAGAGAGAAGTTCTTCTCCTCAAGGATCACCTCAGGCGTGTAGTTGTATGCCTTCTTAGACCCGCGCAGCTGGACTGTCAGAGTCGTCTCCTCAACTGCCTGTGCTGTGACGTAGAAAGTAGGAACCCGACCAGCCTCAAGTGGCATCATCTGCGCCAAGCTCCTAACCAGAGCCTTCGGGGGACCATTGGCAGGAAGATCTGCCAGCTCAAATGAAGATGACGCTGTGATGGACTTGGCTACCCGTACCAGATCTTTGGGGTCTTGAAGCTTGTAACCAGGAATGAATTGACCAAACCGCATTAGCTCTGTCTGGAAGCTCTTCATGTTGTCCTTTGCCAACAGCTGAACTGGATCGACGGAAAGACGCTTGCACATAGCTGCGGCGACGCCCAAAGCGTTGGCGTTTGCACCGCAAGTCGCCATCACGCGGGTCGACGCGAACGCAACATGCGTAGCAGAGATAATGCGGCCGCCGTACATAAGATTGGGAATCTCAGAGCAGAGCATGGATGAGAAGGGAATCTGATAAACGCCTGAAGATTCATGTTAGAATCTTGAGAATTGATGGAGGGAATGAAGGAGATTCTTACCCTTTGCATGCCACTGAGTGCAGCCATCAACCTCAGAGAACACACCATCTGCAGGGTGAAGATCCAAGGACCATCCACCATGCGAGACAGCATCGGTATGGAAGCGCTGCTCAATTATGTCTTGTTGCTTCATCACAGTTGGCCCAACTAATTTCGTCAATTCCCTTCCTGGTCCGCATTGATAAAGTGATGTGACTTACTGAAACGTCTGCTTTCACGCTTGCCAGGGATCGTGCCAACCCACTCTAGAGTGAGGTTCTCCGCTTCTGGGAAGCGCCCAGAGTTCTTGAAATAGTCCCAGACACCATAGACAACTCGCCAAAGCTCCCACTTGATGTCTTCAGTATCATGGACAGTGTCAAGGCGACCGCCATACTCAATCCACCACAGACTGCAGCCCATCTCCTTGGTACTGAAGCTGCGGAACCGAGGGATCTCGCTCTCAACATCCTTCAGAGCATAGGAAGGAGGGTGGAAATTGACAGGACGACCAGCATCCTTGGAGTAAAAGTAAATGGAGTGACCGAGAAGATGTCCGTACTCTGATGATGGTGCAAAGTCTTCGCCGAACTCGTCCTTTTGCTCAGCACCGATCCTGAAAGGCGCTCCAGCCAGGAATGAGAGTGCGCCATCGCCAGTGCAATCGGCGTATTGCTGTGCATAGACGAAGAAGGTCAAGGAGCATTGCGAGGAGAAACCTTGGACGCGACTGATGCGATCTCCATCCTTGTCGCAGCCAACAAGTGCAGTGTTGAGGAAGAGCTGAATGTTGGGCTCCTCTCTCACTTTCTCCAGTAAGATTGTATCCAGTATCAACGGATTCCCCTCTGGGTTTCGGTGAAGGTTCTCCACCAATATCTCCTCAACGAGCCCTCCTTCACGGGCATACCGATTGTTGTTGAACATGTGTGAAGTTGCACCGAGAATCCAGAGACGGACCTCACTGGAAGCATTGCCTCCTAGGACAGGCCTGTCCTGGAGGAGAACAACAGATACGCCATTGCGAGCGGCTGCGATGGCTGTGATTGCACCCGCAAGACCGCCTCCACAGACACACAGGTCAACTTTGAGATCACGAGTCTCGAAGGAACGCTGCTGAACAGCGCCTTCGCGCTGGAGCACTGGAGGAGCGACTACTCTTGCGGGAGCCATAGTCGAGATGTGTATGTCCACTTTGAGATAATGGTCAGTCGTTGCTGCTGAACAATAGACGTGATGCCGACAGAGTGGTTGATATAACCAGCGCCAGCCTTATGTGGCAAACGTGACCGAAACGTAATAGTGAGGATGGCGAACGATCATATGAACCCAGTGATACTAAACGTCTCCATCGATTCCTTCAATCGTGGGGGAGTGACCCCAGATCGTCCACGGAGTGCAATAAGTGTGTATGAAGGGAGACGGAACCCCCGAACCCGCGCCCACAGCGTGGCATGCACAAAGGCGGCGATCGGTGGTTCCGTCCATCATTGGGGAGGCTTCACGGGGAATTCCTGCTCATCCTGGCGGTAGACTAGCTCGATTGCGACTAGCAACCGTAAGTCCGGAATTGGAGCTGAGAATTCGATCATCCGAAGCCGAGTTTAACCAATTCCACGGGCTGAGAAATGTGCGGGGAAATCTAGGCCAGTTCCCAATTGCTTTTGACCGATCCAAGTCTTCCCTCACGGAGCCTTGCTGTGGATGGAAAAGATGGTTTGTCTTCATTCGCATTCGGCACCTCCGTTCAATTTTGGGCGCCCAACCTTGCGTGAAGCAATAAGTCAGGCGAAACCGCGATCCTGATGGCTGAAGAAGCCGCCCCTGGACTCGGCGGCGGTTCCGCTCTCACGCACCACCACGTACGGCCCCAGTTGCGTATCTCCCAGGTCCTCTCCGCTTGCGCGTTCTGCAAGACCCGCAAGATCAAGGTGCGTTTATCAGGCTATCGCGACCACATTCTGAAGAGACTGACGCTTTGTCGTAGTGTGATGGAGTAGCACCGGCATGTGGTGGCTGTACCAAATTCGGTCGTTCCGCCACGTGCTCGCTCGCGTCTGCTGCTGCCTCACAACTCACTCGAGACTATCCATCGTATCTCCAGGATCGCATCGCGAGGTTTCAGAGTCAGCTGCAGAGAGTTCAGAATGGCGATGAGAGACCAAGGCGATCAGCACCTTCAGATCATCGACAGCACCTGGCCCAGGCAGTGCAAGACACGCCGACCTCGGTCGACACCCTAATTGCCGATATTGGTGCTGTTCCTGTGTTGGCCTCTTCTTATTCTGCCGCCGGCGATGGGCCGACACTCTCCAGCATCTTGCTGGGGGCTGCAGCGAAACAAGGGTTTCCGTCGTTAGAAGCTGGGCAGACTGAGAACACTCCAGCATCGCTGCCCAGGAGGGACGTTGCATTGAGACTGGTGCAGCATTATGTTGACCACGTCTATCCACGATTGCCATTCTTCTCGCTGCAGGGATTCTGGGCTCAGTTCAACTCCGTCTACACTTCATCGTCTGGGCCGATTGACCAGCACAACCCAAGTGGCCCGGGTGTCGAACAAGGTTACAGCACCTTTACGGTACTAATCGTCTTGGCCATTGCGTCGTCGAGTCTGTCTCGGAGCGCCGACAGCGTGGTCTCAAGTCGTGCCCAGCATCTCTTCAACGCTGCCTTGGAGTATCGTGAATCCGCTGTGCTTCCAAATACGATTGTCGGCGTTCAGTCATTGTTGTTCCTTATCCAATACGCCACTCTTAACCCCTCCGTACTTGACGCATGGTACCTGACGGGGGTAGGCATTCGCAGCTGTGTCGACCTTGGGCTCCATCAAGATCCTCGGCCTTTGGACTCTGTCAGCACGAGCCTTCTGGAGACGCGAAGGCGTCTATGGTGGAGCATGTACTCCTTTGATCGGTCTATTAGTCTAGGATGCGGTAGACCGATAGGGATCTCAGACTCTGTTATCACGTCTCAACTCCCAACCTTTCGTATCGAGTCCATGGCTACCGAGGATCAGGTTCAGGGTTATCTTCAGAGGTATCGAGCATTGCAGATCCAATCTCAGATTTATGAACAGCTTGACAAGGTACCTGGAGGGGACCGAATGGCCCAAAGAGCAGTTTCAGACCTTGTGGGCAAGCTCGATAGCTGGAGTCGAGGCAATCTTCCCGAGTACGATCAGACGCTGATCGAAAGCGAATGGCTGATGGGCCGAATGCTCCTCTACCGGCCGTGTCGCTTGATACCAGAGAGAAGTCATCGGGATCTCCAGTGGCTCTGGGAGGCTTCAGTAAGATTCAGTACTCTCTATCGTCAACTGGTGGAGTCGAACGGCATCTTCTACGTACAGATTGCCTCTGAAAAGCTGTACTGGGCAGGTCTTGCTGCTTTGCATAGCTTTTGGAAGCTACGCTCTGCTGGTAACGATGGTGAAAGTGGGCCAATCCAGCAGCTCGATCTATGGAATGTCGTCCAGGACATTCTTTATAGCATCAGAACCCTGAGTGAAAGATGGGATGACGGCAAGATACTGGCGCACGACCTTGAGCTAGCAAGCAAAGGAGTGCTGAGGGATCAGGGTGAGCCAGCTCACATTGGGGATGATGCGTTTCCCTCGGAAGTCAAGAATTTCGCCGATTATATAAGCTTGACGAGCATGAGAGCTGCACAAGCCCAAGAAGGTGCGAGTAGCGCTCGGGGAGTGAAGTCGTATGATGGCGAGCTTCGGCAGTTGGTCTCCGACATGCTGTGAGTGCGGGCGGTCTTAGAGGATTCCAGGGCATCAAAGAAGCCTCTTTAATCAATGTATCTTTACTCTTAGAAATGACAAGTCTGGCCACACCTTTCGTTCTTGATCATCCCATCTTCTGCAATCATTGACCAGGCCGGTTGAAAGTTGGTCCGTAGCCTATCCACGGAAGGCGCGACTGCCAGAGCAGGTGACTGAAAGCATGCCCCTCCCAGCCAGTCCCTCCAGCCGAACCTGAATCTGAACACCACCCAAGGTAGCCGCAATGTGACCATCCGACACTCCACGCGGCAATCCCTTGATTGATTCTGGAACCGAAGGCATGGTTTGTTACAATGAGTCTTGAACGCGACCGAGAAACAGCTTTTGTAGGATCTTAATCCGTTGGAATCCCCAGACTCAGCAGGCTAATCCTTCAGCAGTCCATCCACGCCTGTGATCGTTGTCGGAAGCGCAAGGCGAAATGCGACCCAGGTATGGCTGAAGGATTGCTGAAGCACGAGCACGGAAGACTCTGACCCATCCCGACAGGTATTCCCTCGTGTCACAGTTGCCAGGCTGCTGGCGCCATTTGCGCATCCACCGATTCGAGGACCAGGCAGACTGTTCCGAGGTCTCAGATTGTTGAACTAGAGGAACACATTCATCAACTTCACGAACAATTGCGCCAACTCGGTGTAGAAGAGGATTCTGGACCCAATACCACACGCGTGGGCAACATGTCAACGAGCTTGTCAGAGCGCGATTCCACAGAGGGCGAGCACCACCATCCTGATCTCATCCGCGTCGAATCAGGTGGCGATGGCCATTTTCTGGGCGCTTCAAGTGGCCTCTATCTCGCGCGCTCAGTTCTTGAATCGGCTCGCAAGAACAGCAATGCCTTCGAGGAGCAGAATCGTTCTGCACCCTCCGGAGATTCACATGAACCCAGCGAGTCTCGTGATTCGATGATAGACGGCGACGGTGCCATTACGGAGATCCCATTACCATCTTGGGAGACGGTTACTAGACTCGCGGAAATCTTTTTTCGTCATTACGAAATACAGTATCCCATCTTGGAGAAGGACAAGTTCATGAAGGATGCTTCCAACCTCTATTTCAGTAGTGATCCTTCGGAAAGAGGTTGCGGTAACCCGTGGATTATCTTCATGCTGAACATGGTCATATCGATCTCACTGACATTCATCGATGACGCGGATTCAACAAAGCTCTGCGACCGCTTCCGTCGCAATGCAACTTCGCAATTGAACCAAGTCATGCAAACCAAAAGCCACCAGACCCTGCAATGTCTGCTTCTGCTCCTGCTCTCCTCTACACTTGGATCCAGATCGGCGCCCATGTGGTACATTTCCGGCATATGTATGCGCATGTGCGTAGACCTTGGGTACCATCGCGAGAAGACAATATGGTATGGAACCGATCGTGATCATGGAGATGACAATCCTGATACAAAACGCCGACTCTTCTGGGTCACGTACACCTTTGATCGCAGCCTCGCAAAGATGCTTGGCAGACCTTTCTTCATTGACGATGAGAAGATTGACGTTACATTCCCAACTACATCGCTTCCGGACTATGCTCGGCTCTCGATTCATCATTGGTTGACGATGCAACGAATACAGAGCGAGATCGTCTCGAATGTGTACGTCATGGATCGTTCAAATCCTCAAGCCACCTCTCACGAGTCGAGACCATCTGCCTGGATTACCCAGACGGAGCAGAAGCTCAATGTATGGTTCGACACTGCCAGGCAGCTCGAGTCCCGGGGCAAATACACCGCTGAGTGGTGGGAATATTGGTACCAACATGCCCGGCTTATGCTGAATCAGCCCAAGCCAAGGGCTACCAAAAAGTCATTGATCGGTGCATTCGATGCAGCAGAGACAATGGTGCGACTATCCTTCATCAGGGCACACCGGTCTGTAACTGAGTTCTCGTGGTTGGACATCCATCTCCAGCTGGTCAGCGGCCTGACTATGCTGTTTCTCGTTCTCAAGAGCCCACCTCTAAGGGAGAGGGCACAAAGAGACTGGGTTCGTTTCAAAGGCTGTGTCATTGAGTGGGAAGTTGTGCTAGCTAAGTTCGAAAAGCGCTGGAGCTCGATGGCGAAAATGAAGAGTGTACTCAGCAGGCTTGCTGACGGGGTAATGCAAAACATTGAGAACAACAAATCACACGATGGAAACAGTCGGCACCGGCATCACAGTCCCAGGAGAGAGCGAAATGAAAGCCGTTTGGCAATGGAGGAGCTCATTGCGCCTGTACAGTTGACCAAAACGACAAGGAGCCCTCGGTCGATTTCTCAAGCCCAAAGATCGCCTCGGAAACGACGCAGGGGCATTGGTACCATAGAGGGCGGACTTGCACAGGAAGAAGACATATCTCCTTCTGCGTTAGATCCGACACCGCCTTCGATACAGCACTTGACCCAACACCAGACAGAAAATGACTTTTATCCCTGGTTGAGCGGCAGCGAAACTAACATCGGACTAACGGAAAACACGAACTTTCCATCTGTGCTTGGAAACGACCTTTTCACGGACATTGATCAGCTGGGAGCGCCTTTACAGCTCGACTTGGGAATTTTCGACCCGCCTGCAGACTTTATGGCAAATTCGGCCGCAGATACATTTGGGTTCCAATGGATGGGTGGTAGGCTTGATAACACATTGACGGAAAGTGTTCTGAACTTTCGAGGCAATCTAGAAGAGCCAACACAAGCCGGTGGCGGCACTTATTATCCTGAGGGTTATCAATGAAGTAAAGGAAACATCATAGCTACTTAAGTGCGGGTTTTCTGAGTGAGTTAACTAAGAAGCCAGCGGAGACCCTTCAACATAGACTGATCGGCATCGAAGGCCTCTTGCAAATGAGGAGTTCTGAGCCAGAAAGTGTGAGGCCATCCCTTCCAGACATCGACGTCAACTTCAACACCACTGTCTACCAGGGCCATAGCCAGACATAGTCCATCCGAGTACAAATTGTCATTCGAACACAGCTGTATCCAGGATCGCGGGTAATTCTGGAACTCCCTTTTGCTCGCCTCCAGAGGAACATTCTCAAGCTCAGCTCTGGGCACGACGGAGCCTTTGGACTTGTCGAATATGAATGTCGCAAAGGATGGGTGCCGGCTTGTGTGAAAAGGCCGGAGGGTTTCTGGGACGTTTCTTTTGTTTTCGGTTGGATCGCATGTCGCAGGACATCGCAAGAGGAGACCGTGGATGGAGCCTTTGGGTGCCTTCTGAGCCACAGAAGCAGCGAGCTGGCCACCACTGGAGCTTCCAACGACTATAGTCTTAATCTTGTCGGAGCGAAGAGCGTTGAAGCCGTCGCGTGCGTCAGAGACACACAACCTCGCGGAGTACTTTGGCCTGAGCCTGTAGCCGATCGAGTACAGGCGCACCCTTTGCGGCGAGCCTTTGACAATTCGACGGCATGAGTGCTCCTCGCTGTCCGCTTCGCCAACATGGAGGCCCCCGCCGTGATAATAAACGACAATCAGTTCGGGCTTTTGCTCTGCATCTGGCGCCTCGGTAGCTTCATCGCTCGCGAGGTCTAATTGCAGTACGGGGATTGCGAACCCATCAACAGAGGATGGCACGGTGAACTCGCGTCTCTGAATACCTTGAGAAAGGTCATGATCTCGAGTCCCAGGTGCAGTGACGGAAGCATAGAGATCCCTGCACTCTTGTGCGTAGATGGGCTGTCTGACCAGGGGTTCGAGGGGCGGTTTGCCTGGATCAATAGCTTTGCGCAAAACTTCCTCTGCGCGAACCCAGGATGGATGCAATTCGGGGGCTGTTGCGAAAGCCAATTCCTTCAATTCAGGCAGTGTCACAGGCATCGTCGCTGTGGTGGTCCAGCTCCCTATCTGAGGGGTTCGAATAATCACTGAACCTTTCCAAGAGCCTTGGATCAATGTCGTTGTCGTGTGGCCAAGTCAGAGCCCGCTCCAGGTATCCGTCTGTCCGGTCAGGTAAAAGATGTCGCTGCTCCTAGGTCCCGTTCTCATATCGAGGCGATCTCAAGCCTGGGTCCATTCGAGGCCTCTTTTCCTCTCAACGCTTCAGGTCCAGGCTCCATAGTCTGGCGGAACAGCTCAGCTCCAAAACTGGAGATCATGGGACAATTGTGGTGGCTGACGGCCGTTCCGCTTCATGTGTCTAAGTGGCTCCCGGTGGTTCCGTCGGCTGGTGTCGGCATCCTTTGATGATCCCTGATCCATCGAAACCACATGTCTTCCCCACACGAGAGAACAAGAGGCAGATGTGGGGGAGAGATTGAGGGGAAATCCTGGGGAACACGGGACGAATTATAGTACGCGGAAGACGTGATCTCTGAACTTTGGGGAGTCGAAGATAAAAGGATTTGGCGATCCGGTGATCTGGCAAGTCTAGTAGGACGGCACAAGGAGTCGGCGACTTCAAAGACGGCCTTCAAGAGACAATCTACTCGATATTATCCCGTTCTGCCATTCTCAAAAAAGTTCAAGGCCACTATGAAGTCTGTTCATGGACTCCGCATGCTGGCTCTCGGGCATTGCGCCCTGGCGAACATCGTGCCAGGGTCGCTCAAGACCATCTCCACGGCGACCGACAATTCCAACCAGGCGGCATGGTGGTCTCCTCTTGACGAAGCCGGCGGCTACACTTGGCTCGGCTATGTCCGCAATCCTGCCTCTGGGTCCAAGGCGAACAACAATATCATGATCACTCGAGTGGACATCTCCACAGGTGCGATTGTGCGAGACTGCGTTAGGGCAACATCCTCTTCCGAGTGCACTCTCTTCAGCGATGACCTCGGTCACAACCAGCCCAGTCTGGCTGTGGATGGAGATGGTTTCGTCCATGTGTTCACCAGCATGCACAACAATGTATGGAGATACTTCAGATCTCAGGAGCCATACTCTAGTACCACGTTGGTCAATGAGAGCGGCGACATGCCAGATGGAGATGTCCTCATTACATATCCTGTGATCAAGAGAGATGCTGCTGGCGACCTCTGGCTCATGGTACGAGGCGAGGCACCAGGAGATACCTCTGCAAGAGGTGGTTACCTCTATCACTACCAGACAAAAGCCAAGACATGGACACGCATCGCTCGATGGGCGTACAGGACTGGTTTTGCGGTCTACCCCGACGATATCCAGTTCTCTTCTGATGGCGATGTGCACCTGCAGTGGGAGTGGTCCAAGTACCCATCTTCCGTTGGTCGTCATGAGGGCAGTTACATTCGATACAGGCCATCTACCGGCAAGTTCACCACCATTACAGGACAGGAAGTCTCTGTTCCTGTTACGCAGAGCACACCCAACCTAGTCTTCCAACCCCTGACCTCTGGCGAGATCTACCAAAACGTCAACTCTGACCCGCCAATCTTGCAGAGCGCAAAAATGGCGCTTTACGAAGACTCTGCTGGTACCGTCCATGTCCAGCACGCCTACCGGTTCCAGAATGAAACCAGCGGACCATGGCAGATCCGTCGGGCGCGCAGTACCGGGACTTCATCATCACCCTGGGCCAGAGAAATCGTGCAACCATCACCAGATACCACTGCAGCTTTGGGTATCACCCACGATGGCACCACGGTGAGAATCTACTACTGCAGGAAGTCTGGAAGCGCGTGGGTTCTCGAGAAGGATGGCAGTGCGGCTTGGTCGAACACGGAGCTGGCTGCGGTGAAGGGCAAGAAAGTTGAAAGGCTTCAGGCTATCATAAGGTCTGATGGAACAGATGTCCTTTACCTGGCTGCGCCAACGAACGTGGACTCAACAACTGGAAGCCTCTACCTGCTCGACGTGGGAGGTCGATGAAGGAGCATGGCTGGACAGGAGATTATGCACTCGAAGCCCTGAACAGTCAGCCTCGTCACGAATCTGCAAGGTAGGTCTTAGGGGCGTCTGCCGCCTCTAAGCTGTCCCATGAATGGCTCATGAGTAGGGACATACGACTTAAGGATAGAACCGTGTTGGCTATCTCCTCAGAGTTTTATCCTAATACAATGTACTGAACATGTCGCACATCATGCCTTGGAAGCTAAGCTGTCATTAGCACCGCGCTTTCTTGCTGACGAAGAGTGCTGGCCCGTGCTGTGACTTGAACGTGGAATAGGGTGTCAAAATTTCTGATACGAAATGTCGCCGTAAGGGGGGGGGGAATGTGAGCGTAGCATGAGTGTGTGCTGTTCCACTGCTGTCTGAGCGTAACAAATCCAGCTGGGCGCCGAAGGACATGATGAGAAACTCAAGAGGATTTGATCTGAGGGCTATGGAAGTAAAGATTACAATGTAACATCTTCACAGCATCTGTTCTTCGTTCGGCCAGCGAACGTCCCTCTTCCTGCCAACCATCGCGTGAAGCCCTTCCTATTGACCAAGTCTCCAGCAGCTTGAAACTCCCTCCGGTACACAACCTGACTTCCAGGCTCATCCGAATCAACTCCACCGGCAAACCCAGCGTCCACCTCATCAGTCTTCGTTATCGATAACGTAGGTTGGATCATCAATAGGCGCGTAATATTCACGACAGATCTTATAAGGTGGTCCGTCCCACGTAGGACCCGATCCACAGATCAGGGGGGCATCACAGTCGTCGTCGGAGTCGCAATATTTCGGTGGCCCGTACGTGGAGCGAGACACAAGGCTGGCGGGGAGCGGCCCCGGATCTTTCAAGTCTCGCGAAGAAACAGGACCTCGCATGGCAGGTGCAGCACAGGTAGATCCGAAGATGGAGGCCAGGGCGCTGAAGATAGCAACGTTGAAGCCCATCGTGGTAGTTGTTCCCAGGGTTCTGGTCTCTTAATGGTATGTAGAATATGCAGATGTAGGTGAATTATATCGTGACCAGCACGAGAGTCGGGAAAATGAAATGAGAAATAAGAGTCCAGAATCCTGTCCGGATGTTGATAGTAATGGTCTTTGCTTCGGCTGGTTCTTGCACTCCGATCAAGACCACCTTTATATACCCTCAAGATGAATTTATTCCGCACGACGGTCTCTGCGACGAGAAAATTGACATCATTTACGATGCTCATGTCAACCAGTGGCGGCACAGCTAGTGGCGTGCTGTTGGTTGTTGTCCTTGTATCTCAGAGTGTGGCGAGGCCTCAACCAACAACAGCATCGTCGTGTGTAGTTGCCCCATTCAGACAAAGCATTTGACACCACAGTATGATTGGGGTCTATTGAGGTCAAAATCTCCGTGCCGCCTAGGTTATCTGTTGGTAGTTGAGCTCGAGGCTGACGTTGCACTCGTCCTCGTCTCGTGTGAGGTCGGAAGAAAGGGTAGGAGTGGAGATTTGGTTCGTTCAGTCAACCAACACTGCTCGTTGGTGGTGCTTCACGAAATGACGAAGGATCACACCCATACGTCCCGTCTTTCCGCGGTACTCAAGTCTTAGTATGGAAATCGCTGTTTGATGAGTGAAGTTTCCGGCCACATTTGAGTCGAATTTTCCGTTGTTCGTTCAATTATGCCTACGAGAAGATATTGGTTGTTATATCCCAGCCCTGGTCTAATAATGCAGCATCACCAAATGGCAGCCTACACCTGCTCAAAGGGGGTGGTCAGAAACAAAGCAAGACTTCCACAAGACCTCGGTGGCTCACTGTCTGTCTACCTCGGACTTTTCTTGATGTCCGGCGAGCTGACGTGAACTTTGCTTCCCTAAAGCTACAGCGTGATCACACCTTCTCAGTATGCGGAACTGGACGTGCATGTCTGGTACATCGGTTTTAAGAAGGTCTGGCACAATACGATCCCAGCATATGAGTCACCTGACCCTCGAAGGGGTTCGTAGGAAGCATCAAGCAGTCTCAGTCACAGGAGGCAAAAGTGTGAAGATGACAATCAAATATTTGCACGGCAGCTCTCAGTGTGTTCATGCCTTTATAGAACCTGTTCGACCAGCGAACGTTCTTCTTCCGCCGGCTATCGTGCGAAGCAGTTCACCTGAGCCACGTCTTGCAGCATCTGGAGAGCCTGTTTGCGAAGGTCTCTGTTTTCTATCCCCCTAGACAGCGCCAAATATCTGTCTCATCGGCTCCAGTTGCATGTGGAATCTCTCCTTGCGGCCGTATTAACCATCCCTAATCTCGTCCCATTCCCGGCAATGATCGTGAGGCGGCCCGTCCCAGGTAAGAGCCCAAAGACACTTCAGGGGTGCTTCACAGTCGTCATCGGACAAGCAACCCTTGTAAAGACCATCCTGGCGGATCTCGTGCCTGGCAGGCAGTCTCTCCGGGGTTTCGGCGTTAATCGTCGAGTCTCGTGCTTCAAGATGGTCTCCCGAGCCAGTGACGGGCACGGCGCTGGCGAATCCGACAAGGGAGACCAGAGTGCTGATGAGAGCAATGTTCACGCGCATCTTGGGGGTTGTTGGTGGAAGGGTGTATTCGTTTGTAATAAGGCAAGGCTGAGAAGTAAGGCGGAATGTGACCAGCACAATGATGCAAGAGAATCGAAGGGCGATACTGAGAGAGGAGCCGCCTGTGGAATAGAAACGATAGTTTACCTTGCTTGGAATAATAGCCACACTTTGAGCAGTCATTATGACTGCTTTTATATACTTCTTGTCGACGATGTCTGTGAGGAAACCACTGCCTGTGCCGCAGGCACTGACATCACGAATGACGCTCACAATAATCAAATGCGCCCCTTGGAATAACTTCTAAATGCTTTCGTCTCAATATTGAGCGGCGTAGTCTTGATCGACAACATCATGGCACGTCGGGGCTTTCCCTGTTCAGAAGAAGGATTCGTCCCCATCGTCAAAACTGGAGTCTGTTGAGGTTGGAGGAGCCTCCGTGCCGACTCGACTTCCCACTGATATCTGGATCAACAGCTGCAAGTGCCATAAAAGGTATCTCGAATGTATGTCGGATATCCAGGGGCGATTTCCGTGTTTGTGCAGTCAGCTACCCCAGGCTTATGGCCCGTGATTCCCAATATGACGAAACACCACAGCGGCACGGTCCGTTTACACACGGGGCCGTCGCCTCCGTGCTTGAGACTGCTGTTGACGACCACTGGAACTTCTTCAGAGTCTGCTTCATTGCATTATCTTTCTTATTTTATTGCGCTAGATAGAACCATCAGACAATGTTGGCGGCCATGTTCCTGACCTGGTCTAACAACGCCGCATCCTCACCGGCAGCGTTGTTGAGCACCTTGCCCAATAGATGGTCCACCTGACGACCAGCATCCGTCGGCGGGTTTCCCTGCGCCGTCTCGATCCTCGACACCTGGAACTCGAGGAAGAACTTTGGCACCTTGATCGCAAGAGGACCGCCGACTGATCGAATGCCACCCTCCGTAGCCGTGTAAACATCGAGCTCGTTCTTGAAGAGCTGCAGGTCGGAGTTGGCCAAAGGCTGTGCGCCAGCGAACCTGTCAAGGGCGAACTGGAGGGGGGATTGGCCGGATGTTGAGAAGTCGATGCTGGAGTAGGAGACGCCGCCGATAGTGACGTCTGGCACGCCGGCGATGGTTGTGACGTCGGGTGAGCAGGTTGCGGCGTTGGCAATTGCTTGAGCAGAGGCGAAAGTGGACTCGGGGAGGCTCACATCGCCGATAATGAAGCAAGGCGATTGTCTCTTCATAGGAGCTGCGGACTTGTCAGTGATGCTTCCTGAGTGGCACGATGGGGTTGGGGGTGTGGTTCGTACATGCGATGGCGAGACCAGCTCCAGTCATCAGGAAGAATGCGGCTTTCATCTTTGCGGTATTGGTAATAAAGTAATAGTAAAACAAGATATTTATGAATCGAAGACGTTTTCTAAAGAAGGAGAAGAAAAAAGAAAAGGGAATGATTGTCGTGAATGCGTACGTTCTGGAAAGCTTCGTCCCTTCAATTAAGCATGGGAATAATCTTGTTTATATAGATGGCCATCATCGCTAACCTCACGATACCTGCAAGGATGACCCTCCAGTAAACATTAGAAAATCGGATGGAAGCTCTCGGGTTTCATCCAGGACATCGGACAATGGTGGTGTCGCAGATTCTGGACCTGAAGCACATGCGACGTTTCAACCCATGTCCAGCAAGGTTATCGTGACCCCTGCCAGCCCCAAGAGCCTCCAGTGCTGCCGCACGCCAGATCACGATAGTTGCTTACTGAAACCAGCGCGATCGAGTTCCTGGGAATGCCAATCATGATTCGGCACGAGCAGGCCGATAGCTTGTTATTGGCGCTCGGTGTATACGCGACGAAGCCCCAGAACCAGGTACGGGTCGAGCGACTCACCACAACGCCTCGCTTGAGAAGCTATTCAGATCTCGTCAGATCTCGTCAGAACTGTCACAATAGCACATAGCAATGTATAATGTTTCTCAGCGACAAACAGCATCTCGAACCAATACAATCAAATTGCATTGTTCAACTTCAGAAGATGAACGTAACTATTGCAAACTCGCAGAGCAGTGGATACTATACTAGCACGCACGACACCTATATTATAGGATGCCGCGCATGTAATAGGTCTCGACGCGCCTCTCGATTCAAGCGTTTCTCCGCTCTCCGCCGCGAGGGCAATCCCGATGCGGTTGAGGCCAGGAGTCAAAGTAAATATTAATGGGGCAACAGAATAGGAACCCCTTTTTAGCCATGGTTACGCTCTCCAGTCCCAAAGTCATGGACATGACTGATAGCATCTGGAAGCGAGCCATCTTCTGTGACCTGTCTCACCAATGATGAGGGATCACAGCGAATGCCTGGAAGGACTCGCCCGGAGGCGGACCAGCCTGGTCCTTGCCACTGCCCACACTCCAGTACTCGCCCTGAGTGAACGTTTTGCTCCCACGAGGCGACGTGCACACCAGCTGACAATGATTGCCCTTTGATCCCGACACACTGCACGAGATCTTCTGGCTGCCTGCCGGCGTCTGGCCAAACCTGCCCAAGGCGTACAGGCGCGCCGGGTCCATCGGGTTGATTGACGACATCAAGCACACCTCACGCCCCTTCGCAGCCGTGTCATCTTCTGCAAAGACTCGTAAGGTGCCGTCCGGGCCCAGGCTGAAATAACTACCCATCATTTGGGGCTGGTTCAGCTGGATCGGAGGGGGTGTTTTATCTCCGTCGGCTAAGACCTTTGCAAATTGGCCATTGTTGGGGCTTCGGTCGCGAATGGTGACTTGGAAAAAGTCGCTGATGGCCGTCACAGTGCCGGTGAAGACTGTGGTTGTCGCGGTGCTGGTAGAGGTTGCGGTCGTGGTGGTAGTGGTAGCTGTGGTGCTAGGAACCACGATGGTCGATGTCGTCGTGATAGTAACGCTGACAATAGTCTTGGGGATCTACTCAAAAGTAAGTATGCTATCTGAATCCCGAAAGTCCCCTTCCCCACGGGCTTCCCAGCTTTGATCACCTACTTCCGTTGTCACGGTCGCTGTCTCAACCACACCGTTAGCAGTGGAAGTGACCGTCTTGGTGGTTGGGCGCAGTGACAAGCAATCGCAGGCCGAGCTGAGTCTCGCCAGACTACCCTCATGGCAAGCCCATGCAGTAGGGGGGTACAGCCCTGGATCACGCTTGTCTCGGGGCTTTCCCTTCGGCGGTGGCTTTGGTGGTGGCATCTTGCCCACAGGTGGCGCAACGCACGCTGTGAGAGTCGTGGTTGACAGAGTTCTCACAGTGACTGTGGTCACCGGCACTGAAGTTGTGACAGACGTCGATGTGGACGTGATCTTGCTTTCAGTATACTCGAAAGCGGTCGACGTAGCCACAGTACGTGTGGCCTTGCCCTTCTTTTGTGTGACGGTCTCTGTCAACGTACTTCCAGTTTGTTAGCTGCGCTGATGCGAATCAGAAGGGCAGAGTCGAGCTTACCGGGTGTTCGTAGAGCTAACAAGTGTCGATGTGACGTCGTGGATGGACAAGTAGCTTGAGCAGAAGGCTCCAGCTGCCTCTTTCTGGCCAGCCTCGTAGATGACATTCAAGGCAGCCTGACACGAGCTATCCGGACAAGCGCCAGACTTACATGTTGGGGCAGGTTGCGAGGGCCATACCGGTGCTGGTGGTGCCGGCTGCGGTGCCGGAGCTGGAGGCTCGGGCTGGGGATAAGGGACGCAGCCGTGATACACATCATAGTAGCTCCCGGGGGCGCACTGTTGGTATGGTGCGTGCCACTCCTCCTCGGTCCCATGAGGTGTATACCATTGCTCATGACTTTGACGAGCGGGTTCGGAATACGGCTCGGGTGCAGTCTCAGGTTGGTAATTTTTGTAGCGAGGCTGAGGCACGGGCAGGCATTGCTGCCCACTCCAATAGTAACCATCAGAGCACTGACTGGGGGCCCAGCGTTCCTCAATCGGCCTCACGGGTCCTGAGGCGACGCCGTGGGCGAGAGTGAACAGGGTGAAGAAGCGCATGTTGAACATCGTGAGAGTCAGTTCCTACCTGGTCGAGGAGCTTGACAAAGATGAGGGAGGGACGGCATACTTGTGCATCAGTGTTAGGGCAACGAGCCATATATACAACACTGTGTCTCTTAATCGACCCTGGTAGCAAAAGGAAAGCTTAGAGTCCGATGGTAACCAGAAGATGCCGCGAGCAGAAGTCTTTTTGTTAATCGCTTGAGGTTATCGCGAACCACCACGAGCCACGGTGACTTTGACTTCCTCGGTTTACCTGTAAGCTTCTCCTGGTCTGAGGCTATATATTGTCGACGCATTGTCTGAACCCAAATGTGCGGCCGAGCTGTCGGTTTTTAGAGCACGCGCTGCTTCGGATCATGCCGCCTTCCTCAACACTGAGTGCTGTCTGTAAAAGAAGTCGAGGGCGTTCGATCAAAGCCAAGATGGAACGGTATCCGCGATGAGTTTACCGCTATTGTCCCCAACGGAAAAGGTTGCAAAGCATCAAGCGTAGTCACTGGTAGTGCCTGACGCTGGTCCACGACCAACGCGATGCTCTCCCGTAAGTTGAGCGTAGTTGCGAGGTGATCATCTCCCTGATATAGGCGATCTTGTATGCGGTGTCGCATCAGATCCGGCCGCGCTGCCCACACACACAAACAATCGCAATGTGACGACTGAAGAAGTCGTGTGTATCATCTATTCGTTTTATCCGCGACAATTATCTTTGGCCTCAGGTGGTTCGCCCTTCGGTGACACATTCGACGAGAGCATGAATCTCGCGACTTGTATCGTATGGATGTTAGGACCTCCTCCAGCCGGAGTCTGCGTTCCCGTCACCGCTTCAACCCATCTTCGAACGAAACCTTTCACTTCTTTGTTGGAAGTGACAATCGCACTGCGAGAAGCCCAGCCACTGAGCACTGATGAGATGTTGTACACGCTGATTCCATGCTCGTTTGCAGCGCTCAGGAGATCACTCTGTGCAATTGCCTCAGGTATTTGCCCGGCCTGGGCTGCCTTAGTAGTCTCTACTTGGTCGAGCCAGTCCTTCTCCTCAACCTCGAGGGGGACTTGTAGGTTCTCTGGGGTCGAGTGGTGAGACAAGGCTGCGTACCTCCTGTGAGCCTCCTCTGGCCCTAGGTGCTCTTCCTCGCTAAGCTGGGGCAGTAGCAGTCTGGCTCGTTCCCTTTCCGTGTCTGTCCCAACAGTCTTCAAGAGCTCGTAGATATGCTCGACCGTCGCCTTTGTAACGATAAGTCTGCGTCCAGCCAGGACGGGGTACAGCCACTTAATCATCCAGCCGCCGTCGGGATGGGCGTTCTCCTCCTTAATCGAGTGCTTCGTCGATTCGGACTGCCAGGGCTTAGGTTCGAGGCGAAAGTGCGTGATGTCGGAAAAGAGATCTACAAGGACTGTGTGGTCGAGGATCAGGGTCGGTGTCAAGTTTGCCAAAGGATCGCCCATGAGGTTTTGTATGTAGTCGGATGGGGGTTCACTGTTCAACAGTGGGCTGTGTCGATCCTCGATGGTAATCTGTACATCAGGATCCATGCGGGCGTATTGGTCGAACAGGACCGCAAAGTCGGACTGTTCTCGCCCAATGAAGGGCAGCACGAGTCGGATCCGCGGTGTCGTGTACTCGTGAGGATTTCGTTTCGCCGCAGCAACGAGCATCTTCAACTTTTTTGTCAGCGTGACGTCCTCCCATTCCTCTGGTGGAACACTGTCGCCCATATCATAGCAGCCCCAAGACCACCCGCTTTCCGTCATCTGCATCGCCAGACGCCTTGGGGGCAAAGCTCGTACGACCACCCATTCATTGCCACCATCGACAACGTCAGCCTGTGTCCGATCATTCAACTTGATTCGATGATGGATCTGCTGTCTTTCCTTGTCCCTCCTCTTTGGATCTTGTAGTCTGCCTCCTGGCATCGCTTCAAAGGCGGCAATGGCATCACGGGCCAACTTTTTGCGCTCCTCAAGTGAGACAGTCCCAATCGTGTGGTCCAGCGCGACAAGAGACCGACAGTGCTTTATTACCTTCCAGCGAGCGATTTGCTCGTGCACAACGTCCATGTCCGATCGTAGACCTCGCCGCAGCAGGTTCATGGCTTTGGTGAGGTTCATAGTCTGATGAGTCCGACGTCGGAAGTCATGACGGCAGGCCTCGACCAGGACTTCCTGCTCGGATAGGCACGCGTAAGCCAATTCAATGGCGTCGTCGCGTTCTTTGTCTTCCCCGCGCTCCATCCTGCAATAGTGAGTGTTTTGAGTCTTGAGGTTTGCATCTCAGCTCGAGGGATTCTCCAGGTCATGCATGGTTCGTTTGTCTGCGCTCTGGGTCGAGACCGCGTGAACCCTACCCTGTACAGTGACCGTCGCGGATCTTACCACGCCTGCATTCCATATAGAGTCTTGAGATCTGCGATTTCCTAACACCCCGTCTGGAGCCCAAGCTCTGAGCGCACTCGTGATCGTAGGTTCTTTTTCTTGATGACCCTACATGTTAATACATGAAATGTCCAATCCCACGGACGTATGCCCACAACCTGTCCATTGCTGTCATTTCGTCGCATTCCAACACAAAATCTATATCGACAGCCTGTGCAAGTATGCTTATTGAATCCCAGTCGATCTTTAAAGCATCGATATCAAGTTCCTGGATGATCCTGAGATCGCCTTGATGCATACCTTGCTTCGAAAAGCAATGGTTCATTAACGTCGCATACAGTGTGACATGTGGAAGCGAGGTGTCGTTTCCAGTAAGTCTGCTGACCTCCAGAACGCTCTGGAGCATACGGTCCGCCTGCTCGAAATCTCTCGCGAGGATGTCCAAAAGAGCGATACATAATCGGGCTTGATTGGTCTCGTGACTGACCGTGGCGTGTATGCCGATACAGATTTGCAGCGCCTCGTTCGCTATTATCCGTGTGTTTTCCAGCAACGCAGAGTCTGGTAGGAGAGGATGGAGCGTGAGCTGTATCAAGTTGATCCGGGTCAGGGTAGACTGTCCTTCATAAAGCAGCAGAATGTCTTCCGAGTGATATTTCTCGATCAGATCCAATGCCTCCCTCGCGTGGGACATCGCCAAGCCGACTTCCTTCCTCCGAACGAGAAAACGTGCTAGTTCTAGCATTGCTTCAGAGGCCTGTGAGTTGGATGCAGGAAGAGTTTGGAGCAGATCCTGGAGTAGAGTCTCAGCTCGCTGGGGGTCTATGTGACGAGTGAATCGTGCGAGTTGAACCGAAGCCCAGGCTGATACATCAAATTCATCTGCGGAATCAGGCTTTCGGCCGACCAAACTTTGGGTTTGATCACCTATTATCGGAACGAGAGCTGCAGCCTCTTCTGGGTCCTCGTCTTCGATGGCTTTACCCAGCCCAACGAGAAATACCAGGCGGAGGGCCCAGGGAAGTTGAAGATGACCATCGCCTGATTCAAGGACAAGCCGATAGATCCGCACTGCCAGATTGTCTTCAAGGTCCTGGTAGCTAGCGATATCTCGGAGTGCAGTTATCGATGGAGTATTACTCAAGAGTGCCGACTTGATCTCCTCATCTTGGAAGATGCAGTGCAGAAATTTGTGTACATGAGGCTTGAAGTATGCACCCACAATGCTGTCTCTGAAGAGGTGATGACGCGTGTTTCCACAGACTGAGAAGAGCCACACAGCTGCCCTTGCCGCTGCGCAGCGTTGATCCGAGGTCTGCATTTGTCCAGCCCAACGATGCACCAGCGGGTGCATCGCATAGCGCGGCGTCCGTGGTTCCGTATTGTCCAGCCTCTTCGACACATCTCTGCTTGCAAGGCGATACCTCTGAAGAAGTTGCAAGCATTGTTGAAAGGATGCTTCGTTGGCACTCAAACTAATCAGCCAAGTTGGTAGCTCATTTGCATACTGGCTGTCTTCCTCCTCGCTGTCCGAATCCCAAGGCAGCTCCTCTGGTATATCCTGTAAGAGCTCGAAACCAAACCCTTGGTTATCGACAAGTGCCCAAACTTGAACGAGTCGTTCTGCTATTTCGTTTTGCTCGCGCACCTGTTGCATCGACAAGGCCCAGGTAACTCCAACAGCAGCATGGTAATTATACAAAGGTCGTTCATCTTCACAGCCCATTACCTGCGGCCACATGGTGTCGAAATGCCGAATGTACTCAGAGACAGGCATCGGTTGATTCTGCTTATAATAAACAGCTGCCTGTGCGATAGCCAGAGGGAGGCCGCTCAGTCTCTCTGGTCCCAGTAGGCTCTGAAGATGCTCATCGTCTTCTTTAAAGACAAATTAATAAGGCTCCAAAGGAGGCCAGGAAGAGACTAACTTACCAACTTCTTGCCCGTACCATTGCTCAAATATTTCTTTGCTCAAATTGTAAGTCACGGTGCTGAGCTCCTCGTCAGAGCGTCCGCTGCCAATTTGTGCCAAAGACGTGAGCCTACTGGTTATCAGGACCGAACCCTGATCTCCAGGTAGATAATCATTGACTCTGTATGCACCTCGACCCCTATCATCGGCATTGGCGGGATCTAGGTCGATATTATCGAAAATGAGAAGCCAGTTGTGATTGTCCTCCTGTGACAGCCAGTCCATCACTTCATCGATGATATCTTGTTGCTCGCCAGCATTGGCAGGTCTTGCCCGTCTGCTTTCATCAGATATCTGGCCTTTCGGAATTCGCTTCGCGCTCCTGACCAAACTCTGTCGCAGAGCTTCCTCGTTCTGGCCCTGCAGCCAAAACACGGATGTGAACCTGGCCTTGTGCTTGTATGCGAAATTGATAGCCAGTTGCGTCTTTCCGATGCCACCCATCCCATGGAGGACATAGATCCGCATTTTTTGTGCTGCATCCTGTAGAAGCACCTGTTCGATGAGTGCTGTATATTCTGGCCGAGGTACGAACTGATCTGCGTGGACGACCCCATCAAGCTTGAAGGGGATATGGAATGGTGAACTTCTGTCCGCTGTCGCTGGTAAACTTGGAGGTGGTAGATATGGATTGTGATGGTCCTGACGAGCAGAGCGATCAGTAGAGTCACGAGACCTGATAGGGATCTGCAGATTCCCCTTCGCTATCCGATCTGCACATTTTTGCAGGCTCAAGAAGACAGCTTGTGTCTCAATATACGATCCGGTTGCCGCTGTGATCTCACTAAGCCTATTGCACTCGTCAAGCCCTATGCCCTTCAGGCCGCGATCCACGTTGAATCGAAAATACTGGGATTCACTGATGAGCTCCGGCTTGTCTCTGGCAAAGCTTTCGGCGACGGCCTCGGTGTCAGTGGCGATCTTTGTGAGCACCTTGACAACACCTTTGAGGCTGGTGCTATAGTTTGTGAGATCAGGACGCCCAGTCCCAATTGATACAAGGCACCTCAGCTTGGCGCGAAGTTGCGTTTCCTGAGGCTCAGGCCTATCAGTTGCCCACAGATCACATGCCTGGGCCCAGATTTCCTTAACGGGATTATTGGCTCGGATACCGCCATCCGTGAAGAGTTCACTCCCTTTGCCCGGGGGAACTGCGATGGGGTCGAAGAAGCCCTGGGCCGCAGATGTAGCTCTACAAGCCTCCCAGATTTTGACGTAGCTCAGTCGTCGATTGTCGCGTGGCGAATGATAGCTTCGCAAAACAACTGTCTCGTTCTTCTGATTTGCCGCGCACACGAAACTGGCGATTTTCATATTAGCATACATGCCTACTTGCAGCACTTACATTGCCCTGCTGGTGGGTACTGTGACATACACTTTGCACTTTGAGTTGGGAGATGAGAGCAGGGTGCCCTCATCCATACCTGACTGCTGCAGGATCTTGATGATAGCTTTCTCGAGTCTTTTGGCATCGAACCGAGATTTGAGATCTCCCTTAAAACTGAAGCGAGACCACGACTTGGAATCTTTTGCGAAGATCTCTTCTGATAACGACGTGTAGGCCGTGATGCACTGGTCCACTGACATCTCCAGGCGCCCGAGCATAATAGCAATAAGCCCGCCGGTGCTGGTTCCCCCGATCATGTCGAAGTAATCGCAAGGCTTCGGTATATCCTTAGCACCCGGATCAATCTTTTCCATCAAGTTGCGCAGGATGTATAGAGACGAGAGGCCGCGTACGCCTCCCCCGTCCAGCGACAGGAGACGAAGCTCCCGGTCGGCCATTACGCCGAGGTCGTCGAGAGTGTCTCCCTAGATCGGGTTCTGCGAAGCAAAACTGGATGAACTACGAGTAACGGCAGAGGTCAAACATTGCGCACAATGCCCATCAGGGTGAAGCTTGATAGTGGAATACCGTCGGTCCCGTCGGGTGTCGAGGTCGGGTGCGTGACACCCACCCAAGGTACCTTACCTTAGGCGGGGTTAATGGTTCGCAGGGATTTGCGGCAGTGCTGCCTTATGCTAAGCTGATCTACCTTACTCGCAGCTCTGTTCCAATCTCATTCAGAATCTCATACGTCAATGTCGACTCGGATGGCTTCATTCATTCTGCGATGGCCATTGCCCCGTCCATGGAAGACGGCCCATTTCTGTATTGGGCCTGAGCGGATTCCAGACGACGGCGGGATCGTGTCTACCACATCCTTGGAGTTTGGTGTCACGTGGTCACCCAACCAGCCAAGCCAAAAGTCAAACGCCATCCATCCTTCAACACAGCGACCATGGCCATTCTGAGCGGGTACCTCGCACTACCGTACACTCTATCTCAATTGCCTAAATCATTGATCTCAAACTCCTCTCACACATCGCACGTGAGTCCTCTCCCTCACTACTCATGCTAGTTCCGACGCCGGTCTGCATTCCATTGGTTTCACCTGCCTCATTGGTGCAGGGTAAGCCTAAACCACGCAAGGTCCACTTGGCCTAGCAGGCTTCGATACCTTCATGTTCTCATCGCTCCAGTCATGGATCTCCACCACACAGAAAACAAGTCTTCTCTAGATTACTCAGAAAGCACTTTACACGTCCGGCCGGAAGACTCCATGATCTCCACCCGGACACACGGAGTGAAAACACGTCTTCGTCGCCCCTAGAGACACTTGACACGTCGGTCTTCGTCCCCACCCTAGAGCCCATGATCATGACTCGTCAGACCACTATAACACCAACGGCCATTCATCCAGAGCATTTTCATTCGCTCGCTGGACGTGGAGATCGACAAGAGTCTAGTGACTTGTCAAACCAAACCAGATCAAGCCTTCGAGAAGACTCTTTTCGATGGCTCCATCGGGTCCAAGCATGTGGTACCGAATAATCGCGATTGGTGTCCGACGCAGAGGTACCTCACACCAACACATGGCAGAAAAAGACTCACACCATCAAGTAGATTATGTAGCGTCTCGATTATACAAGCCGCATCTAGAAGCCGAGCTTGTACAAACTTGGACCTCGAGTTAGGCCCTGGAGTTGAAAAAGAGTCAGCATGTGAATTGCGTGAAAGGACCAATCGTGCGCCCACCTCGGCGTGGGGAGGTCTCGGATGCTGTCGCGGCTTAAGGGCTCAGGTCCTGTCTATGCTGAACGAGGTGCCGAGCGCTGCTGACACAGACCGCATCCCTGTCTGGAGGATCGATCGTGCGTTCCATGCTCCCGCTGTCAGACACCATGTCTCCTTTTGGGCACTATCGTCGACGATCGGACGCTGCCGAGCCGAAGGTCGATTAAGATGCCGATAACAACGACCTCGTATGTGAGTGAAGGGAATCTAATGGTCAAAGAATACATAAAAGAGTTCACTCGAGGAAGTTCCAAGTTCACGGCGGGTGCGGCAGCGGGTCAGAGATGTAATTGTGTAAATCATCACACTAAATAGCAATATATGTCCAAGATCCCCGAAGGAATGAAGATGTCTGAGAAGACAAAACTTTTCGCAGCTGACCAAGAGAATGCAGACCTCCCCAAAGGCGTAACGAGGGAGTCTATGCATCCTATGATTCCCCACACGAGGCATAAGCGCGAAGAGGCAAGAAAAGTCCGAGGGCACGACCACAAGCCAGACTCGAGGCCGCGGGACAATACGGTCCTGTCCCAAGGAGAGATGAAGAGAAGGTGGAAAAGACAAGCAAAGAAAACAGCAACCCTTGAGGGGTGAAGTGGGGAGGTGGGATATCCAACGAGAACCTCGCCCATGCTTCAATGACCCCCTCTCCATTTACTCCAAAATCTCGATTTGCTGACCCGAAGACATGAACACCGAAAAGCGCTACACTGGTTGGAAACAAGAGGCAAGCCAGTAGCTGTAGGCTCTTAGTTGCCGCCAGAGTAGCCAATCTCGACGTTCAGGCGAACCTTGCCAGGGGCGATGTTGAGGCCAACACCGTCCTCAGCCTCCATGCCGCCAAGGTAGGCGTTGGTGCCAGTGCCACCAGGGTTGATGGTGGAGCACTCATCGTGACCGCAGACCTTCATGCCAAGGATGTCCATTCCCTCAGCAGCGGCAACGAGGCAAGAAGCGTCGGCGCCGGACCAGTCATCGTTCTTGGCACTCTTCATGTCGAACTCGAGCCAGGTGTCGGCGAACTCGCCAAAGCTGGTGAGGGCGACCTCGCCAACACCGCAGGAGCAGCCACCCTGGCTGTTGTCGTCGATGGCAAGGTACTTCTGCTCGCCAGCACCGATAGTGAACTTGAGAGCCTCCTTGCCGTTGAAGAAACCGTTGACCTCGTTGTTGGTTGGGCCAATCTTGTTGAAGCAGGCACACTCCATGGTCTTGCTAGCCTTGTTGGTGAAGGTGGTGAGGTGGTCGTAATCCTCTGCGACATCCTCGTCGACCATCATCATGTTGCAACCGTAGTCGCTGGCGGTACCAATGTTGCCCTTGCTGAAGATGTCGGCGATGCTAGCGCGCTTCTTGTTGTCGTAGACCTTGGTGTACGACTGGCCACCGCAGAAAGGCTTGGCCTTTCCGCTGCCCTTGCTGGGACTCGGGCTAGGCTTGGGCTGCGATGGTGCCGAGGATTGCTGAGGCTGCTCGGGCTGCTTAGGCTTCTTCTCCTTCTTGGGCTTGGGGGCAGGAGCGGCCTTGGTTGGGGCGGGAGCAGCAGTGGTGGTCTCGGGGACAACGGGGGCAGGAACAGGCTTCATGTTCATGACGAAGTTGCCGCGAGCCTCGATGGAGCGGTGGGCATGGCTGTGAGCATGACCGCTGGGGCGAGCGGTGGCACCGATGGCGGCGCCGAGAAGGACGGCGGTAGTGGTGAACTTCATGTTGACTGTAGTTTTGTTGTCGCGTGATTGGCGATGTTGTGTTTGATTGATCGACGGCTGAAGACTTGCTTCGCGCTGAGTGTATTTGCCAGAATACTGTCGAGGGTGTTTTCTAATATGAGGACCGCTGGCGGGTAAAAGAGCGTCGGGCCTGATAAACGATACGAATCCTAGGATATAGCGCTTGTTCTTTTGTCAAAGGAATGTGGTGCCTTTCTACTGGAGAAGGGCGATAGAGTGAGGTCAAAGGAGTGACTTGATTGCGACGAAAGAAGCGTGCGTGAAGGAGGCAGGGCGAGAAACAAGACAAAAGGAGTGGAGGGAGATGAGGTTTATTAAGTCGGGAGCCAGGGGGGGCGAGCGCTTGTCTCCCTCGAGAGGTATGTGCGCCGCGGGTGTGGTGGCCTGCAGTGGTCCCGACCGAGATGGGTGGGTGTCGGCCCCAGACACGACGATGCGACGAGGCACGGAGGCGACTATGGCCAGGCGACGAGAGTCATGTCACCTCACTTGGAGACAAATATCCACATTGGCCGAGTGTATCGTCGGGGGCGAGTATCCGCGCAGTCGAGAAGACTTTTGTCACTTGAATTATTTGTTGTCGCCCAGTTCCGTCCTGTGCATTGCCTGGTCCCCATCGCGGCTCTTTGGTCCCAAGGAAAACAGGAAGTCCACCCATCCATCCATGCCAGGGCCATCCACACCACCGAATCGCAACGCACCCACGCCTAGGAACGTAGCAATGGATCCAGGCACAGACTGCCTGTGATTGGTCGTGTCCCTGAATCGCATCGAGCCCTGCTTCACCCACCGTAGCCCACACTGTACCTGCGCTTCAGGACTGTGGTACTGTGCGCCTCAGCGGCCTGGCTGGTCCGCTGGATCGACACGCGTCCTGGGGCGACAAGCTTCTGACCAGAGCGGAGCCAGTGTCCACAAATTGTAGGAAGCCAAGTTTCGTTGCAAGTGTTCCGTTTGCTTCTTCCGTAACGTCCTTGCTTGCCGGATGTTGCCCGGCGAAAGATTCGTGCATCGTGAATCATGGACCTGCAGAAGAATCTTGATGAGAGGTTTTCTGCATTCTATGTGCCACAGTCGGTCCGCAGACGCAATCGCAATCGCATCGCGACCGTCGGAAAACTTTGCAGCATCGTGGAGCCCAGTGATTCATGCAAAAGAGCAGCCAGCTGGCACTGGCTGACCTACTCAGGATGGCCAGCGAAATTGCCAGCTCTCAGCAGCTGTGACGTACGTCCTTGAGCAGCAGACAGCCATACGGATGGCCGTTTCCCTGCCGGGCGCTGGAATGAATAACACATCTCGGCGGCGAGGGTGGTTGGAGTCATGGAATCTGTGACTTGTTGTTTGAGGCTGTGACCTGGCACAGGTATGGGCGAGACACTGGCAGGTCCAAGGCAGGGGACCCCTGTGCCTACCGCCTGCAATTGCCGCACTATGACCTCTTTCAGCATCCTAGCGAGCTGAGAAGTAGGATCCCACATTTCGATAACTCACTGCCAATCAGAACCTGTATCGTTCCCTTAACAGAGATGAGTGGACCTTTGTCTACCGCGACCGTCTCCAACACGCACTTGCCCCTGCGATTCATTGTACCTTTCGACAACACTGTGCTTTCCCTGTTAGTGATAGCTGGGGGAAGTGACCACTCCGTGGCACAGTGACTGTGCGCACGGTAACACTCAATGGTCAAATGCCATCACCAAGGTCTTTCTAGATATCTGTCAATCACCTTTTGTTGGCACCAAGAGTCTTGTCTTCGGCTGTCTCCTTTGCCCAGCCCTCGATGTGACAGCGCCCGTGCAGCACCGATCTTCAAAGCCCAAGCTACCGGATCGTCTGGGCACCAAGCCTTGGGTTTCCACCGAAGACGACATCACTCGTCACTTCCAGATAACGCGACAGCTTCTTTGCTTAGAGCGATAGAAGTAGACAAATGCATGAGCCGCTGAGGCTGCTTCAAACATGAGCAGAGAATTTGCAGTAAGAATACATGCAATAAACTTTGTCTCGTTGTCGATATAGTGTAGCATCATGGTGAGGAAGCGTTCGCAAAGCTACCTTACACGAAGAACACTACCTTGCGTATGTACTATAGCGGACTCGACATGGGGCCATCTGCCGCTTGAAGCTGCTCATCGGCACTGTGATGGCTATGCTCAATCTCAATGGCATCGCTAAGGCGTTCCAGTCGATGACTTGGACCATTGGAGGCCTTCCTGTCCAACGCTACGACCAACATGTCGTCAAAGACTCAAAGCCAAACAAACCTGCACAGCCCTCCAATGACTCTGTCCTCAATATCCAAGCTGTTTCTCAATCAAGTCTATGAGCCACAACAAACAGATAGATACACATCCCATTCCCATCGGAACTCTTTGTCTCGCCCTCGAAATGACCCCCTGCACCGGGCGCATTCCACATGGTTCCTCGATGCACAGCCACCACTTCTGGGCCAGACCGGCAACCGTCTCCGCAACGCAGCATACGAGAATGCATTGTTCTCTGGTTCTGCTAAACTTAGAGTTTGCCGATATATCCATGTTTCCAACCCCCTTTCATGGGCCTCTCCTGGAGCTTGCATCGTCATGATTCCTCAGCCGGTGACGCAAGCTGACGATGAGTTGAAACAAGCCGGTCCTTGCTAAGATCAACAAAAGTAATAGTTTCGTATACAACTTGCCGTAACTAGTATTGAAGAAAATTCTTGTTCGCCTTCAGCAACACGCCCATCCCAAAACGCATGCGATCGTTAGTGAGTAATCTGGTGCAAGATTCCACAGGAACAGCAAATGGTCTATGGTCTCTCAGGCCATGAGCCATCCTGTTAGTCGTCACGGTCCTTCTTCTTCCCTTTATTCCCCTGCTCAATCGCTCCAGCATTTTTCGTGCTGTCCGTCGAATCGGCGCCGACGGCCGCGCTGATCTTAGCCAAAACCGCTTTGAGCTCATCAACCTCAGCACGCAGCTTGCGAACTTCGAGCACACCCGGCTCCTCCTCCACGTTGGATCTAGCCATGTCGCATGTCTTGGTCCAACCCTCAGACTCGAAGTCGATCTCTTCGGCCAGCTGCTCCCACTCTTCCATAACATCATCATCGTCCTCGCCCCGTGCGCGGTTGCGACGGATCTGGTAGGCTGTACGCGTCTCAAAGATGGCAGCAATGACCAGAAGAGGCGAGTATAGCGTAGCCATCACGTAGTCGTTGATCAATTCGTACGTCTTCCTGGGCATCCACCACTCGAACAATCCAGAAATGACAATCTCAACGAGGTTGAGTGGGGCAATGTATACGTTCTCGTCGGGTGCCCGCACGAATTGCATGGTCTTCTGGGAGAAGAGGGCTAGGAACTCGTCATCGGCGTTGCCGTAAATATCCTCGTACGCGGAGTTGTACAGCGCGATCAAGATGTTGAGGAGAATGATCTATCCACATGTTAGATTGCATCCGAGCAGCGATCAAGTCATCTGTACTTACCATAACCACGAAAGTGAAGCAGTAATAGAGAATCAAGCCCCAGGGATGGCCGAAATTCTCGAATCCCTCAAACTCAGGAGCCTGAAGGATGGCCTTCATCATCGACTCTAGGATGAAGAGCACGTCGCCTGCCACCAGATCATCCGCCAGGTCCAATCCTATGAAAGCCTGCAAGAAGCCAATGTTCACGATCAGGAGCAGGGCAAAGAAAATGACCGACTCCTTCATCATAACCTTCAGTACCACAAGCATGGCTCCGAAGAACTTGAACCCGTCGAGATACAGCAGCATGCGAGTCCAGAACAGTGGCGCGGTAAAGGCAAGTACGTTATAACTTTGAAGGGCGAGGCGTTCTCTGTCTGGATGGCCTTCCGAGTGCGACAGTCCGATGACGCGCAGGATAAGCGAGACCGTCAGGAAAGAGTAAAGTGTCCCGTTCAGCGCGTTCCAGAAGCCAAGAATATGGTACCCAGCCTTCCAGAACTTCATCAACTCGTCGCAAACAAAGCCAAGAGTGAACAAGTAGAGGAAAATCTCGGCACCGTCAAGCGTACCGGCAGGGTTGACGGTATTGATAACCGAGGTATAGAGGACGAGATAGATGAAGGAGAAGAGCATTTGGGCAGTGTTCTGGTATCGTGGAGAGCGCATGCGATCGGGGTCCATATGCACGAGGAAGTTCCTGTTATCCTTGTCCTTGTAGTCAACAAACACGGACGGGTCGTCTTCGTCCTGGACTAGCCAGCCTCGCCAAAGGTGGCTGATGCATTTCTGGTAGCCCGAGGATGCGATGACCTGAATGGCGTGAAGGTCGACAGCCTTCTCGATCACATTGACGGGTGTTGTTGGGTTATTGCCGTAGAGGAAGGAGTATCGACGAAGGAGGATAACATGCAACAGGTGCTCGATGTCTTCTTCACCCTCGATGCTGAATGAAGTACTGTCAGAGAAGAGTCTCCAGAAGGCAAGGCGTCGCTTTTGCTCACATGTGTTTTGCAATGACTCCACAAGCAACAGCTCGCAGCTTATGCAAATCGGCGTCCCATAGCTGAATAGTAGCCTCCTGGCGGAACCATCGCATATTGACGAGTAGGCTGTATACGACACAGGCACCATGCTCAGAGCCACCAGCCTCTTTGGCCGCTTTGATGACTTTCTGGGTAATGACACGACTGTGGGACTTTGTGACCTCGGACTCTTCCATCTCGCAAGGAATGCATTGTGTGATCAGGTGCCTCAAGCGAAGGCAGACCTTGGTCACCTCGATCGGAGCAATGGCGGACGCGAGGTCCTCGTTGCGATTCTGGGGCAGAACTAAAAGAAGAGCAGCCGGTTAGAAGTGCGCAGTATGAGTGGTCTTCAGATTGAGCGCTTACAGGCCCGCTCCTCCTCATGGAGCCATTGGTGACGCGAGTTGGCGCGAGTGCGTGGCTGAGAGGAGTTCTCGAACCCAAGGAGCCTGTCGAGGGCTTTCCAGCGTCCCAGATTGACCATGGCTGCGATTCGGATTGAAGATCAATTGCGACGCGCCACAGGGGGAGAAGAGGGCAGGCAGCGGAAGCAGGTCAGATGTGAGGGGGAAGGAATGAGGCCAGGGTCGAAAAACAGGCTGGGTGCAAAGCTCAGATAGAGGGGAGCTTCGGAAGAGGAGCTAGCTTGGAATGGGTGTGTGAAGCAGAGGGAGCATCGTGATGACGTCGGAAGGCACAGCTCTAGCGGTACGCCAACATGGGTTGCCAACAGTGCTACAGCAGCGCTATCATGGCTAGTACGGTTGCACCTTGTTTTTGAAACCAGTGTGCCAACCTTGCACGACCAGGATTCTTCCAGCAGATTTATGGCCTCAAACTCCTACTTCGTGTCTTTCTCGATGTGTGCTTGATGTTTCACTCCGAAGCTCCCCAAGCGAAGTACTATGTGGCTGGCCAGTTCAGTGGTGGAGCACGCTACGAGCTGGGCAGCCGCCTTGGGGAAGCTTGTTTGGATGGTGGAGAGCGCTCACCCTCACCAGAGGCATCTGACCAACCAGCCATGGTCGTTCTGCGAATGATCAATCGGGTTAGCGCCCTTGCCGTCCTGGCGCTTCATTTTCAGCTCCTGGATCTCCAAGCTTCCATGGTGGGAGTCGGCACATCGATTGCTGCTGCCACCTTCTCATCGTGAGACGAATATAGAGAATATGGATACGATGGTTCTTGTTGGAAGAAGTATAGCATGGGGGAGAAAGCAGAGTAAGTGAGACCAGAGAATCACCTAGAAGGCCAAGGGCATGTTGTCAGTCTGGCGGGATAAAGCATCACCATAATCCTACATCAGGCGGAAACATTTCAGTTCTGAATTAGAAGTTTGCAGCTCTGTAAAAGTATGTATGTGTGCTGAACTTGACCCGAGATCTTGCGAGTCGGGCAGAGCAAGGCTTAGCCTGCGAATGACGTCGTTTCTAGTTCTCCTTTTGCTTCGCGGCCTCGCCCTGAGCCTGAGTATCGGTCTGATAACCTTTGAACTTGCGAGCAGGCACTTTCTTGATAAACATCTCATCCAGCTCCTCGTAGGTGCGACCGGCAGTCTCTGGAAGGTAGAACCACAGAAAAATCAGACTCAGAATGGCTAGGCCGCTGAAGACAAAGCCAAGGCGTGCTCCAAGGTTTGCTTGGTCGGGGTTGAAGAGGTAGGGCAGAACGAAGCTCCACATCATGTTCAGGAGGTACTGAGCACCCAAGCCGATAGCAATAGTCTTGACACGGAGACGAGACGTGGAAACCTCGCAGAGTATAGTGTAGGCCGTGGCGCCGATAGTAACATTATACCACCAGCAGTAAAGTAGGATCATGGCAACAGTTCCAGTGATAGCGCTGGAAGTACCTGCGACAGCGAGGCCGGCCATGATGGTGAGAATGACCATGAGGATGAGAAGGCCGTAAAAGGTCAAATTGCGTCGGCCGACGCGGTCGACAAGGTACCAACTCATGACATTTCCGACGAGCGAGATCACCTGCTGTACGATTTGAAGCTTGAAGCTTTCCGCAGTGCTGTATCCGGCAAGCTGCATGTAGTACGTGGAGTAAGAGGCGGCAAAGGTAATGCCGGAGAGACTCTGAATGCACAGCGGAGCGATAGAGACGATGGTGCGGCGAAGGTTGGACTTGCGGAAGCACTCAAGGTACGTGACGCCCGCTGTCTCCTGCTTGACTTCCTCGAGAGTTCGCTTGATCGCGGCAAGGCGCTTCTCTCCGATTTCACCCTTGCTCCCGAGGCGATGAAGGGCCTTGAGAGCCTTCTCATCTTTGCCCTTGGAAGCTAACCACCAGGGAGATCTATCGTTCAAACGTGGTTAGTGAGATTCTAATTCACCCATGATGGAGTTGCGGGCAACACCGCAACTCCATCATACACGGTGTTGGGGCCCATAGAGGGCAGAGCTTACTCAGGCATAAAGGGCACAAAAACTGTCGCAATGACAGCGAAACCATACTGGGCACAGAACACGGCCCTGTAGGCCCAACGATTGTCGAGTTCGCCAGTCCAGTTCACAATCAGGGCGACGGTCAGTGGGCCGAGTGTGTATGCAAGAGCAGAGAAGCAAGTGAGCATTCCTCGCAAGGCTGTAGGAGTGATCTGGGAAGATAAGAGTCATTAGTATGTTAAGCAACATGAGGGTTGGGGAAGAAGGAACAAGGACAACTGCACATACCTCTCCAATGTATGAAACGGTTACCGAAGCCAAAGCACCAATAGCAAAACCGTTAAGGAACTTGCCGCCGAAGAAGAGAGCGTTGTCTGTGGCGACGAACTCCATGGTGATAGAAGCGAAGGAGACTACCAGGCAGATAATAATGACAGCTCGCCTTCCCAGCCAGTCGGCAACCATACCGCAACCAAGGGCTCCGAAGACGCCTCTGCATTATCTTGAGGTCAGTATACAACGTTGGTGACGGGCAGCACGACAAGCACTCACGAAGCAACGGGGGCGCCCTGGAAGGCACTCTGCCACTCAGCGGGAATCACATAGTCGCCGTCATATGGCTCGCCAAAGTCCTCTCGGAAGCGCGGCACGCTGATGATGTTACCAGCGGCCTGGTTCTCGAAGCTGACGAGCAGGACACACCAGACGGCGAAGCATGACCAGAAGAAGGCGAGAGGGAAACGGCGGATGGACTCCAACTTGCCAAGTTCGTGCTCATCTTGGTTAGCAATGTGCGCGAGATTTTGTTGCTGGGCGACCTGGTCGTAGTGCTCGGTGGCCGTACCCTTCTCCGGGTGGTCAATAGGAGAGGACATGGCTTATCAACGGGTAGAGAGGACTGCCTGGCTTTGCGAGGGGTGCTTGAGACGGCAGCGGTGGAAATACCAGAAGTGAGGGAGAAGTCCCGAGGCAAATGAGTCAAGCCTTGGCGATTAGGGGAAGGACAGAGAAGCCGAGAGTGTTGCAATGTCCTCTTATAGGAATTCTCTTCCAGCGTGAGCTCCTGGTCTGGGGGAAGAGAAGAGAAGAGCAATTGCCTCCCCATGGGGTATTTGAGTGCTATCATCTAGGAACACGATGGCTTCGCCTTAAGAATTCCTCACTACATCCTTGCCCAGTTGGCATCGTCTGGGGTCCCCACGGGGGCCACGAGGCAAGGGACTAAAAAGACCAAAAACGGCCATCAGGTCTACGGAGTGATTGGGGCGGTGGCTAATGTTGCTTCGTTGGGAAAGACGGCGCGGAGCGATGGCTTGCATGACTCGGGGAATCAGGCCAGGGGACTCGGACTAGTGCCTGGACGCACGACCCAGATCCTTGGGATGGATCGGCACCGCCTGAACATTTGGAAGAACTTTGAAAGCCGAGGGCTCAAATAATTGCTGGCGAAAAGTCCTATGGGGCTTTTCGACAGCACGGTCGTCAGCCGAATCCAGGGTTGATCGGTACAAGGCTTAGGATTGAGGAGACCCGAAGAGTCCTACGGTAACTCTTCTCGGAGGAAACCGGCGCATGAACCGTGGAGGACACTACTAGTAATTATCAAAACCCACAATGGCTGAGTAGTGAATGCGACAGCCAAAACTTCTGCCTTTATTCATTTCATGGACTTGACTACACACATAGAGCCGTTCAAAAGCTCGGCGTGTCTACATCGTCCACAATCTGCACCTTGATCGACCCGTTCCTAGGGTCGGATGCCAGAGTCAGACCCTCCTTGGCCTGCTCCAGCGGAAGCGTATGTGATATCAGCGCTTTTACATCAATGAGCCTCCCTGCGATGCAAGCGATACCCGCCGGCCACGTGTCGCGGTATCGGTTGATGAAGCGCAGATCGATCTAGACCTTCGTTAGCCGTAGAAAGAAAACAATGTGTATACGGGATCCTGAGCGCGCAAGACTCACCTCGGCAAGCGATAGATGCATAAAAGGGAGATTGTGCATGACGGATTTGCCCACGCCCACAACCATCACGACGCCTCCTCTTCTTGCCACAAAGGCTGCCGTGCACACGCTGCTCTCCTGTCCCGTGCATTCCAGCACCAGTCTTGGCTGCACATACTCATCGCTGCCGAACAGAACCCTGATCTGTGCGGCGTTCTGCTCTGGCGTCAGCTTCGTGTCGACCTGGTACGTGCTGCATTCTGGGACGAGCTTCTTTGCGAACGCCAGCCTGGTGGGCTCAATGTCGGCAATGACCAGAGGGTGCGCGCCCGAGGCCCGCGCCGCCGAGAGGGCGAGAAGACCGATGGGACCGGCGCCGCACACCATAACTGGCGTGCCGAGGGTGATATGCGCCTGGCGGATGGCGTGGAGGACCACGCTGAGAGGCTCAAGAAGGGCACCTTCAGCGAAGCTGACGCTGTCTGGGAGCCTGTATAGAGAAACACAGTCTTGTCAGTGATGTCGCTTATGGATACTTGAAGTTATCTCAGCAACCTACTTGTGCAACCACTTGGCCGGGTGCGCCTTGAAACGCTGCAGCGTGCCGGCATAAGGATAGACTCCTGCAAATTGCACGTCCTCGCACAGGTTGTATTTGCCATCCAGACACAGAAAGCAGTTGTTGCAAGGCACACCGGGTTCGACGGCAACGCGGTCGCCAGGCTTCAGATCTGTGACACCTTCTCCGCAGCGAATGACCACACCAGCGGCCTCATGACCGATGATGCAGTCTCCCTCGAACACCAGGGACCCAATACACCCCGTCTTCCAGAAGTGCACGTCCGAACTACCGAGGTGTCTCGTCAGCGAGTCGTGGCAGGGGCGCAGCGTACGAAGGTGTCCCTTACCCGCACACGCCGGTAGCTTTGATGTGCAACAGAACTTCTCCAGGTCGAGGCGCATACACTGGAGCGTTGACGGCCTTGAGCTGGTGATCGGCTGTCACCTGTAATGACGGGTTCGGCAGCGGTGCTTGAAGGATTGCCAGTCCTCCAGTGGCTGTACCGTTTGCAAGCTTAAGCTTGAGGCTCTCGATTGCGGAGGGAGCATCGTCGATTCGCGTCTCCTCAAATGCCGTAACTGAGCCCATGGCTAGAGCTACTCTTCGAAACTTGATGAGATCGACGGGTATAGACAGTGCTGAGCCAGGTTACGACAAAAAGTAGAGCAAAGAGTGTGCCTGTGCGAGGTCAACGACGACGGGAACGAAGCTTGGATGTCATGTGGTGGCTTTCCTAAGCGACGAAGAAAGAGAGGTGTCGTGTTCTGGTGTGGTGTGACAAACAGGTCGATTCCACCACATAGGATAGAGTCGATAGACCCATGCTATTGTCTTCTGTGAGGCAACATGATGGTAACAAACATGCAGGGACCAGCCATTTGTTCCTTGTTCCCTGTTCCCCCACGCGCTTGTACTTTCCTGATGAGGCAATTCCCGTGGATCCGGCCCGGCGGGGAAAGAAATGGCGGGACTCGGGAGCGGGACCAGGACAGCTCTGGGTCGATCATGCGCGCGCACACATGCCAAACGCAAGTAAGGAGTTGACCGAGGCGCGGGAAACGAACCGGTAGTACAGCAACCTTACCTTTGCTCCGCTAGCTGTGAAAGAGGATGGGGCATGGTGTAGCAAAGTGGTTGTAAGCCCCAGCTCTTGCTCTTGCTCTTGCTCTTGCTCTTCAAACCGAACAACCAGCAACATTCGCAGCAATCAACCATGGCAACAACAGAAATCGTGGACCAACGCAAGCTCCAAGGTTTTCCTCAGAAGCCCAGAGTCTTCATCCTCTCCGACATCTCCAATGAACCTGACGATGCCGAGTCGCTTGTTCGCTATCTCCTCTACTCAAACCAGTTCACCACAGAAGGCCTCGTGGCAACGACATCGACATGGATGCGCACCAAGGTCTGTCCGCAGGACATGAGGAAAATCATCGACGGCTACGCGAGCGCTGTGGATAATTTGAACAAGCACGCGCATCCAGACTATCCGTTCCCGCCGGCTGAGCATTTTTATAGTATCATCAAGTCTGGATATCCGGTTAGCTAGCTCCCCCTACGTCTGATCTCGAGGCGCCAGAATTATTGCTGACCAAAGCCGGGTCCAGAAATACGGATTCGAGGCAATGGGCGACGACATGCCTCTGAGTGATGGCGCTGAGTTGCTCCTCCAAAGCCTCACTTCCCCGTCCAAAGACCCGCTATGGCTTCTCGTCTGGGGAGGCACCAACGTCCTCGCCTCCGTCCTTGCCAAGATCCGCGCAGACTACTCTCCGCAGGAGGCGGCAGCCCTGCGAGCCAAGTTGAGAGTCTATGCCATCTCGGATCAGGACAATACAGGCGCCTGGATCCGCAACACCTTTCCAGACATCTTCTACATCGCATCGGTACATGCCTGGAACCAGTACGGCATGGCTGCCTGGACGGGCATCTCCGGCGACAGGTTTTACGGCTTCGACCGGGGCGGTCCGGACTTTTCCAAGCTGACCAAGGAGTGGTTCAAGGAGAACATCCAGATTGGCCCCCTGGGCTCTAAGTATCCGGACTACATGTTCATCCCGGAAGGCGACACTCCAACCTTCCTCTACCTCATCCAAAACGGCCTCGGCATACCGCAACAACCTGGCTATGGTTCGTGGGGAGGCCGCTACCAACTGACCGACGCCAGCTCCGCGGGCCTCGGCAGCAAACACTACAGCGACTGCGCCGACATTGTGGTCGGCAAGAATGGCGAGACGTACAAGTCAAACCACGCAACCATCTGGCGCTGGCGTGATGCCTACCAGAACGACTTCGCCGCGCGCATGCAATGGACCTTTTCCCCCGATCTCTCGATCGCCAACCACCACCCGGTCATCTCCCTCAACGGCGTCCTAGGCCAAGCGCCACTTTACATCTCGGCGGAGGCCGGGTCATCCATTCGTCTCGACGCCACGGGTACGTACGACCCAGATGGCGACGAGCTGACGTACAAATGGTGGCAATACCGTGAACCGAGCGCCACACAGTGGCAGGCATTCCTCGAGGTCGGCCAGATGAGCATCGAAAAGGTCAACGCGGACGACGAGCGAGTCGTCCATGTCACGCTTCCCCCGCCGGAGACGTGCTGTGTCGAGCTCCTGAGTCGGGAACCGGTGGCAGAGGGCCAAGTGCTGCACGTTGTGCTGGAGGTCGTGGACTCGGGAACACCGAGTCTGACGAGCTACAGAAGGATTGTGATCCAGGCGACGAATAAGGACCTCAAGGGAGGAAGTGGTGGAGGACAAGCTATCGGCGATGTAATGGCAGCGATGAACATTGCGTCATGAGAAATAAATAAGCATCATCCTCTCACACAGAGCCTAAATCTTCGAGATGTATCATCTTGACGTGGACTAAGACACGAAATCACTGCAGTGGACTCGTATTGAAGTTCCATGCCGCCCAAATTATCATTCTTATTCCTTTTTCTCCGTCTAGACTGTGACTCTTGCGTCTCATACTGACTATTCTATGCAAAGATCCGCAGAGGCTGGTTGGTCAGGTAGAATCCGGGGTCATTAAATCTCAATCCCCGATCCAAATCTGAAATGGACTTCACCTCCTGCCCCTCCAGGTCAAAGCTCAGTACATCTAGGTTCTGCGCCAGTCTACCAGGGTTGTTGGACTTGGGAATGACCGCAACGCCGCGCTGTGTCGCCCACCGTAGCAGTACTTGCGCAGGAGTCTTTCCGTGCTTGGAGGCGATGCTCTTGACAGTCTCCGTGTCCATGAGCGGCTCCGTTGCGTGTGCCTTGGAGGAGAAGACGCCGGGGAGCTCGACGAAGCTCTGCGGGCCGAAGGAGGAGTAGGCGGTCACAGCGATGTTGTGCTCCTGCGCGAGGGCGATGAGGTTCGGCTGAACGAGGTACGGGTGATGCTCAATCTGCAGGGAAGAGATCGGGTGGCGTGCGTAGGAGGCGATGTCCATGAGCGACTGTGCCTGGAAGTTGGAGACGCCGACGGAGCGGGCCACGCCCTGGTCTACAATACTCTCCAAGGCCTCCCAAGTCTCGCGGATCGGAACTTTGTCAAGCTCGACGGTCCCAGCATCATCCATCCACCATGCCTGATCCGTTCTCCCAGTCAGCGGGCTTTGCTTCTTCCTTTTCCACGGGAGGCTCGCGTGTGGGTACGTAGCATCGCGGGAATGTTACTTACGGGGAACCTGCGCTTCTCAGGCTCAATGTATTTCAAAGCCACCGGGAAGTGGATAAGATACAGGTCAATATACCCAAGTCCCCAGGCCTCATTCTGAGCCTTGGCCATCTGCAAAGCATGCTCCTTGCGGTGATAGTTGTTCCAGAGCTTGGTGGTGATGAAGATATCCTCCCGCTTGACGAGTCCCTCCTCGATCGCGCGTCTGATACCTTGCCCGGCCTCCTTTTCGTTCTGGTAGTCGTAGGCGCCGTCGAAAAGTCGATAACCCGCTTTGATGGCCTACGATGGTCGCACTGTCAGTCTGACTTTATTCCCGCGTCTGCGGCCATGATACTGAACGTATGCGATCGGAAGACTTACATTGTACACCGTCTCGGCCGCCTGACCAGCCGGCACTTTCCAGAGACCAAAGCCAACCAGAGGCATGGGATAGCCGGATGCCAATCTCACTGTCGATTGCGCCATGGTGTACGATTCGGAATCAGTAGATAGATGCTTCCACGTGTGGGCGCGCAAAGATCTCAATCAAGACCACGATAGCTCGTGACAGTGACGGTGTCCAGGTTTTGTCTCAAGTACTCGTCCGCTTCACAGCCTTCTCACAGCAAGATGCCTAAAGCTTCCTTGTTTAGACCCTTTTTCATCACCCCTTACACTACCTCGCGTTCCAAGACATCACTTCGATCGCACTCCAGAGGCCTGGCGCTTAGCATTGCCATGTTTGGCCTCAACCCACTACGTTAGCTTGTGGGGGGATCGAGTCATCCCCGGCTTCACTAGTGTCAAGCCTTTGATCCAGGACTCATGTGAATGGGGGCTAAGTGCACCATCCACGTGGAGCAGTAGACGTGGCAAGGGTTTCCGCATCGGTACTCGGTAAAGGTCACCGGAGAAGAGCGCACCTCTCCTCACTCAACTTTCCCTTCCTTGGACAAGATACCCACGAGGTTGCGCGCGCGGGCGCCCCTCCTCTGCCATCAGGAAACGCAAACGTCCTTGATTCGTGTGACGCCTGCTGATCGGCTGAGTGACTTATTTCGCGGGTCGCCGAGATGTTGCCCGCTGTCGGTGACCGGGCCACGCCAAAGAGAGCCCGGACAGGCTGTCACAAGTGTCGCATTCGCAGGCGCAAATGTAGGTTGTTCCCTGTGCTTTCACATCCCTGCCTCGGCAATAATTACTGGACACTGGGTACAGGGAACAGTATAGGCTGACTTGCAATGATCGCCGGCTCTAGGCGACGAGGAGAAGCCTCAATGTAAGAGATGTCGTCTAGGCGGTTTCGAGTGTCAGTATGGCACACGACTGTCATTTCGTGATAAAAATACAATCACGCTGCCAGAACCAGACTCTTCGGGACTAAGCGCTGGCAGATCAACGTATCGTCATCTCAAGGTCCATTGCCCATCCTGACCTTCGACCGTTGTAGTCGAGCATATGTAGGAGCGTGCTGACATTGCCAAGTTCGTTGAGCCGCGGGTCCGGGCTCCCACTGATGCCACTGCCTCCCTTCAGACAACGCAGGCAGCACCTCACAGAGACGCTGAGGCGACTCGTGATGATGAACAGCCCTCTCCATCGAGGATTGTGCAAGACCATGGCTTCGAGTTTGGCGACGAAGGCGAGGCCCCTTCTTCATTCTTCCTCCACGGCACACCGTCGCCAGCCATCAACTTCCCCCCAAGCGAGCTGCCTCTCGATCTCAATCTGCTCAATCGTGCCGGGACACATGAACAATCGCCGAATTCAGGAGCGTATGAAACAGCTCTCGACGTTCTCCTATCTTTAGGAAGTAAAGAAAATTCTCTCCCATCGTCCACAAGGCCGGAGAGGGGATCTGGTCAGATTCCAAGTCAGTCCTTGCTCGCGGAGATTGAGACAACACCCGAGTTCTTTGCAACTTGCCGACATGCACCGCAGGCTGTGAGCGTTAGGTTGCTTCGGCATTATTTGTATCACATCGCACCCTGGGTAAGCTATCTTCTCGATCCATAGTTACCTCCTGTTTGTGACATTGCGACTGCTGATTGTAATCAACGATAGCTGGATACCGGCGACCCTAACCAGATGTTCAGGTTACGCGTCAGCCAGCTGGCTCTCACGGATCCGAAGGTTTGGGATGCAATCATGCTTCTCGCATCCACAAGCTTGCTCCTCACCGTACGATCGGACCAAGGTCGGTTTCAAAAGCTCGAGGAACTACGACGAGATGCTTTGCCGCTATCAGCGTCGGCCTCAGCTACTGAAAAGCTTGCGTCTGTTTTGGCTCGTGTGGGCAATCAGATGGTTGCAGATCCATTCTCGCAGCAGCGGCCACCAGAGAACTTTCGTGACTTCAATGTCGGGAAGGAGTTGGTCGTTGGTGAAAATATAGAACTAGACCTGTCCGTCGCGTGGCTCGTCCTCCGACTGAGTAAGATGCTGTCCCCTTAGGACTTTTGGGAAAAGCCGTGTCCTTGCTAATGTAACAGCCAGACTTAGTCCATGGTTTGATCCACGATGAGGCCGTAGCGATTCCAGAGCTCCTCTTGCAGTCCTTCACCTCACCGTCAGCTCGTGGCTTGCCTGGCGATTTACTCAGTTTCAACTGCCAGCCACTCTTGCTTTGTGCAAAGGCTCTGAATTATTGCTTCGGACGCGGCGGCGGCGGCGGCGACGGCGAAGGTGTCGCTGTACAAAGTAAAGTCGAGAGCTGGAGAGAGATCTTCAATTCATTGAACCTCTGGCACGCCAATCGACCGCAGGAGTTCAAGCCGATGTTGGAGATAGAGAGGCGAGACCAGCTCTTTCCGCTGCTCCTCTTCAGCAACAGGGCCGCCCTCATGGCAAACCAGATGTACCATACAGCAATGTCGCTCCTCCTGCAACACCGACCGAGGACTCTTGCTGCGAATGTTGGACGCTCTGTTGGCACATCGTCGCTGAGGCACGTGCAGATTGTCTGCAGCATCAGCCTGAATAGCGATGAACAGAATAGCTGGGACTTTTGCCTGCTGGCGTCATTCTATCTGGCAGCCAAAAGGATAAGCTACGTGCCTCAGCAGGAGGCTATATCCGGCAAATTTAAGAAACTGGCCCAGATGACAGGCTGGAAGACGAGCACACTGTTGCTGCAGCTCAAAAGAATATGGAATGCTTCTTAGCCGCTGCAGGGCATCAGGTAGCTGGGACTTTGTGGCCCCATTCCAATTCTAAATCAAAAAGGCGCCATTCTGCTGCCCATCCCGTCATGGACTCAATGCTGCGGATGAGTTTAGCCACAAGGACATGTTCCGACTCGTGGCTGAGTAGCCTTGCAGCAACCCAGAGCGGCTGTATTGCGTTGTTGAGGCAGCCTGGATGCGGGTTCGTGAGGGATATACCACAGATGGACTTTGCATGCCATATCGTCGAACCTGCATGGCCAGCATGTGGCGTAACATTCCCCGGCACAGCGCCCAGCAACAGTATACAGGCGGTATGATAGAGCTGGGTGGCCGATATTGCAGCCCAATCCGCAAATAAGATCTGGGGGAACGGTTCCGAATGAACAATCTGTGTGGGATGCATGTCCGCTGGTCGGTTCTTGAGCCAGTCGTCAAGCTGGTGCCATAGCTTTGTCCATCTCTCGCTGAATGCTCCTTCATCGCAGCCATTGGCTTCGCCGAGCTCAACAAATTTAGTGCGATCTGCGATGAGTTCACAGACCCTTGAACAGAGGAAGACGGAAAAGTTGGCATGCATGTTGGGAGAGGCTTGACCGTGGAAGATGGCGGCAGCGTCGTCCGGATCTGATCCTGGTGGCAGCCATTCTGCCATGGGTACGAGTGTGCTCTGAGTGCCATCCGAAATAAGAGCACCGCACAAATCTAATGATGCAAGGTTAGCCCTGAAGAAGATTTGCGCTGACTTGCTGGGCGCAAGTAGATAATTAGCCTACCCATTCTAGCAAAGCACCAAAATACAGATTGCAGGATGCCACCAGTGAAGCCGTTGACCCCGAAGGCGTCGAACAAGGCAGCGCAGCCTTCCAGATGCCGGCGCCAATCACGAGGACTGGCCGACATCATCTCCAAGACACACAAGATGACGCAGGTGGGGATGAGCGCAAAGTCCTTGGCCTGAAGCAAGGGTGGCAGCAGCTGGATTGCGTGCTGGTAGAGCTCCAGGCTGTCGAAGCCGTGGCGCGTCTTCTCCTTGCGCTCGAGCTGGCGGGCGGACAGGGCAAGCATGGCGTAGAGCAGGGCCGGACATCGGTTGGCTATGTTGGGCAGCTGAATCATGAAATCGCCCTTGGTGTCAAACATGTCAAGCTGTCATGGTATGTTAGCAAATTGATCATCTCTGTGTTCCTCTCCCCCGAGAATGGGCGCCGTAATACCCAAGGCGCAACCTCAGCGGTCCAGTTTTTGAGGTATTCCAGCCGTCTTCCAGTCGACATGATGGCTGCCAGCTGATGCTGGACTTCTTGCTCCTTTTCTGGCGTAACGTCGATCCATGGATCCAGTGCAAAGCTAGGCGAGCCCTCGCGAGTTGGTGCGACCGTCTGCGCTGTGTTAAATATGAGGCATCGCAGCTCTTCCTGGTACTCAAGGTAACCGGGCTCTCCAAGGATCTCATCGGAAGGCCACCTGCTGCTCGCAGGGGAGATGGACTGGTTATTGATGAGGGAGTCATATGACATGTCCAAGAAAATCGACCTCTCTTTGCCGGTCGTTGGGCAGGACGGAGCAGTGCGGCGTGCGAGGAGAGGCGTATGTTGTTGAAAGAATGGTGCTTAGAGCTGGACGCTTGGAGAAAGGCTGAGAGACGCTGTGCATCTTAGGCAATGAGTGTCCACTAAGCATACCAGTATGTTAGCACGTTAGCACAGGTCATCGTGACGCATTGGCAGTTCAGATAATCGACCATGGTCATTCTGCACACGTGGTTCAAAAACCTGAGTTGGTAGAAGACTTTGAAATTTACTTTTAATCTATTCCTCATGCTTCGTAATGTTGAGGTCTCTGAATTCGCCCCTCAAGCACTCGATGCCTTCTCGACGCACCTCAGCAACCAACAGCGCTACCCTCTTTGCGATAACATTCTCATTAAAACCAAAGTGTTCGTATGCATCTTTACCTGGCAGACTCTTGCCAAACGACGACATGGAGTATCCAGCGTCAGCGTATCGCTCCCAGCCATTGACAGCATAAGCCTCAATGACCACACGAGGCGCCTGCCCACGGTACTGTAGAGTCTCCCGCTTGTACTCGATAGGCTGGGCATCAAAGAGACGTTGACAAGGGAATGAGATGATACGTGCCTTGATATTGTAGTCGCGGCTCAGCACCTCGCGCGTCTTGACGGCGAAGCACATCTCAGAGCCCACGCCAATGAGCGTTACATCTGCGTCTTGTTCGCCGATGAATTCATAAGCGCCCCTCAAAACACCCTCACGGTTGGAGTGCTGTGGATATTGTTCGAGGGTCTGTCGGGAAAGGGAGAGCATGGATGGTGTGTTGGTCGCCTCAAGTGCCGCGATGAAGGCACCAGCTGTTTCTTCGGAATCGCAGGGTCGGATGTAGAGGAGGTTCGGCATGGCGCGGTAGAGGGCGGCGAGAGCAATCGGCTGGTGCGTAGGGCCATCCTCGCCAGTTCCAATCGAGTCGTGCGTGGCAATGTGTATGGCCTGGAGATGCTGAAGAGCACCCATCCGGACACCAGGCGCAGCGTACTGCAAACAGACTGTTAGATACGAACATTGCCGATTCGAATGCAGGAGATGGGCACTGACAAGGTAGAACATGAAGAAGCTCGAAGTCACGGGGAGGAGAGTCCCCTTATTGTAGGCCGCGAGACCGTTCGAGATGGCCGCCATGGCATGCTCACGAATGCCCCAGTGAATGTAGCGCCCAGAGTAGTTGCCATTAATGCCGCATGTCGTTCGAAGATCGGGCTGCTGGAAGTCTACCTTGTCCTTCCAGATCATATTGACTGACGGAGACAAATCCGCTGTGCCAACCATCATGTTGGGCAGCTGACGGGCCAGGGGGTTGCAGACGAGCCCTGCTGACTTTCTCGAAGCCGTCGCGTTTGTAGGGAAGGCATCTTTGGTAGGGATGATGCTTCGCCAGTCTTGCGTAAACTCACCCTTGACTCTCTTCATAAACTCATCATGCAGTTGTGGGTGTGCATCCTTGTAGGAGCGGACGAGATCATTCCAATCCTCCTCGAGAGCCTGGCCCCGTGGGATCATCTCTCTAAAGAAGCCATACACCTTCTCTCCGAGCTTAAAGTGCTCTTCCGGGTTCAGTCCAAAGGTCTTCTTTACGCTCTTGACACCGTCTGCGCCGAACGCCGCTCCATGTGCTTTTGCGTCGCCAGCAACGGTGCTGCCGATGCCAATTACTGTGTGAACGTTGATAAAGGTCGGCTTATCTGTGCTGGCCTTGGCTTGAAGCAGAGCCTTAACCAGTCCTTGAACGTCGTAGCAGCCATCCTGCACCTCGAGCACTTCCCAACCGCAGGCCTGCATCTTGGCGTTGACATCCTCGCTACTGCAGAGGTCGACGCTACCGTCGCAGGTGATTTGGTTGTTGTCGTATATAACGACGAGGTTGTTCAGCTTCCAGTGGCCAGCGAGCTGGATAGACTCAAGCGCCACACCCTCTTGTAAGCACGCGTCGCCGATCATGCACCAAGTTGTGTTGTTGACTACCTGATATCCATCTCTGTTGTAGGTCGCCGCTAGGTTCTTCGTCGCCATGGCTAGACCTACAGCGTTGGCGATGCCCTGGCCAAGAGGGCCGGTTGTCACCTCGATACCCTCATGCTCGATCTCCGGGTGTCCAGGGCAAAACGAGTCGGTACGAGACGAGTGATATGACTTGAGCTGGTCAAAGGTCATAGCCTTGTAGCCGGTGAGATGCAGGAAGGTGTATTGAAAGAGACATGTGTGGCCGTTAGAGAGGACGAAGCGGTCGCGGTTGAAGTAGGTCGGATTGTGCGGCGCGTACTTCATGACATACTTCCACAAGGCAATGCCAATAGCTGCCATGCCCATTGCACTCCTAGAGTATGATTCCGTATGAGTTTCAGTCTGGCCAGAGTAGACATGGAGACGCGGGAAACTCACCCGGGATGCCCACCATTGAACTGCTGGCAAAGGTCGGCAATGAGGCAGCGGAACTGGCGCAAAACTAGGTCGATCGTCTCTTGATCTTCTTGATTGATCCTCTTGACGTCGCTTGAAACATGGACTGGCGAATCCTTCATATCCTCTGCCAATGCAATCGGCGCCATGATGCCGGGCTGGTTAGTTATGATCAGGCTGGATATCGCTTTATGTTGCGGCTCAGGAAGAGGCACAGACAACAACGCGCGGAGCTGAGCGTTGCTATCTCGGTATAATATACGTTGAGAAACTTGAAGCGGACATGAAGAAGAAGAAAACCCTTGGGCCGAGATATTCGTTCAGAAAATCCACTCGCGCGCTCCGATTACTCGATGACATTCGGAAGCCCCATGGTCTGGTTCGTGGCGGTAACAATCCAATTACCATATTAGGCAGTTTGAAGCGCCTCTGGGGCGGAGATTAGTCAAGCTGGGTAAAGCAGAGGTGGTTGGCGACGATTCATTTAGGGCGATACTGAATCGAGGGGGGCTTAAACCTTCAAGGGGATTCCAGCAGTCTTCGTCCGCTGCTGGTTCGAGTTTTGGCCGAATTTGTGTTGGACGTCTTTTGTCCTTTCGGAGCGCGTAGATCTGTGCAAGTTCGCCGCTCGTAAACGCCCTTCCGGAGCAGCTGCATCAGTATGTAAGGTGGCGCACTTCCTCTCCTCCACAGTGTATCCCATAGGCGTCATCTTTCAGCACGCGACGCGAGAACATGTGAGGCCATATAAATGGCTACGCCCCCTGGTAGAACATACCTAGTCTATCTCCCTCAACAATTCTCAACAACGCAATTGATGCGCGCCCGCCATGAAGATACTCACCCCATGCTTTTGCCAACTCGCGTCACTCGCGACCGAGCTTGTGCCCATAGTTGGCTACCAGGATGCACCATTTACCAAGTCGACCTAGAGCAGAAAGTCTTGTGGCCTGTACGCAGGTCGGTCCTGAATTGTAGGAAGCCATTCGTCTAGAGGAGGGCCTCTCGGTTTTGTGGCAGACTTTCGACGTGGTATTTCTTAATGCTGCTGACGATGTGCCTTGAAGTCGGATATATCACAGCTTTTCCTGCCAAGTGCTCGAACTCCTTGCGTGATCTGAGTCCTTTCATGAAGGTCAGCACCCTCACAGTCCCTGATGCGCCACATGTTGCAGCTGGCAGCATTTCACAGGTAGGTGGTCTTCCGTGAGGAGATGGCCACCAAACAGGCCGCAGCTGCCTGCCACCAGTCGTCAGCTGCTGCGTGCACCCGCATCTGCACCTGTTGGATGCGGCTGCTTCGAGCTGGCGGCCACTCGTATGGCACACGCCAATGACATTTCACATGTGCCGCCTCGAGCCTCATACGTCGGAGGTTGCATTCGTCAGCATCACAGCTCTTCGCATGTACCGTCTTCTCGCACTCGATACCAAACGACAAACGAGTCACCCTAGCATCATCGCCGCCAGTCCTCGTCTTGACAACATCAGCCTCAGGCGTACTGATCCCCAGGGACTTCGGTTTGGACTGGTCTGCCTGCTCTCGGCCACATGCAAGTTCTGCTCCCCCGCTGGTGCCTGCTACTTCCCGTCACTCTGCCCAATCCCGACACCCATCGGCCTGCGTTTGTCCATTTCAGCCTTGGGCCTTCAAACGGGTCATTCCTGCATTCATCGTCATCCCATTACTTCGGCAGCGTCGTTCCATACCCGCCTTAACTACACCCTCTTGGCTTCACCTGCTCGCCTACAGGCTGTCCCATACTTGCTCCTTCTTTCATTCTTCGAAGGCTTGTTTTCTTCCCTCTTCGATCGGACCGTTCGCTTCTCCCATACTCTACTCCAGCACAATCTCTCATGCTTCTATTTCTTCACGTCTGAGTCTTGGTCATCAGCACAGAAAGTGTATCACTCTACTTGGCGCCACCTTCACGAGCAATATCGCATACCTTACCTTCCCAACCCGCCCGTGGTGGAACACTCACATCATTCCCGTCGCACTCGTTCATACTCTTTGCGCTTCGATCACATCTTGCGGCACGCCATCTGCAGCGCTTGAACGACGTGGCACTCGCCAACCAGCCCACAGTGGTGTTGCCCTGCTTCGCAGCCCTCTTTCTCATTGCCGTCTCGGCCGAGTCTGCCGGTCTATCTGAAAAGCTCACGGCCTGAGAAGAAGAAGCCTACGATTCCGCGTACATAAACGTGACATCCGGACTGCATCTCTCTCTCTGGGCCCCATAGACTCTGGCAGACCCGTCATCAAACTGAATGAGCCGTAATTGATCTTCATCATCACCAGTCTGCTGTTTTATCATGGCAACAAACACCCAAGCTACTTCTCTCACGTCACTCAAGGGTTCAATGCCTGCCAACCCCGCAAATGAGGATTCGCAGGCCCCGGCTGAGAATAAGAACACGAAAGATGGCACCAAGCGGGAAGGTGCCTCTGGCGAAGCAGAAGTAGTTGACCGGAAGGCGGACGATTCTAAGGGCCGTCTGAATGGCAAAGCTAAGGTCTCGATTCCCAGCAATAGTCAGAAGGCCCATAAAGCACGACACAAACCCAAGGTGATCAAGGCTACACCACCTACCGGCGACAGTGATGAGTCGGATTCCACCGCAGATGATTCTGACAACATCTCGAATGCACAAAGTTCCGATTCCGACTCTGACTCCCACTCGAGCGAACCATCTTCTAAGAAGAAGTCCCATGCTAAGCGTTTGAAGGACAAGAGCAAGGAGAAGCACCGCAAGCTGAAGAAGGGCAAGGTGAGAACTGCGGACACAAGGCCCCGGGACTCACCAGGAAAAGCGCAGTCTCTCCGTCACAAATCTAAGGGGTCGGACAGTACCAGTGAATCGGACTCAGACAGCGCCCCTGACTTTTCCGATGCCACGACTTTCAGTTCACGAAGTTCAAGTGAAGCAGCACGGAAAGACAAGAAGCGGAACAAGTCAATGAAGATTCTGCGCGGGCGGGACGCTGTTGACGGCACACTCTTAGAGGCCGCCGACACGAACGATCAAATCAGGAATCTGCAATTTCAAGTAGCCCAGCTCACCCAGCAAATTTCATCTCTCCAGCAGAATACCCAGGGCTCTACCCAGGTTTCTGCTCTAGGCCTCGGCGGACAATCTCAGATGCCCTTTCAAATGCCCCAGAACACGGTACTTCCTGGCACAACCCCATCATACAATTTCCCGCATCTCGCAGAGACTAACGTTGTCGAGACACCTTTTTCTGCACGGCTCAGGTCGGCCCGGAATCTACCCCAGGACCGTGGTCGCAGGGGCAGGACCCTGCTTGATTTTGCTTCACTGGCTCCTTCCGAGAACCTGGCGGATGCGGGTCAGATTAGTGACTCACTCGGCTCGCTCAGGAACCTTAGGAAGGGCCACAAGACGAAGAAAGGCACACGCGCTGACTATAAGCGTGTCGATTGGGTATGGGACACGGCTTTGTACACATGGAAGCTACGAGACTCGACGGAGTCAACGAGTGACGCTCAATACGACGAATACATCTTCCACGTCAGGCGCAGTTTCGACATAGAGGGCAAATACAGGTCGACGACGGTTGATATCAAGAGCAAGCTCCTGCGAGAATGCCTCCAAGATGTCATCGGCGACATCAAGGGCGTGAGCCTTGTGGATGAGTCGCCAAAGACCGATCCAAACATGCTGTTCCTGTAGGTCTTGCTTGAAGCTACTTCACAATAGTATCACTAAGACTGCACAGATATCTCGAGGATTTGCGGGCCCATAGGAAGAATCTCAAAGCGATGCAACCTGCCGGCGAAACCAAGAAGGAGCGGAAGCGAAATCAGCGCCGCCTGGACAACAAGCGCAAGCAGCTGAAGGTCCTCATCGCGTACCTTGATAAGGACTATGCACGCACCAAAGAGAGCCTGTATCCGATGCTGGAGAACGGACTCATCACTTTCGACCTCATGTGGGCGCTGTGGAAGCCAGGCACGCTCGCATACAGCACCACGTACGGCTCCACAGATGATCCCCGCGTCTTCAAAGTCGAGCTCGCAGAACGTCACAAAAGCTTCATGAGAGGTGAGCTGTATCACCTAGATGGGAAGTACTTCGAATTCGACGGCAAGAAGTTTGGTCACGGTAGTGTTTCCGATGAGATCCTGGCATTCCGAGGCGCGAGAAAGATCACGAGCCTTCCCTGCTACCCACTGAAGTATCATCCCGACGAGAAGAAGCTCCGTGGGAGACTCATCGAAAGAGGCAAGAAGTTCGTCTCCCTGAGCGGAGTGCATTACAAAGGATACTCTGGCATGGCTTATCAGAAGTCTAAAAAGTGCGTCGTCAAGTTCAACATACAGCAAAGTCGCATCATGGTAGACCCTGCCATTTTCCGCCGCATCAACCCCAACTATTACATTTCACCTGTCAAAGCGCCGGATGAGTCCTTGCTCTTTGGAAGCGACCTCTCGGATGGTGGCGGTGAGACTGAGGATCCCATATCAGACTCTTCCGGTGCGGTTGCCATCCGCATGACTAGAGCGATCGCACGCCGGAAAATTGTCGCTGCTCTCAAGGGAGGAAACTCGCAAGCAACAGAGAGTGATGCAAGTCTCGAGCTTGGTGCTCCGGAGGCGGGCCTAGTCAATGGAGACGATACCTGCGATGCACACGCCGCGACAGAGAACGGCACGCCTGTATTCTCAGATGATGACTACATGATGGCCTCTCCTGTTGTCCTTGGTTTCTCATTTGCAGAGAAACAGTGGCTTGAGTTCACGGTCGAGGGAGTTAAGGAGATCGTCTGGAATGACACGGCGTGGGACTCTCTGGTCTCTGAGCCAGAGACAAAAGACTTGGTACAGGCGCTGGTCAAGTCGCGTAAGTACCATGCTGCCAACACCATTGACGATGTGATTCAAGGCAAAGGCAAGGGACTTGTCAGTAAGTTGTCGACCCGTTTCAATTCTCTAAGTGCGTAAGAGAAAAGCTGACGTGTCTCCTCTACAGCGGTCCTGCATGGGCCACCTGGCACAGGCAAGACACTCACAGCTGAGGGCATCAGCGAGCTCCTGAAGTGTCCGCTGTATATGGCCTCGGCTGGAGAGCTGGGAACAGACTCCCGGTATTTGGAAGCAGAACTCCAGAAGATCCTGGATATATGCCATGCCTGGGGGGCGATTCTCTTACTGGATGAGGCAGACGTCTTCCTCGAAAAGCGTAACATGCTAGACATACATCGCAATGCGCTGGTCAGCATTTTTCTGCGTCAGCTGGAATACTTTCAAGGCATCCTGTTTTTGACGACAAACCGCGTCGAAGTAAGTAAACATGGGTGACGCCTTGTCATCTACGTTGATCTAACCACTGGTCCAGACATTCGACGAAGCGTTCCAATCGCGGATCCACATCGCCCTGCGATACGGAACACTCGAGCCCAAGGCGAAGCGAGCAATCTTTAGCATGTTCATCGAGAAGGTGCGTAGCTTCGGCAAGATGGAGGTCGCCACGTTCACGGAAGCGGAACTGGATAGTCTCGCCCGGAAGGAACTCAACGGCCGCGAGATCAAGAATGTGGTCAGCTCGGCACAAGATCTTGCGGTAAGCAAGGAGGAGGCACTCAGTATGACTCATATTCAACAAGTGCTTGACGTTCACGCCAAGTTCGGGCGAGACTTGAAAGGAGGCTCGGGCTTCGAGGATGCTATGAGAAGCTATTTCTGAGTTGGATGGAACAGCCGCTTGATATGGCCTTCTGTTGGCTTCTCAGACTGCACGGTATCATGATACGATAAAGCGCACTCGTTAAGCAAGCGATTTTGTATCTTTAGTATTGCATTGCTACGGGAAACAAGGTGTTTATTACACGGCTGAGTATCCAGTCTCTGCCGACAGTGATCGCACGTTGCACCGCAATACCAGACTGTTCAATGACGTCGCTAGAGCCCTGATCCGTTCGAGCAATACTTTTCTGGCCAGCCATTGATTCATGGCCCGTGCGGAAGGCGTCCAATAAAATCCGCGAGTTGCCATCTAGTGATCAACATCGAACCGAGATACACTGTTGTGCAACGTCAGCATAGACGCCATCGTACCGGCCCAAGCAGAGATTACTCCTCTTTCGTCTGCTCAGGTGGGAAGTACATCCTGTCAGAAGTCAGCCTCATTACTCGATAAGGTCGGAGCACCGCATGGGGTGTGAGCAGGACAACTGAAACTTACGGGACGGTCTCATTGTATGCGGCAACATCTTTATCCATGAAGGTGACGAATACAATCTTCTCGAATGCATAAGGATGCTCATCCATGAAACGTCTCACGACATCACACGCCACCTCAGCCGCATCCTTGCCCGGATACCCATAGATGCCCGTGCTGATCCCGCTAAAGGCCAGCGACCTGACGCCATTCTCCCTCGCGAGCCTGATGACCTCGGTATAACAGCTCCTAAGCATCTCTTCGCTCTCCTCCTTCTTGTACTCGTTGTACACGGGGCCAACGGTGTGAATGATATGTTTGGCGGGGAGGTTGTAACCCTTTGTGATCTTTGCCTTGCCTGTCGGGCAGCCGTTGAGGGAGCGGCACTCGCGGAGTAGGGAGGAGCCGGCGGCGCGGTGGATCGCACCGTCAACACCGCCGCCGCCGAGGAGAGAAGTATTTGCGGCGTTGACGATGGCGTCGAGAGGGAGGGTGGTGATGTCGGCTTTGAGGATGTGGATAATGATGTTGTGGGTGCGGGAAGGGGGGAAGAGAGGGGGAGAGGAGGAGGGGAGGAGGGCGGATGCGCGGTAAAGAGACATGAGGGAGGATTTGTGAAGAGCGTGGGCAGACATCTTGACGTGTGAAGTTGGGGCTGCAGTTGGACTGTGCCGGGACTTGATGTTGCTGTGGTTGAGCTTGGAGGATGGGGGTGTGGCGAGACTGATTGTGGTATTGATGGGATGGCCAGAGGATGGAATTCGGGTCCAACGGTCAATTCGACAGTATTTTATAGTAATGGATGCCTCCTGTGTGATTTTATGAGAGTTCGCGGAGGTTGTCGTGTGATGGGCTGGTGATTGTTGATCGAAGTTCTGGGCACGGTCCATCGGTCATGAGCGGAATAAAGACTACGGCGCTACGGTGATCGCGATGCTGAGCAAAACGTCTAGGACTCTGGCCTCTCATGTTGGCGAACTTATGGATACGAAAGCACACGTACAAATGAGACATTTTCACACAGAACTCGATCGAGCTCTTTCTGGCCAAAAGGTAATCGTCGGCATGCTTCGTTAGGTCCATGCCATGATGCCACGCCAGAAGTCTAAAAGCTCGTCTGTGGGTGACAGTCTCGCCGATATACATACCTTTGAGGGGTTCGTGCATTGATGGATATGCTGGCAATGTGACCATCGAATGGCTTCGAGTTGTAGCTAGCTGGAGGTTTTTAAGTCACGATGTATTCAAGCAACGGCGTAACCGGTGTGAGGCTTCGAACTCGAAGTCAAGAATCGAGCTTGTGGATTGTGGGGCCCCACGAAAGACATGAAAGATGCTTCGGGGACTCGCTACGGGTCTACTTCCTTATCGGAGATCTGTGTAGGTCTTACCTCTTGTGCTGCTTGAAAAGTTGGCATAGCTGACGGGCTATGTGCCGAGGGCTGTCTGTCAGCTTGCATCCTGAGTTGCAGCGTCCCAAAGCGGGTGGCCAGCTGGCAGGTTGAGCTAACCGTGGACCACGACTCAAGGCTGAGAACAAGATTTGATAGACGAGGCGAAGTGGCAATTCGACGGAGAGACGTCGACGGCTGGAGAACACTCTGTTCGGGGTCGGAACGAACGAGCCGTGGGTCAGGGAGTGGGACCTTCTGTTCTTGGGCTTGCCGTTGTGGATGTTTGGGAGGACGAGAGAGATGGGGATGCTGGTCATGATTGCGAATGGCATCACCTCGGCTGGAAATGTGGCTTGAAACAAAGTGCAGTCAGCCAGTTTGCACGGAGCAAGGGTCAAGCCTCTGAGGGACAAGACCTTGTGCTTCATCTAATTCGCCCATCAGCGTGCCCTTCCTATGGCATGTTTGAGAAAATCGGTCATCGTTGCTACATCGAGCAGTGGCCAGGCTAGAGCACTCGAATCGCATCGTCTTTCTCCTACCCGCCTTTCACTGTACCTTCCGCCTTCTCGAAATTCTCACCGCCTTTGCCATCCCTCAGTCCTATTCGGTCTAGCGCCTTCGAGATAGATCCCGATGAGCCCTGACTAGAGCCAATCACCGTCCGCTATCTCCCCACCGGGACCTGTGCCACCACCAGCCGTGGAGGCAGAAAAAAAAGTTTTAGGAGTACTGGGCCCCTGTAGCCGATGCCGTCAGGGCCCTTTGGAGGGGTTGGAGGGGTTGCCCACGAGGGGTGCCCAGTGGTGCCTGGCCGACCCGAAGCGCAGTGCGCTCCAGTGCAGAGAGGAACGGAACAGAAGGAGAAAAAAAAGTTGCGCGCATAATAAAACTTGGCCGCCCCAACCATCCATCCACCGCCCTCTTACTAGAATCTCTCCTCCATTCTCCTCCATCCTTTTTTCTTCCCTCCTCAAACACCTCTCTCTCTACTCTCAAGGTCGTCAACCTCCAGACGAACCCTTTACTTGGACTTGTGTCTCTTTCGCAAATCCTCTCTTCATCTCCAGGTGCCGTCGTTGTTCATCCTCCAGGACAACCCCGCCACCCCTCCTCCGTGAGATAAAGAATCTTCACAAAGGCCACATCCACCAGAGTCGATTCCTCCGTCGTCTCTGTTCGCCTTTCCTCCTACTTGGTCTCTTTCTCCTCGCAGATTAGACCCTGTTCATCGCCTTGACTTGGATTCATTTCTAAAAGTCATCGCTACTTCCGACTTATCTTACTCGATCGACTTTCTCCCACCGATCCAACACACTCAACCGCCATCATGCCTTCCGAGAACGCTCAGTCCGTCAAGGTTCTTGACGAGCTGTTCCAGAAGCTCACCGTCTCTACCGATGCCTCCGACATCAAGACCGCTTCTTCTGAGATTGCTGGCTTCATCAACGGCCGCATCGAGGACCAGGCTGTTCCCACCAAGTAAGTGTTTCATCACAACCCTGCGGACATTCTCTGCTCGAGCCAAGTACCAAACACCCGCTGTCATCACTCGGGCCGCCACTTTACTGTCTTAGTGTGGCTATCCTCTTGGGGACGTTGCTTTTTTGTCGCCAGCCGACGATGTGCAGCACCTCAAAGAGATCCCACGCAAAGGCCCTGAGAGTGGATGGAAGACAGTGAGGTCCAGCGATGGTGCCAGGCGATTTTGGGCGTGCTTTTTGCAGGCTTCAGTGGACAGACCCCGCTGAGGCTGCTGCTTTGAGCACCCCTCTATTCCCCGCCGTTGCCAATCCATTGCCCCTCACTGGGTCGCAAATTTTTTATCGCCCACAGCACTGTGGGCGACCGCAGGGCGGTTCCACCGGAGAGACAGCGGCTAACATGTGATGTCTTCTAGGATGATCGACAACCTCAAGAAGCAGCTCAGCAACAAGAAGGATGCTACCGCTCGTGAGAAGGGTGCTGTCGCCGTCGAGCACATTGCCTCGCACTCCGAGGTCTCGGCTACCGTCGAGCCCTACCTTATTGAGCTCCTCCCCGCCGTCCTCGCCGCTGTTGGCGACAAGATCACCGCTGTCAAGACCGCTGCCCAGGCTGCCGTCCTTTCCATCGCCGGTGCTCTTAACGGCAACGCTGTCAAGGCCGCCCTCCCCGCCATCATCGAGTCCATCCGCAATGCCCAGAAGTGGCCCGAGAAGATGGCTGCCCTTGACTTCATTGACGCTCTCGTCAAGAGCGCCCCCGCCCAGCTCGGTGTCCGTGTCCCTGAGCTGATTCCTGTCATCTCTGAGGCCATGTGGGACACCAAGAAGGAGGTTAAGGAGCGTGCCTACAAGACTATGGAGACTCTTTGCCAGCTCATTGTCAACCGTGATATTGAGCGCTTCATTCCTGAGCTTATCAAGTGTATCGCCAAGCCTGAGAACGTCCCCGAGACCGTTCACTTGCTCGGTGCCACCACCTTCGTCACTGAGGTCCAGGAGCCTACTCTTGCTCTTATGGTCCCCCTGCTTGACCGTGGTCTCAACGAGCGTGAGACTGCTATCAAGCGTAAGTCTGCTGTCATTGTCGACAACATGTGCAAGCTCGTCGACGACCCGAACATTGTCGCTCCTTTCTTGCCCAAGATGATGCCAGGTCTCCAGAAGAACTACGACAACCTGGCTGATCCTGAGGCTCGTGAGAAGACCAAGCAGGCTCTTGACACCCTCACTCGTGTCGGTGACATCAAGGATGGTGTCATTCCTGAGGCTCGCAACGATGGCGCTATCAACGTCGTCCTCGGCAAGCTCAAGGAGGTCCTCTCCGGCAAGTACGCCACTTACCTTGAGAAGATGCCAGCTGTTGCCACCTACATCGCTGCCATTGCTGGTCAGCTCATCGACGAGAAGGAGATGGAGCCCACCATCTGGATCCAGAACCTCAAGCCTTACGTCGCTGTCATCACTGGCATTGACAACTCCGAGTCCAACATCGACCTTCTCCGCAAGAAGTCCGCTCCTGGCGCTGCCGACGAGCGTGAGGTCGAGCCCGATGAGGAGGAGGGTGAGGATCTGTGCAACTGCACTTTCTCCCTCGCCTACGGTGCCAAGATTCTGCTTAACCAGACTCACCTGCGTCTCAAGCGTGGTCAGCGTTACGGTCTTTGCGGTCCCAACGGTTCCGGAAAGTCCACCCTCATGCGCGCCATCAACAACGAGCAGGTTGAGGGTTTCCCCAAGCAGAGCGAGGTCAAGACCGTGTTCGTTGAGCACGATCTCGACTCCGCCGATACTGAGATGACCACCATCGACTGGACCATGAAGAAGCTCCAGGACGCCGGTGTCCAGGTCACCCAGGCCGATGTCGAGGCCCGCCTCAACGAGTTCGGTTTCACCGAGCAGATGGTCAAGGGAGAGATCTCTGCCCTCTCCGGTGGTTGGAAGATGAAGCTGGCTCTGTGCCGTGCCGTCTTTGAGGCCCCCGATATTCTGCTCCTCGACGAGCCCACCAACCATCTCGATGTGAAGAACGTCAAGTGGCTCGAGGAGTACCTCCAGAACTCCCCTTGCACTTCCATCATCGTTTCTCACGACTCCACCTTCCTTGACAACGTCTGCCAGCACATTGTCCACTACGAGCGCTTCAAGCTCAAGCGCTACCGTGGTAACCTGAAGGAGTTCGTCAAGCGCGTTCCCTCTGCCAAGTCCTACTACGAGCTCGGTGCCTCCGAGATGGAGTTCTCCTTCCCTGAGCCCGGTTTCCTCGAGGGTGTCAAGACCAAGGCCAAGGCCATTCTCCGTGCCACCAAGATGTCCTTCCAGTACCCTGGTACTGAGAAGCCTCAGATCACCGACATCTCCTTCCAGTGCTCGCTCGGTTCTCGTATTGCCGTCATTGGCCCCAACGGTGCTGGCAAGTCGACCCTGATCAACGTTCTCTGCGGTGAGCTCATCCCCACCAACGGTGAGATCTACCAGCACGAGAACATCCGTATTGCCTACATCAAGCAGCACGCTTTCGCCCACATCGATAACCACCTCGACAAGACTCCTTCCGAGTACATCCAGTGGCGTTTCCAGACTGGTGAGGATCGTGAGACTATGGACCGTGCCAACAAGATCATCACCGAGGATGACGAGAAGGCTATGGACAAGATTTTCCGCATTGAGGGTACTCAGCGTCGTGTCATCGGCATCAACAGCCGCCGAAAGTTCAAGAACTCTTACGAGTACGAGTGTTCGTTCGCTCTTGGTGAGAACGTCGGCATGAAGAACGAGCGTTGGGTTCCCATGATGACTGCCGACAACGTCTGGCTGCCCCGTAACGAGCTGCTCGCTTCTCACCAGAAGATGGTTGCCGATGTTGATATGAAGGAGGCCCTCGCCTCTGGTCAGTTCCGTCCCCTTGTCCGCAAGGAGATTGAGTCTCACTGCGCCAACTTCGGCCTTGACGCCGAGCTTGTCTCTCACTCTCGCATGCGTGGTCTCTCTGGAGGTCAGCGTGTCAAGACTGTCCTTGCTGCTTGCTCGTGGCAGCGTCCTCACTTGATCGTCCTCGACGAGCCTACCAACTACCTCGACCGTGACTCCCTGGGTGCCCTTTCCAAGGCTCTCAAGAAGTTCGAGGGTGGTGTCATCATCATCACTCACTCTGCTGAGTTCACCAAGGATCTCACTGAGGAGGTGTGGGCTGTCATGGACGGTAAGATGACTCCTTCCGGCCACAACTGGGTGTCCGGTCAGGGCTCTGGTCCTCGCCTGAAGGGCGATGACGCCGATGAGGAGGACAAGTTCGACGCTATGGGCAACAAGATTGTTAGCACCAAGAAGAAGGCTAAGCTCACTTCCTCCGAGCTGCGGAAGAAGAAGAAGGGTAAGTTGCAGCTGTCTCCCCCACACCTGTATAATCTCATGCTAATTATTTTGCAGACCGTATGGCCCGCCGCAAGCGTGGTGAGGAGGTCTTCAGCGACGAGGACGAGCTGTAAAGTACTCGTTAGATCTCCGTCGCTGATCACCCCTATCCATCTTTTGCCGACATACCCTTTACGACACCTCACGATGTACCTTCTTCATCCGCCGACGAACGGATCACCGATTTCGTCACCTCATACCATATCATATTTCCTTTGTTCTTAATGCGTTCTCGCTACTGCTGAGGGAAAGATGAGAGAGAAAAAGTGCTTTTTATTGTCTTGTCCCACGATTCAAGATGCGTTTTTGGTCACGAACTTGGCATGCCTGGGCTTTTTGATAGAAAGGGATTGGGCACGCGTTTGTCACATGGTCATCGAGTTGCGATGATTCGAGAGCATGAGAAAACGGCGCTGTGGTCGCAAGGGGCGGACGACATGATGGCTTTCCCAAGGAGTTGGACGATTGCGATAGCTGGGATTGGAGGATCTCAAGTTGTTTGCGCGGCCCGCTCCTTGGGACGGCTTTTACGAGTTTCTGAAGGTGATGAGAAATAGAACAATAGACATTACCAAACAAAAAGCCAGCTCTCTACGTGATTGTGATGCCAGGACTTCGCCATGACTTGAATTACTATTTGTCTTCAGGAATGAGAGCAAACGCGTGGCTTTCCCTTTGTTGTCAACGTCTCCATTCGATCAGGTAGGTGCGAACAGATTCATCTGCACCCGAACCAAGTACTCCTAGGCATTAAACTCTATCTCAGCAACATCATCGTCCTTCCTCTAGTCTACGCGCTCTCGTCGCTAGCAGTCTCTGCCTCTACTGCGCTGTATTCTCGTCTCTTCGTCAGATTCGTCTTCCCCATGACAAAAGCCCACAGCCTGGAGCTTATCAAGAGAGATGGCACCCTGTGCATACTTCAAGGCCCTGCGCGGCTACAACTGCGAGCCAGGACGCCCACTTTCATCACCTGATCGTGGACGCTGACAACGGGCACGATCTTGCAGTTGATGTTTGGACATTTGGTGCTCTCGAGTACGTTGTTCGTGGCCACGAACGACGCGGTGGGCGTCCACAGGGGGCTCGGTGCCGTGCGTCGCAGATGCTGAGTATGGAGCTCGTTGCATTTCAGCTGCGCGAACTGCGGGAAACGGGTGACTCGAAAAGACACGAGAGTATAGGCTTGGGTACTTTGAGAAGTAATCTGTTGAGACCGAAAGAATAACTCATTGCCAGATGATCATTTGCCTCCTCCCTTGCTAGCAGACATTTGATGAATTGCATCAAAACTGAGCTATCACACTCTCCATTTTGCAGGCAAGATTTCTTTCACAACACTTGTTGTAGTGCCTTCCAAGAAATCTTGGAAGAGTTGAATGTTCTTCTTAATAGCTTTACGCAAAGGCTACTTCAAGGAACCTGACAGAGTTAATGTTAGATCTGCACAGGTTCAAGTACCGCCCCGCCCCAGTGTTTTCCATTCCATTCATACGTCGCTCCCAGAGAGAGAGGACGCTTATTTCTCACCCAACCACAAGGCGGCCGGCCCAGCTGTGTGTGTGTGTGTAAGAAACACATTTGGGTTTCAGCGATACGGTACATGGACTGCATGTCACTGCGCCGGGCTTCCTAAGGTAGTCCCGCACAGGAGCAGGAGTCATGCGGGTTTCTAGCTTTTCGATACATGACGTGGGTGATTTTCTGAACTTTTCGCCACTGCGAGGGGAGCTTCTCCCACGGGAGGGGATCGACAGCTGCGGCATTCAACATGAATAATAATACTGTACTGTATCGTCTCGTGTCCCGTCTCTTGCAACGAGGGAGGTCTATAATGAACATCCTTTCGATGCAACTGGAGGATCGCGTGTTGTGCTAGGTACGTGACAACAGAGGTACCCTAGAGCACATGGACGGTTTGCACTCCCGTTCGGCAAAGAGGTTCATTGGCATAGCATCAGTCAGATACAGGTTAGGAGTTCACATACCAAATAACTAGCAATTGCGAACATTATGCATGCGAGTTCAAGTGGATCATGCATTGCTACTCTGTGACGTTGTCATGCAGGTCATGTGTGCGACGTCAGGACCGTAAAAAGGGTAGTTGGTCCCCAATATATATGAACCTCCCCTGCAATGGTATAACGGATGATCGGCTTCACTTAAGCGGTCGCACAGGGCTTGTGACAGCCGGTAGCTGTTTCTGGCTGGGTGACAGAGCCTAGACGCGCAGGCACATAGTCGAAAATCTGAAAGGTATGGCAAGGCGCTATCCACAAAAGACACCATCGTTACTTGCAGCTTGAAAGACGAAACGAAGTGAACTTGAAATTGTTCCGAGCTGCAGCATGTAGATGCTGGAACCGAACACCAACTCGGGGTATCTATGTATGAATGTGCGCAGCATCTTCCATCCCAACATCCTCTTCCCTTCGACCCATCATGTTACTCTCGATGTCCCCAGCGGTGAGCCTGAAGCAGATTCTTAGTATGATCCGTCGAGATGTGGTGTTGCTGCTTCAATTGCATCTCAATACGGATCGCTTTCCGAAAACCGAGTTACTCCGCACCAGGTACCATCAAAGCGGCGAGTCGTATTTCCGGTGATCACAACAAATGAATAATCTGCGACATATGAGGTGGCGAAGAGTAGACGAGTGACTGCGATAGTGCAAACGCCAGGGAGAAGTGAAGAGGCATTACGAACAGAGCCGCATTTGTATTCAAGTATGCTCTAAGGCCGTGTCCTTAGGCGTCTGACTGGTGAGCCTTCGACTTGCGCTTGATACCAACCATGCGTCCCATCTCGGTCCAGAAGCCGACTGGTGGGTGCATGAAGCTCGCCTCGTAGCGATCGATGGTGGGCGCATCCCAAACAAGATCACACTCGTGAGGCTTCACAATGCGAGTCTTCTTAACAATCTTCCAGCCGAAGTACAGGATGGGAGCGAGCAGCTGCATGGTGTAGCTGCGGAAGAACTTCTCAGCGGTGAACGGGGCGAAAGCCTTGTAACCATAGAAAAGGGTGACCAGGAACTGCACCACGAGGGCGATAATGGCACCGTAGGGCTGGAAACGACCGTAGTAAGGCATCTTTCGGCGGTCGACACCCTGGGCCTTGCAGGCGCGCCAGTAGAAAATGAAGGTGATGTTCATGACCATGAAATCGATGAGAGCACCAGCCGTGATGAGCTCGACGAACCAGGTGATAGCCTCGGCAGAACCGCCACTGACTTGTAGGAAAGAAAGCAGGGGGAAAACCATGACAATAGCGAAGCAGTAGATCGGGACACCACTGGCAGTACACTTGCGCAGGAAGCGAGGAGCGCGGCCCTCAAGGGCAAGACCGTAGAGCGAGCGAGTCGCACAGTAAGTGTATGTGTTGCCGGCCGAGAAGATGGACGTGAGCATCAGAGCGTTCACAATATCGGGAAGAACGGTGATACCCATGTTGGTCATGGCAACGACATACGGCGAGGCAGACGCAGAGCTACCGCCAGCGTTCGCGGTGAGGTTCGTATCGTTGGATGCGACAACAATACCGACGGCAAGGGCGCTACCGAAGAAGAAGATGAAGAAGCGGTAATAGACCGTCTTGAACGCAGTCTTGATGTAGATGCGCGGGCGCTTGGCCTCAGCGGCGACCATGGAGATGTACTCAGGACCGACGATGGCGAAAGAAGCATTCCACAAGGCAGCTAGAAACCCTTCGAACCGCATTTTTGGAGTAGCACCAACGAAGGCACCGGGAGTATTCCAATAGCGGAAGCCGTAAGCGTCGTTCTTGGGGTTACCACCAACCATGGTGATGAAAGTGTAAGCAAACAAGAGGAAGATCAGGATGACCTTGCCGCCTGAGAGCCAGAACTCAGCCTCACCGAAGCCGCGGACAGCGATGGCATTGATAGCACTACAATCACCGACACGAAAGATTTAGCATATGATTTCAAGGGGAGAGCAGGAGAGGGTAAGCAAGCGAGAGGGGCTGGTCCCGGTAGATGTGAAGTCTGAGCTCACATGCAACTTCACATCCACCGGCATCCCCAGCCAGAGACTCTGCTTGGTCAGGCACAAGGGTCTTACGCATAGGCAATGATACATCCGATGCAAATGGCGGCAGTCGGGCCAGGCTCGGCGATCTTGTCACTCCAGTAGGACAACACGAGGGTCAGGGCAGAGATTTCGAAGGGAATGAGAAGAGCTTCGTAAAGGAAGAAGTTCCAGCCGACCATGAAACCGAGGGCATCGTCGACCCAGTGGCCAGCGAGACGAACGAAACCACCAGCGACAGGCATGTAGACGGTCATCTCAGCGATCGAGTTGTTGACCATACCGAGAATGATCGAGTAGAGGGTGTAGGCCAGAAACAGGCTGCCAGGGCCGCCAGCAATCAGACCATTACCGATACTGACGAACAGCGCGGTACCAATGGAACCACCAATGGCGATGAGCTGGATCTGACGGTTGTTAAGGCGACGATGGAGGTCATCGGAATTGTCGCCAAGATGGCCCTCAACGGGAACATCGGACCCGGGGTTTGTGAGCTTCTTCTCGTGGTCACCGTTGCCACTAGTAGGCGGGGACGGCGGCGCGGCCATCTTTGTTTCCTCCATGATGAATGATGGTGGCAGGGGAAGCACGCGAGTGAAGAGGATGTAGAGACGTGCGTTCAGTCGAAGTAAGGGACCATGCAAACTTGTGTTGATGTATCACAGCCAGCTATGTGGGTCTTGAGTCGAGAAACTCGGAGAGGAAGAGAGGTGAGATGAGGATGGGAAGAGAACGAAAGAAGGAACGGGAACAAGAGAAGAACAATTCGATCAGGAGCGGGCGGGCAGGAGCTAATAAAGGATCCTACTGAGATGCGAGTGTTCGCAGAGAAGCAGAGGCCTCAGCAGCAGAATAGAAGCGGGTCTCCTTCGAGTCGCGCAACATGGGGGTCGACTTGAACGTGGGACACTGGCCTCTGGGGTGTGGAAGGGACTTGGCACCGATTGACCGGGGTGCTGTGACTTTGAGTGTAAGTCGTCGAAAATGTCGCATTCGGCCTGCTCGCCCAACGCCATGTGGGGAGTGTGGTGGACATTCCAGCGATGGCTGGAGGCTTGGCCTCGGCGCAGAGAGGGACGGGAAGAGAGAAAGAGAGGAGAGACAGAGAGCCTTGAGCCCACCCGGATCTGGATCTGGAGACACCAAGAGCGGGTGGCTGTGACGAGCAGCCTCTGGCGAGAGGTTGACTCTATGCACCAGATCATCCTTCTGGAAGCTGTTTGCTTTATCCATCCAGCGATCTCTATCTTTGGTGCACGATCGACGTGTCTGCCACCGGTCGCATTCACAGCGCAACCTTGACCTCATCTTGCATCCAATGTCCTATCTAATTGTAGTTTCCTTTGCTATGGCACGCCAACCTCGTGGGGAGGGAGCATGGCCCTCTTACCCCATGCACTATGGAGGTGACGGCGAAATGGGTACCTGGTGCTTGCGCTTGTTGCGCTGTGACGGGCCTCTCCGCAGGGTGAACCCACGAGGGAACCCTAGAAAAGCAGTACCATCAGTTCGTGCGTAACGCGGGCACTGTCACAGCATTGCCATAGCGCATGGAAACACTGCGCTTGACGCCCGCCTCCGAACACTGACTTCGCCGTCCTTCTCCGTGCGGTTCATGCAAAGAAGAGCATGGTGCTGCTCTCGATTCCGCCGGCTCGAGCTATCTAGAACGGCCGGGGCACGCTTCAGCAACCGATCAAACACGGCCTTCTCGATGTGTGTGCGACAAGGCATCGGGCCAGTCGCAGCCAAAGTAGCGTAGGGCCCAGGCTCCGACTGGACTGATAGAGGGTACCTGCCCCCAGAACCGAAATTAAGCCCAAGAGACCGTCTCGAGCTAGCTGACAGACGGTTTCTGCCAGCCGAAGGTACTTTGGCCGGGCTACTGGCGCCCTTCAAGTTGTTGGTGAACGTCTATCCTGGTGACCGGACACACCACCAGACGTGCCATGCTACCGGCAAGTGGGCGGTGCAAGAAGGATTGATTAGCACCTGAGAGATAGTTGCGACTTCCGCGAGTGGCTGCCACATGAGATTCACTGATGGTGGGAGGGTCTTGACGGTTGCGCGAATCCTCCCCAATTGGCGGTCGTAATCAAAGTGCAGTACTCGTACGAGGAGCAACCCTGGTCAGCGGCAGGCAAGCAGGGCACATTCTCTCTTCGTCTGCATTTCACCAAGATTAGTGCAAAGAATCCTAATGCGTTGCTACCGGTGTGAAATGACCATTGCTCTGTGCCTACCTTTCCCACCCCCTGCGCGCGTATGCACCCAGGGTTCGTGGTAGCTGGGTCTCCAAAGGGCGGTAGTGGAGAGCAGTGCCGCGCTTGGGACGCGGTGGAGGACCAACTACGTCACAGATGGGAGCCACCGGTGAACGCACTGCTAGGCTGGCTGCCGTCGATGTTGTCGGGAAACGTCTACTACGTATGAGAAGCAGGACTCTGGGGGTTGATTTTACGCACAGGGAGACGAGATTGAGATGTCGTTCAAAACGCCCAGATCTGCCATGCGATGTCCAGAGTAGGCGCTCTTGGCGATGGAGCATGAGGCCAGTCAGAGATCAAGAAATCACGCCTGGTTGTCTTGGAGCCTCGAGGGATCGAAAGGGTCTCTTTCAGGAATGCAGATTTTTGCTTGCCCAGGCCTTAGGGAGCGATGGACCCGACTTGGTATCTTTCCCCCCTTGGATCTCTGTCGCCAGGTCTTGGCTATCATCTACATCAGAGGCTTGGTGCTTGAAATGAGACGATCGGGAGATGAGACTCAACAGTCGAAAAGCAGAGAAGGCTCAGTTTCTCGTAAGGTACCACAGAAAGCAGCTGAGCTCCACTGAGGTGCAGCCTTGGCGTTGAGAAACCAGGATCCTGATGTGAGGACACCAGACGCGCCCCTTGTGAGGACAGACTGGGCCTGGGACGAGGATCTTTTGGTGCGACCGCGAGGGCCCGGAGGCTGCACGATCACGCGGCTCCACTTTGGCAAAGAAGGCTTGGGTGTTGACCCGGGCCTGTGCCATACCCGAAGGATCGGGCTAGACTCCCTGAAGCTGAGCCTTTGCCGTTGCTGTGCGCTGCTACTGTAGCGCCTTCTTCAGGGTGTCATGGCACTGAGGGGCGCCTGAACAGGAACCGTCTCCAGCCGCAGTGGCCAAAGACATTTCTACTGCGCCGCTTGTGTCCCTTGCACTCTATCAAGAGGTTGTCGCCAGCGAATATTCGGTGCCGAGATGCCAGAACTTCTATGCAGCTAGCCTCGTTGTCTTGCATAATTCCTTCGCATCAGAGGTGTCTTTACTGGTCAGATTGCAAGACGGCTCTCGCTATGCATCATGTCGGGCAGACGAGGCAGACTTCGTCCATCAGCCACTGGGAGCTAGGTCCCGGTCGGTCCCTTGACATTATCAAAAACGGCTGGGAGTGAAGTGCTCGAAACATCAGGTGAACGGGACTCAGGATCCAGGGGTTCGAAACGATCTCCGAATCTATCGAAGAGGCTTCCAAATGCCGTTCGGCTGCTCATCGTTATCATGGCTTATCTGCCGCTGGATCCCGGTAATCATCAGTCGCCTCCCGAGTCCGGCACACGCGCACCGCGTCTTATCAGTCTCTCGTGATCGGAAAGACGGTGTCGAAACCGTTCCACGGACCCGAGTCCAGCCTTTACCGCTCACGAGTCGGCGGCATCTGTGAATCTGCGCCGTGTACACACAGCGAGGGCTGGACAAGGAGGCTGGTAGAAGCCTGGCATCGCCACAGCCCACCACAGTCCATTGGGTGCACCCATGCCATGTGCTTTCCAAGACCTTGTCCCGTCTTTGCCGTCATGGCCCTGGATCTTGCTGTCCGAGGTGATGGTGGCTGCATTCTAGCCTTCTGGGCGTTCGGAGCTGACCGCTAGCAGACATCAGACACCTTCGACAAACCCTCTTGACAAATTCTGAGCCGGTGATTCGATCGAGAAGACGCCGAAAGTCACGCGACCCATGCCTCTGCGCGGGTCAACCATGATATGCCGCCTTACCGCTTTGGGCTTCACATGCTCGTTCACTCGTCATCTCGTTTCGGCGCCTCCGTCCACTCTAGCGCAGTCCGTTTTCTGTCGACGGGACGGTCACCTTGCAGCCCGTTGTGAGACATTGACCAGCCACTGGATAAGCTGTGTGGGTATAGCGCTACAGGCCGCCTGCAACACGACAGACATGTGTTGATAGCCGAAGATCAAACAGAGCGAACAGTGCTACAGGTTACACGTGACGATCTCTTCGAGAACATGGCTGCATGCACGGTTTCTGAGCAGTACTCTGCTACTCATATGAGGTACGAGACCAACTCCAGGTGCGCAAAGAGCTAAGCCAATACGCCTGCATGTGGGAAAGGAAGATGGCAGGTCAAGGGCGAGCTATCTGGTTCTACTGGCAATACAGCAGCAGCAAAGCTATTCGGTGCCGACCAGGCTTGTCCTTTGACGTCCCGTCGCAGGAATATTAGATACTATTACAGCTGGAGGCCCGCCACGCCCCGATGGAGAGGTTTCTCTCGAACCCTTCGATGTCCAGTTCGGCGCGCTTCCCCAGACAATCACGGCGACAGAGCGTCTTCCTTGCCCAGTCCATCACCTTCATCAGCTACAACACTCCGGCTCGATGTCAGGAACCCGCCAAAACCTGGGAAGAGTCTGACCAGTTCACTAGTGGGCCCATCGCCTTTTACGCTGCGCACAGTAGCGCTCAAAGCCTCGGACAATAATTGGGTACCCCCCATGGATTAACTTGATGAAGGGACCGTATGTCGTCCCACAGCCAAGCGTCAATAGCGCAGGGTCCTCGTGAAGCGCTGGCCAATGACGAAAAGACATCGCAAGCGTTGTCTCCCATAGTGAAGAGAACGTACAACTGGCAGTAGAGCCAGCCAAGCCTGATATTCTGGTGCCTGCTCGGCGACAGTCGTTCGGGGTACGCGAGCGTTTATGCTGCACGTCGGTACAGGGAGCTATGCATATGCCTGCAGATGCATGTCGCTGGACAGGGATCTCTCTACGCAACCAGGAACGATCCTTGCAGGTAATCGCGGTTACACCATTAGACTCTGACCTACCTTACTGGGGGAAGGCAGGACGGTGATGGTGTGACCCCTCTGCCACCAAATACTTGCAGATGAAAGTGGTATAGGGTAGCAGATGCACCTGACGAAACTGCTGCAGCGCGTTTGCTATAATATGTATTGCTGGTATGGAAATACGCACCATCTCATGCCTTGACCATGAGACTCATCTCCGGTGCTTTTCGCGCCGTTCGTGAATTCAGGCGACTGCGGGTGTCGTACCTGGGTAGGCGGGGACATTGTTAGACAATTACACACTGTAGATGATTCTTAGAACAATAACACTCTGTCTCGCGTCGAGGGAGAGTATAAGCTGGCCCTTAGCACAAATTGGATAGTCAAAGTCCTTATTGAGCTGGGCTCCAAAATATATTGAAATCTCCCTACAGTTGCTGTTGATGATGTCCAGTCCTCAGGCTTCCACGATCCGGGACATGAAGGCACGACGATGTCAGTACATCAAGAATTTCCAGCTCTGGCCCCGCCCCCGCCAAAAAAACTGCCCCTCCACCAAAACCTGCGAACAAGGCCTCACCACAGAAGCACGGCTTAGCGACAACGAATGCTCTGACGTTTGAGGGCTTCAGAAGTACCTGGCAGCTTTCTCAAGAGAACCAAAAGAAGCCGTCAAAGATTATCGATCGAGAGAGAGCCACCCTGGCACCACGAGAGTAGCCGGCGCAACACATCATGGCCACCGAGTCCACGATGGAGGGGTCCTCGTTAGCGACTCTGCACACTGGAGCTGCTTCTGGGAGTCTGATTGACGCGTTTGCTGCACATGTCAAGCCAGAGTCGAGCACAAAGGCAATCACGAATAGCCCAGAAAACACGGCCGGCATTGCTGAGACGATTGCGGTTGGCCTTGCTGCCCTCGATGCCTTCCTTCAGGCCAACGTTACAGGACCCGTCCTGCCCTCTCACGATGCCAACAAAACCCGACAACGCATTCTCGACAGGTGGAGTAGCCGATGGAATATCACAGAGGCCGGCGAGGCGGCCGAGCAGTTCAGGAGAGCTTGTCTGCGGTACTTGGAGATCGATGGCGTTGCACCCTACGCTTACATGCCACACCCCGAGCTGTTTTGCTTGGCCAAGTACATCTTCACAAGCGTTCTGGCCAAACAGGAGAAGGATACACACGATGTGGAAGTTGCAGCAGGAGTATCTCGCCACAGTCTTGCATGGATGCAGCTGCGCGTCAACATCTGGCACTACAAGCTCTTGACTCAGCCCACACTGGGCTCGGGGTCTAACTTTACGCGAAGCTCACAATGGAGTGAGGTTCCCTCATTAGCAACGAGTATTCAGGCGGACACAGAGGCTGCAAGAAAGATCGTCTTGGGAGACGAGGTCTGGGCTGCGGACGAGACCTGGACTACCGACGACAAGGTGCAGTTCCTAGTAGAGGTGTCGAACAATTACATCTTACTCGGTCGCGCAGATCAGGCCAGGGAGGCTTTGGCTGAGGCGACAAGAACGAGTGGTTTGGCATACGCCTTGTCAGGTGCTCTTGGAAAGCGTACCAAGTTCCAACAAAGCAGCACCAGCCAACTTGTCGTGCTGGCTAAGAGTCGAGATGCCCAGACTGAGGGAGCCTCAGCTGGGGGAGACGAGGAGGATGAGGATCGGGATGGCGCAGCGAAGCCAGATGCGCTCAAGCTCAACGACGATACTCTCCTCGAGGATATTCACTTCACCAAAGAGGAGAACGGGAACGGAACTAAGACCGACGCGTTGCCCTCTGCCCTCGCCGCCTTGTCCCCTGAGTCTCAGCCTCAGCTCAATCCTCTTGATCAGATCATTCTCCTGACCGAGGCGACACTCCGCGATGCCTTTTCGCCCTCTGATGATCTTACTTCAGAGGAGGTCCTTCCCTATGCTGTGCGCGTTATCGCCGATAAGTCGACCAACTGGCAAATCTACACCCAAGCTCTCCTCGTCCGCTCACGCATCGAATTACACAGAAGTCGGACAGTCGAGCGCGGTGTTCTGCAGCTGCAGGCAGTCGCTGACCAGGTTCTCACCGATATGACAAGCGAACAACAGTCAGAAGCACCGGCAGCTGAGGAGAAGGAGGATGGAGCTGGCGACGTCCCGTCCATTGAGGTCACAACTCCTTCTCAGCAAACATCATCCCTCACAGCAGAAAAGCCAACTTCTTTCCTGCCCGCTCCAAAGGCAACCGAATCCGCACCAGCATCCGTCCGCCTCCGCTACATCCACACTCTCTCATCTCCTCCTCGCTGGCACTTGGAATCCGAGCTCGCGTACGCATGGGCTGGCGTCGGCTCGTTGTCCTCTGCGCTCGAAATCTTCAAGCGTCTCCGTCTGTGGGCTGAGGTGGCACTCTGCCTCGCCAGCGCTGCTGCATCCGAGGACGAGCAAGGCCGTGGTGCCGGTGGTGAGGCCAAAGCCAAGGGCATCGTGCGCTGGCGTCTGTTCCATCGTACTGGCAGCGAGGCAATCGACTCTTCTAATCCGGATGATGAAGTCATTGAAGACGTCACCACGCTTCGTGCTCATGACTTCTCAGGCCCGGAGCGCACGCCTCCTCCACCAAATGCCGCCCGCCTGTGGTGCATTCTCGGCGACCTCGAGGACGACCCATCACACTACACCCGTGCTTGGGAGATCTCCAATGGACGCTACGCTCGCGCTCAGAAGTCACTTGGTGAGCACTACCTGAAGCAGAAGGACCCCTCTGCCGCGCGGGAGGCCTACCGCCTTGCCACGCGCGCAAACCGCCTCAGCCCCGAGCTCTGGAGTCGCCTTGGCGATATCAACCTCAGACTGGCCGAGTTTGAAGATGCCGCTGAGGCGTACAGCAGGTCGATTGGAAGCGCCACGGACACAGCAGGTGGAGAGGACGCAAGAACTTGGAGCAACCTTGGAAGTTCGCTCTGGAGCCTTTACCTTGAAATCACAGCCGCGGGTGGAGTTGCAAAGAAAACCACGAAACAGCCTCCTGCTGAAGACGAGGAGGATGTCGTGGTCGAGGTGGAGGATGAGAATGGTCCCTCCAAGGACCCGGAGAAGCTGCTCACGCGCTCTCTCACAGCCTATAAAAAGGGCGCTTCCATCGCCCACGACAACTGGCGCATCTGGGATAACGTGCTTACGCTCTGCACCAGGATTCACCCGATCCCAGTCCCGGACATAGTACTCGCCCTCAAACATATCATCCGCATCCGCAAGACCGAGGACGCGTTGGATGCGGATCTCCTCACTGCACTGCTCAGAGACCAGGTCCTCTCAAAGGAGAAGACCGGTGGATCAGTCGAGGGTGTGTACGAACCGCCACGAGGCTCGATGGAGCGACTCGTCACAAGGCTCCTTGAGGAAGAAGTCGTGCCACTCATCACACACCGCGCTGATCTCTGGAGCATCATTTCCCGCCTTCGCGGCTGGCGCGCCGACCACACCGGCGCCATCGAAGCCGCCGAGTCCGCATGGCGCTGCGCCGTCGGAGTATCCTCTTCGAGCCTCGAAGCCAACACGGACCACCGCTCGGGCGCCGACTGGACTGTCGACAAGGGCGCGTGGGAGGATGTGGTGCGCAAGACGGACGAGCTTGCGAGTATGCTGGAGAACTGGGGACCCAGCGTGGAGGGGATCGGGGGGAAATGGAAGGGCAGGGTGAGGAGCGCTGTTAGGACGGTGATGGGGAGGGGAAGGGAGAACTGGGAGGGCAGTGAAGGATGGGCGACGTTGGAGGGGATCATGGAGGGTTTGAAAGCGAACAGGGAATGAGAAACTTGGGCATGGGATCAGTGGATATAGACAAAAGCTTCATCATAGACTTGCATACAACACATAGCCCGTAAAGGGGAGTGGCATTACATAGAAGCGCTTCATTCATCGTCTTATGTGCTGTCTGTCGCACATAACATCTCCATTTCCCGTACGACCATGGTCTGCCATACATCGAAGCATTCTTTGGTCGATAATATTCCCCGCTCGGTCTCATTCAACGCTTTTCTAACATGACTCAACTCTGGCATGAATGGCGAGGAGTCAAACACCCATCGCTTGCTGCTGCGTTCTCCTCCGCTGTACATATGGCAGTGGTGTTACAAGTTCAATGGTATACATGAGGAGTCCCTCTCATCCTCTTCCATTCCGAAATGATTCTCCGTCCTTCCCCTGTGACTTCTTCGTTACACCTATGATTCATCTGAGCAATGCCGCAATGCCGCATGAGGCAGCAGTTGCTTAGTGTCATTGTCCATGTTCGCGTAAAGTGTCGAATCTCTTGGCTTTGGCATGGGCTGCCTCACTTTGCTGGATTGGCGCCTTGTTCTCGGCAAGCAAGTCGTTGCCCCCGTAGCCCGAAGATAGGCCACGATTCTACCTCTTACCCTTCTTGCGGCTGGGCACAACCTTGAAGCCGGTGCCCTGTAGGCCCTCGTCGGGCTCCTTGCCAGGAACTGCGCCAGCGGGGCCACCCTTCTTGGCGACCTCACTCCAGCCTCCGCCAGTGGAAGCAGAGGACTTGCCCTCGATGCCGGACGAGGGCTGCTTCTCAACAATTACACCCTTCTCAGCAAGCTTCTTGCGACGAACGAACTCCTCGGCGAAGTGACGGCCATCCATAGTGGTAGAGTTGGCATAGACCGCGTCAGAGATAATGCCAGTATCGAGGGGAAGGACGTCGAGAGTAGCTTGGAAGTTCGCAACTAAAATATCGTTAGCCTTAAGATGCTTCGTCTGGTTCAAACGTAACTTACTGTCATTAACACCGGTAATGCCGCGAGAAAGCTCACGGTGCACCCATTTGTTGAACTCATCCATAGCCACGCTCTCGCTGGGCTTGACGTTCACGCTCACAGGCTTAGACACAGGCTTGATCGGTGCCGCAACGACCGCTGGCTTTGCAGACGGGGAGCTCACGGCACGACCTGGAGTGGAGGGACCAGTGGGGATGCGGACCTTACCACCAGCACCGACAGTTGACCAGCCGGCGCCCACAGGAACGGGACCCGTGCTAGCACCTGCATTGCCCACAGCAGGGTGTCCAGGCTTGCCAGCGAGATTGGCGTAGCTCTTGGACGCCAAGGCCGGAGCGGCGGCTGCAGCAGCGGCAGCAATTGGGGCTTCACGGGCGGCAGCCTTCTGCTTTCGCAGCTCCTCTTCGCGCTGGATATCGGCAAGAGTCTTCTTGTTGGCGGCAGTAGCCGGGGGAAGACCAGGTGCGGGCCCCTTCACAGAGCCAGGCTTGGTCCACGGACTTGCGGGAGACACGGGAGAGCCGTGAGCCCAAGTGCTGGATGCAGGAAGGCCGGCAGCAGCCGCCGCAGCCTTCTCCCGCTCCTTAAGGCTAGCAACCTCCTGCTCCATAGCAGCGCGGCGTAAAGCAGCTGCAGCTTCTTCGGCCTTAGCAGCCTTGCGTGCCTCAGCTTCCTGAATTTCCTTTAGGCTGGGACCCCTCTGTGCCTCAGTCGGCTCCTTAGCCCAAGGTGCGAGCGGCGGAGGCTGAGCAGCAGCATTTGTATCTGGTGTCCCAGATTGCGAGCGACTGTACTGTTCAGGGAGATTGGAGCGGGCACGCTGCGCCATCGGGGCAGGCAGGGGAGTTGAGGAAGACGGCGGAGGGAAGGGCATGGGCATGTCCGGCTCCTCAGACTGATGGGCAGCAGCAGCAGCAGCAGCTTGAGCCTGCTGAACCTGCTGGGTAAGGGATAGGCTCGCTTCCTCCATGGCCTTCTTGTGAGCGGCCCTGGCTGCCTTAGCAGCCTTGCCGGTGAGCGTCGACTGCTTCGAATGGGACTCGGAGGCCTCTCCCCGGTCAGCATCATCTTCATCAAGGCTTTGCTGCACGGCGCCTGCCTGAGCGAGCTGCTCAGCGTCGTGCTGGGCGCGCAGGTCTTCGAATTGTTTCAGGCGTTCGCGAAAACCCTCTGGGTCTTCTCCAAGTTGCTCCGTGCCTGGTAGTCCGCTTCGCAAGCCGCCTTCCTCACCTTGCAACTCGCCCTGCTGCTGACCTTCGTTCGGATTGTCCTGAAGATTGGCAAGCATCTGACGCTCACCCATGGTCAAGTTTGCAAGTTCGTCGTGAGAGAAAGGATCCATATTGCCGGAAGCGTTAGTGGCGCCCTGCGCCATCGCAGCGTCAAAAAACCCCGAGCCTCCTGGCATGGCCCCGATGGGCTGTTGCTGATGCTGCCCTTGCAAACCTCCTGGCGAGGTAATGCTACCGAAACTTGGCTGGCTTTGAAGGCTGTGCGCGCTCGAATGATGTTGCAACCCTTGCCCAGGCATCTGGAACTTAGACATTGCCTGTTGACGCATGATGAACTCGCGCTGCTGCGCCATGAGGTACTGTTCTTCTTGCTTGCGACGCTCAAGGTTGTTCTGTTCCTCAGCTGTCAGGGTACGGCCGAAGCTTGGGAACACGCCGCTTAGGGGTGGCACAACGCCAGTGTTTGTGGGTGCGAAAGGACCACCAGCAGGAGCCGCAGGGCCGTGAGCCACGCCAATCTGGGGGACCAGGAAGGGCTCGCGCGAGTTGCCGATACGCCTAATAAGCTGTCCCAAAGGCTCAAAGTCGGGATCTTCCACCTTTCGCACTCTAAGATCAGGAGTGAAGAAGTTGGCCTTGTACCAGTCGTTCATCTCGAGCCCGGTGAAGGGGCCCTGGATTTTAGCCTGAGGATCCAGATATACCCACCGCATCCTGTCAGGCATCACCATCTGACGAACCGGCCCGGGGGTGGGTTCAGCACTGGCCGATGCCCCGGCGCCGAACGGCATGCCGGCAGCACTTCCAGGTGTATAAGATTGGTCGATATCAGGCGTGCCGAAGGGTCCCGTCTGTGGACGAGGCATATCTGCTGATGGGAAGAGCTGTTCAAAGACGCCGCGATTGGGACGCATCGGGCTCTCAGTATCCCTCACAGGAACTGGGAAACTACTGCGGCCGATAGCACCTAGTGGATTGCTTTGGCGCATGTCTGACGCGGTGTCTGAAGCAGAGCCGTTGTTTTCTTGTTCATTGGCATGCATCTGTGCCTGCATGGCAGCGGGAAACAGTGAACCCATTTTGCTTCCTCGGCCGATGCTACCTGTGCCAATGGCACCAGCGCTCGGTGGCCCAAATACATTAGGGAGACCCATCAAGTTGGGAGACTGAAGATCGCCCATGGTATTGAAGAGCGAGCCTCCGAAGGCATTGCTGAAATTCGCGCGCTCTCGATCGGGTGTCCCGGTCGATGGTCCTGGTGCTGCCGGCCAGCCAGCGATACCGGGGAGAGGAAACCCCTTCGCCCCGACGCTCGAAGTCTGGCTACGGTCGCTGCCATCCAACGCATTGGTTGGAAACCCTCTAGGCATATTGTTGAAAGTAGCAGGTTGTTCATGTTGAGATGACTTTTCCAAATTGGCGCGCTCGCCATCTTCGTCATTGTTGTTGCCAGCGGGGCTCCGGTATGGGTTGGTCTCGGAAGGGCTAAGTGGCCCATTTTCATCTGCGTCACCAGTAAGGTTTAAGCCCGCCATGCCAAAGTCTGACGCAGAGCCCTTGACGGGAGTACTCAAAGTACCTATGCGACCGACTTGGGGCGGAATGCTGGAACCTGAGTCTTGGGCACCTCCAAGCACAGCACTGCCAGAAAGGCCATCGTCGCCAAATGGATCAGTATCGGTCCGTGGCCTGGATCGCCACGATTGTTGATTCAAGGGATTCGGCACATCCGACGCTTTCGGCGAAGGCGCGTCAGCACCCTCTTTCGGTATCAAATGCGCCAAACGGCTGCTCGCAGCAGTACTGCCGACGCGCTTGTCGCCAATGACAGAGCCACTGCCTATTGCGAAATTCCCGAAGCCACCAGCCCCTGGCGTTGTCTGACCAGCTGATGAGGGCCACATGGAGCTGCCAGAGCTTCCCGTGGTGACGCTTCGAGTCAGATTGCCATAAGGGGCTCGGGTTGGGGCTTCGCGTGCGGATGATTCGCCTTCCTGAGCTTCAGTCTCAGCCTCGCGAGGTTCTGCGCCTTTACGGGAGAACCAAGGCGACGACTCTTCCCTATTGAAGCGGCCAGCCGTCGGAGAAGTCAGACCACCGGGGCTAAAAGGATTGGAGTCGGTCGTCTCGCGTCGGCGAGTGCCAGGTCGCGTAGCTGACGAAGGTGAGTTGACCCCATACGCATTACCAGCGCCTTGAGACAGAGAGGCTTTGCGTCCGTTCACCCCTGGCTGATGGCCCTCCTTATTTTGCACCGGTGGTTTCAGGGGGGAGTTGATTTCGTTGGAGAAGATCTAAAAGAGCTTGGTCAGCATACCTGTGCAACAGCGAGAAACCCATCATAGTCGCAAGCCCAGCATACCTCTTTCTCTTCAGCTGACAGGTCCTGCAGTCCTAGAGGCATGGTGTCCCCATTGGGTTCCCAGCAAGCGCCCGGCTCCTGGGGGATATGGTTGTCATTCGGTTTCCCCCACCCACGGGTTGGGTTCGCATGAACGTGGTCCGGGTCCCAGCTCGAGATGAACAAGCGAGAGGGGTCATCGCTGTGTTGACCAGACCTGTACATCTCGAGAAGGTCCTCTTTCGTGTATCGGGACGGTCCTGGCTCGAACGTTGGGTGCTGTGCGGACGTGGTGTCGATGGCGGGGTTGGGCTGAACTGCATTGTCGATAGGAGGCGGTGGCTGTGAGGACTGGCCGATGGGTGTCGTCGAGGATCTCCTAAAGGTCAAAGTGCCATTGGCTGACCTTCCATCTCGTCGCGACCTGCGTGAATACTGTCAGTGACACTATTCACCAAAGAGATGGCATCAACACGGAAACTAAGGATTTGTCGGTTTTCAGGAAGATGGCGCATGCAGGTGTCCTGATGGGCTGCGTTGCGCGCGTTACACATTGGCAGGCATTGCATCGATGCATAGCGCCTTTGTCATTGTGTAGCACGGGCCTAGACATAACAGCTGGCAGGACACCATAGCAACAGACACATCGTGTCAAAAGCTTGCAATATACCACCCAAAAGAAAAAGGTCGTGAAACAATAGCCCACCAAAGCACAAGCAGAAGCACAAAGAGGCGAAACGGGGGGTATAGCATACCAGTCACCAGCAGCAGAACCCCTTCCATCAGCTCTCCCTCCCCTCGCGTCTCTACCCGCGTTCTGTCCAGCAGCAGCCGAGGCAAAACTGGACGGTAAGTTGTTTGAGGACGGCATATCGATATCGGGGACCAGATTCGTGCTATATAGCGTGTTTGTCGAAAATGGCGGGCAAAAGTGGCCAGATTGGTTGATGCTCGAGGAGTGGTTGTAGAGTTGGTGCTAGTCGAAAAAAATGGCGACGGATAACTCGAATGGGAGGCCAGCTAAGTTTGACTGGTTCGTTTATTCGTCTAGCTTGGGTGATGCTTAGTAGTACAAGAGTCGCGTAGGCGTCTGGAGGACGATGCAGGAGGGGCGTGGGTGGCAGATGGTGGTAGTCGAGAGAGGACAAGGTGCAGGTGGGAAGAAGAGAAAAAGATGGTGGTTGAAGCTGTCGTGCTGTTGCTAGCGAAACGTGTGAGAGGGAGAGGGCTGGTTGTGGCGTAACCTGCCTGAACAAGGGAGAGTGTGGCTGCTTTAGGACCAATCAGTGGTCGACTTGCGCTGAGGTTGGCGGTGTCATCGCTGGAGCAGCGGATTCCGCAACTTTTACGTCAGCAGATGTGGCTGACCATCGTGTGCGAGTAATGCTTAAGCTGTTAACTGAAATCTCGTGCACGAATAGCGACATTATGACGTGGCTTGTGAACCGGAAAAACTCCATTGAAATTCGTGCTGGACATAAGATCCTGGGTATCTCGATATTTATCATCTGTCATGCGTTGTTGACAGTAGCACACGTTGGTTCTGCCTAGCCCTCCTGCAGGGCTACCTCCCAAAGTACGAAAACCGCAGCATTTCCATTCCTGCCACCAGTGCAGCGAGCAAGCACCTGGGCCATGTTGGCTGAAGCATCGCAACTTTTCTCATAAACCCTCCAAAAAGTGTGACTTGAACTTCCTGTTCGCTCTGTCCACTGAGCGCAGCATCAGCTGGTCTCCCAGTATGTCAAATTCTAGCGCTTGTTGCCGTTGATCAGGCTTGTCCTTGTCCTCTGGAGAGGCTGGCTCGCTTGATGCGTGCACGACAACTCGGAATGTTGTGCCTTCCTTCGGCACAACCTTGAGACCCCTCTTCTTCGTGATGATCTCCAGGACAAACTTGCGATCTCGAACCACAATTCCTGAGATGCCGACCCTCACTGGGCAGTGGCTCCTCACGACCTCAACCGCCGCTCCGTGGAATTCGGCACTCGAGAGCTTGGCCGCCGCGCCTTGACCGCCCGTCAGAATCTCATTGCCCAAAATCTCGCGTATGTAGCCTTGCCAGAGTCTGTTCAGTGGCTCGTAAATCTCGTACTTGTGGCCCTCACGGGGGATGTCGTGCAGTCCTAGCTTTCGCCGTTCGCGAGAAGACAGAGGTTTCGGTTTGAGTTTCTTGCGGTCTTTCGCAGCCTCTCTTGCCCTCCTCCGAGCTTCTCGTGCATTTGAAATGTGAGGGGGAGGAGAGGAAGGGCGGAGCTGGAGTGTACGGTATTGGATTTTGTCGGTGAAGATGCGCTCGACGGAGTCGGGAGAATGGGCACGAGCAAGCAGGTTGCGCGTAGCCTGCTGCGCATCGGCCGACATCGTGAGAATTGACTCTTGTGGACCCGATCGCTGCAGTCGTTCCAAGGCCAAAGATCGTATTCTAGCAGGCGATGCGAATTCCAATGCCGATAGGCGATAAATCACGATGGTGGCTGCGTGGAGGGTTGGATGCTGGACTTTTTTGCGCGGGGCGGAGGCGTCACATGTTTTCCTGGTGGTGGTGCTTCCCCAGATTCTGGAGGTAGCAGCTCGGCACAGGTGCCCCGGCAAACCGCCGAGAAGCGCTACGACCAACACCTCCTTACGATCAATCACAACATCAGCCTCGCACGCTCACCATCTGCCTTGAGCTTCTGAAACCTGGCGACCTTGGTCTTGAGTGAGCTCTGTCGGCCATATAACCCTCTTTGAGATATGACTCGTGATAGACGCGCATTGTCTGGCCGTGTCGCATAGTACTCTGGAGCAGGTTGAGCTGCAGTCTACCACCATTCCAGGCATCCTCGGCTCACCCACTTCCGATTGCAATGGCATCGGGTCGCGATGACGCTGCCTCTGCAGCGTCCTCGGATTCACCTCCTGACCTGCAGATCCTTGGCGATGAGATCACCCTTCAACCTAGCGGTTATGTAGAGCCAGCCGTGGTCGAGGGTAAGGAGGAGGCTCTCATGAGCCAGTTCGCCTCTTTCCGCGCGCAGCCTCTGAAGTATGTCGACCTCATACTTCTTTTGTCAGATTTTGCTAAGCAGATGAACAGATTTCTACATGAGGTGTCACAGCACGTCTCTGGCCAAGGATGGCGTGCATATGATCAAGTTATTGGGCAGCCCGTCTTCTACAACGGCTTCACAGAAAGGATGACGGCCTTGGTCCTGTCCACATCATTGCTCCAAGATCGAATCTCTGCGCTCGCGGAAGCTCGGCTTGATGTCGAGGAGAAGGAAGGTATTATCAGCAAGTCAGACAAAAGTTACGACATGAAGCGCATACGCCGACGCAATGAGCTGAGGTCTGGACTGCAGGAAGTCGCTGCTAAGATGACGGACAAGATGATCTGCAAGATGGAATACCACACTTTCATCAGAGGCGCCTACTACCTCTGTACGCAACTATTGACACGGGCATATCATCAGGGCATCCACGTGTCCAGCGAGGAAGTCCTTCGGCTACGCAAGGTTGCTGAGGTGGCTGCGCAGAACAAGCAGAGCATCGTTTTCCTGCCAAGCCATCGCTCCCACGTCGACTACGTTTCGCTACAACTCATCTGCTACAGGTTGGGGCTGACATTACCTGTCGTCGTCGCCGGCGATAACCTGAATATCCCTGTTCTTGGCCCTTTCTTGCAACACGCAGGCGCCATGTACATCAGAAGGACTTTTGGGGATGACGCTCTATACACAACAGTCGTACAGTCATATATTGACACGATGCTTCAACAGGGGTACAACCTGGAATGCTTCATTGAGGGTGGGCGGTCCAGGACTGGCAAGCTGCTGCCACCGAAACTGGGCATTCTCAGCTTCGTTCTCGACAGTATCCTCTCGGGCCGCGTTGAAGACACCATCATTTGTCCGGTCAGCACTCAGTACGACAAGGTCATTGAATCGGAGGGCTATGTTAATGAACTCCTGGGAATGCCGAAGAAGAAAGAAAACCTCACCGACTTCCTCACTTCCGGATCCAGTGTACTCTCATTGCGCCTCGGCCGAGTCGATGTTCGCTTCCACGAACCTTGGAGTCTACGCAAGTTTGTTGATGCAGAATTGGCGAAGCTGTCGGTGGTTCCACGAGGCCTGGACTCGCAACACGACAAGCCTGATGTTCGGCAAGTTCGAGCCAAGATCCTGCGGACCTTGGGATACAAGGTCCTCGGCGATATCAACGACGTTTCTGTAGTCATGCCGACTGCCCTCATAGGTACAGTTCTGTTGACCTTGAGAGGCCGTGGGGTTGGCAAGCAAGAGCTGGTGCGTCGTGTAGAGTGGTTGGCACACCGTGTCCGCGCAAAGGGTGGCCGTGTCGCGCACTTTGGCAAAGCCCCTATGACAGAGATCATCGACCGCGGCTTGGAAGTGTTCGGAAAGGACCTCGTCGGTGTTATAGAAGGTCTTGCCGAACCCACCTACTTCGCCGTGGACCGCTTTCAACTGTCGTTCTACCGCAACATGACCATCCACCTGTTTATCTACGAGGCGCTGGTGAGCGCTGCCATGTACACACGGATCAAGCAGGGAGGTGGTCCGGAAATGCAAGATATCCACTATGATGAACTCAAGGACCAAGTAGCGTTCCTGTCTTCGCTTTTCCGGGGCGAGTTCATTTTCAGCAACGAGGGACTGGAAGTCAACCTTGACAGGACTCTCCGTGGACTTGAGGCAGATCAAGTTGTCAAGCTTGACCGTGATGCCTCCGGGAATGTTGTCAAGATCGGCTTGTCAGTTGAGGAAAGAAAGGCCGGTCGCGAGAATTACGACTTCTACTGTTTCCTCATTTGGCCTTTCATCGAGGCCAGCTGGCTGGCGGCTGTATCTCTGATGGGCTTGTCCCCGCCATCGGAAAAGTTCATTGACACATGGATAGAGGAGAAGCGGGCACAGAACAGCACCCAACTGGTAAGTTGATCGGTCACAATCACGATCCCGTGCATCTTCTAATCATATGTGCAGATTGGTAAGACCTTGTATCATCAGGGAGACCTCTCTTACTTTGAGGCCGTCAATAATGAGACGCTTCGCAATTCCTACACCCGCTACACAGAAAACGAGATGGTCTACTACGTAAAGTCCAAAGACCCGAAGGTGCCACCTCGTATCCAGCTCAACCCCTCGTGGCGACCGCCCCGAGACTCCTCGGGCGCTCTACTTCCCGAAGGCAAGCTCTGGGACTTCACGGAACGGATTGCACGCTCTAGACGCGAGGGCAAGAACCGCAGAGACGGCGCTACGGTCGCGAGTCGCGTGTTGAGGCTGGTGGATGAGCAAGGTAGAAAGCTGTTTGATCAGGCGGACGTGGAAGCAAGAGATGGCAAGGTGCCGAACCGGATCAACGAGGAAGAAGCGGCGGCGTTGAAGATGGGTTTGGAGCAGGAGAGGCGACGAAGACGTACGGTTGAGGGAGCACCGAAGCTATAGAAGCGACTGTTTTGAGTTAATGTATTCTTCCCAAGTGTGAGCATGCGCCTGTTGACCTTGATCATGCCCGCGTGGGTTTCCGCTAGCTACGCCTGGCGATGCTATTATAGTACAATTATCTACATTACATACAAGGCAATGCTGTGCTATGCTTTTCTCATGCCTCTATGGCCCCGATGATCTTTATGTCGTGATCTGTGCAGCTTCTGGTTGGAGGATGACATTGTCAATCAACCGAACCGGCGGGCCCCCCTTATAACCAAGGTCTTCTCCCTCAGCCGGCTTCTCGATCTGCAACATCTTGATGGCACCGCTCACAACCGCTCCCCTCGAGGGGTCCACCTCGTCCACTTCCATCATCGTCTGAGGATCTGCGAGCGAGATATAATCCACCTCAAACGGCGCTCCGTCCTGTCCCAGCGCCCTTTGCAGCTCGACTGACTGGTCTAGCAGCTCTTGTGCCGGACCAAGGATCGCTTCTCTTGAACATTCACCGGACTTGAACCGCTGCTGTGCTACGAAAAGAGCTTGACTGAGGACTAAGCCGACTTTTCGCCTGCGAGGTCCGAGGTAGACATTTCTTGAACTTCGTGCCATGCCGTCTGATTCGCGCTCGGTTGGGCAGACCACCACGTCGATGGGTAGCATAAAGTCCTCCACCAATCGCTTGATGATCACGGTCTGCTGAACGTCCTTCTGTCCGAAATATACACGTTCTGGCTGAACGATGTTGAAGAGCTTCATGCACACCGTTGCTACACCCCGGAAGAATGTTGGTCGAGTCTTGCCCTCCAGAACCTCCCCAACAGGTGTGATGTTTACGAAGCTTCCTTTACTTGCAACCTCCTGGCCGGGGAACCCATTCGGATACATCTCTGCCGTCGTCGGCGCGAATACCGCCGACACCCTCCCCAGATTCCCTCCATCATCCGCCAGCTCCCTATCCAGATCCGCCAAGATCTTAGAGTCGGCATCCCACGTGACAGGATACGAATCCAAGTCCTCGCTCGCCCCAAACTGCGCCGGGTTCACATATATGCTGACGACGACGTGGTGATTCTCGCGTGCAGCTGCGCGGATGAGGGAGATGTGGCCAGCGTGGAGGGCGCCCATCGTGGGGACGAGGGCGACGGATCGGTGGTTGAGGACATGGGGGCGACGCCAGGCGCGGACGGAGGGCACAGAGCGGAGGACTTTGATGGGTGTAGAAGGGAGGGTTTCGGGAGCCATGGCTTTGGTTCGGAGGGTATGGTTGTGGGAGGGGAGGCGGGGGACGTGTGAGGGTCGGAGGAGTATTCGGAGGAGCATCGTGAAGGATTTTGGAGGTAGGCGCGTCAGGCCTGGGCCATTGGTCGATCGTTGGTGAAGGAGTGACGGCAATCGAGGGTCGGTTATCAAGTTGATGTGCGCGGCAGGCCCATATCAATCACCACTGCTGGGAGAGGTGACCAGTCGGACGGTTCATTGTTGATGTTGAGCAGACAGGATGAGGTTCCAGTAAAATTGGGTACAGGGTAACCTGGGATACTGCTATTGGATGCACATGCTCCCGTCGTCAATGCTCGGACATCTTAGTCTGGAACAGAATTATGGAATATGTTTGTATAAATGATGATTTTCTCTTTCGGCGACCTCAGACGTGGAATGATTTCAAGCGTGTTGGGGGCGCTGCGTGGGATTCTGTTTACATTGCCAGATTGTTTTCACGAACCGTACTCGTCCATGCACGGCTATGGCTGTGTGGATGGCACAGAGAGTGCCGGAAATGCTGTCATTAGAGCGCGCGTTATGGACTGAACTCAACGCGAGAGAGTCAAAAATCAGAAGAAGCAAATTGAACATTGCAGTGATTGATGCTCATCTTTCCCCCAAAGCAATTTACTTGCCGTTGGCGCATAAAGCAAGTCTCGACCATGACGCTACTTACAAGAATCAGCTCTTGGAGAAGTGGCGTGTAGGTAATTATACAGTGATGCACACCAAATAGACGATATAGATCCATGACACTGGTTGAATATTGATGCCCGAAGTCAAGAATCAGAACTTCCACTGCCTTGATGCGCACTCGGCTTCTCGCTACGTCGGTTGTATCGAGAGAGGACTGGACGTGAGGCACGACAAGAACCCCGCGACCTGATCATTATTCTTGCCGAAAACAATACTTCCATACCCAGGGAAATTGTCATTGATCCAGCCAGCTGCTACATTTGCCTCCGAGAAGCCCGAGACGGCAGCGAGCGGACCCGTGACAGACTTCCCAAACAACTTCATGTCAGGCCGCACATGATCGACCACTGTTGGATTCGTGCAATATGCGACGGCGCTAACGATGTCATTGCTTGAGGGTATCGTGCCGGTCCTCACAGTCGCCCCTGCAGCTTGGGCTGCTTTCAGAAGTTGCCGAACGCGTCGCAAGGCCGAGAAGTCGGGGAGACTAGACGTGATTCTGTTCCAGTCGCGTTGCTGGTGACTTGCCTCCTCGAGAGTATCGAGAAGACATTCGACAAAGATTTGATGGACGCTCTCGTGGACAAGGATATGGACTGTCGTCGGCTCGAGATATAGGCTTCGATGGGCGTGCTCGACAGCTCCATCGACCTCGCAGCCGGCCAAGATCACGATTGGCTGCCTATTGCGCGCGTTTGCTGATCCCTCATCCGATGCTGCCATGTCGTGATATTGGTTCTCAGAGAAGAAGGATAGCTTTCAAAGACGCGAGGGTAAGCAGAGAAGGGAGAGATTGAAGCGTGAATCATACCTCATGTCTCACGAGACAAGCGAGTATCTCGTCAGAGACTGCAGGCAATGCCAGTCTCGGCCAAGCCACCCTTGAATAGTTGGAAGCAGATAATAGGACTTTGACTGCCCGACCGATAGGCTCTTTGACGATCAGTAATCACCGAGCCAGAGAGAAAGCCACACTCAGAACAGGAGGGTGAACTCGTGCTGCCAACCGTGTAACCATCGCACGAAAGAAGCAAAGGCCGGACGAACCCAGTCCTATAAGCTCGTGCCAGCGCACCAGGGTGGTCGCATCGCATTCTCGCGGCGCCGAGGAACTTTCCCTTCGCTCGGTCACACAACCTAGATGAAGCATGTGCTCACCGATGCTTTGACCTGGCCAGAACCGCATGTCTTTGAATGTTGGATCCAGCATCGGCATAGCGTCTTGGCTATTATTGGAAGCAGGGCAAGCAACATGGGCGTAAGCGCAACTCTTGGAATTCCTTGAGCTGTCGGGCAGTTAAAAGACGTCATACTTGATCTTTCGGGACTTTAATCATCAGCAAAGCAACGTAACTCGGTGATATCTGATGCCATTGCAGTAATCGACAACGGTGGGTAGCAAAGCAGCGAGAAGGCCAAGCCAGGCGTCAAGGGTTTGGCAGACACAACCAGAGATGGCTGTACTTCGAAGAACGCAGTGGCACAAGTCAGACTGATAGAATAAGTCCTGGGCCTACATCCTCTCGATGGGAAAACCGGCTGATTTCCCAGCATCTTGTGTGGCTTCATGTGCATGCGCGGGTAGGACTGGCCAGGATTGAACTGAACTTCAGCTGAACGCTTGCCAGTCATCGTGCGCGAGTGACCGTAAGCTCAATATAGGAAGATTTTGTCGGCTGTATCTCCTGAATATCAATGAATTCAGAGGGTAGCAGGTACTAATAGCTTAGCTGTTGAAGGTTGAGTTGAAGGCCCCCAAGAAATCGCATCTGGATCATTCACGCGCAGCTGCCACCCACAGTGTTGGCACAGTATGTGCAGCGCATCCAAGGGGCGGCATCTGCGTCCCCACACTGTGGCGTCGTCCTCGACATTGACATGAACCTCAACATTGCCTTTGTGATTTGCATCGATCAAAAATGCATTTTATTGTTGCCTTTTCACTTTATTTGTCCCGTTTGACCGTCATTCTTGTCAACTGGAAGACTGACCTACCTTTCTAGTGCAAGCTCGACTTGTCAACATTGCACTAGACGAGAGCAACATGTTGCGGCGCTGCTCCACCAACGAGCTCTAAACTCATGAGTCTCCGTAATCACTTCGAGGCGACGAAAAAAGAAAATACTTTGAGAAACTCTAACGGGTTGTTAACCAAGGAGAAGCTCCACGAGGTCAACACTGTACTCCTTGGTGACGACAATGCCTTCGGCTAGGTGGTCAGTCATCATCCATCATGTGAAACCTCTGACTGTTACTCAGTGGACAACGAACGCATAGCAGCTTACCACAAGGTATCACATCTTCGGGCAAGACTTGGAGGCACGTGATGTCACACTTTTAGGAAACGCTCGGACGAAAAATCCTGTCCCCTGATGAGTTCCTCGCGCGTCCTCAGGGATCCTCATCGGACGAAGCCACAATAGGCAGCAGATGATCATATAAAAGACTGCACCAGGCAATTACGTTTATGGCCCTTGATGGGATTGATACTTTCTTGGCTTTGATGGTATGTCGCCTTCCTTGTCCTCCCAACAGCCTCAGTGGCTACGTCAGATCTGGTTGCATCCCTGCTTTCGATCAGGAGACTGGGTTTATATGATGCACTCTTGCTTCGCTGCCCCTAGCCATCTACAACTGCCTGCTTCAGCTTGACTGGAGTCAAGACAGTGATCCTGAGACCGACCACGGCTACCACGGGATCCGATCGTCAGATATAGAGGGTCGAGTAGAAGACACAGCGACATATACCATTGTTCCTCCGGTGTTCACCTCCACATCTGCCACTGCTATTTAGCTTCGGCGCCCGAATGCAGTGTCACAATTATCAAGTGGCATGCGACTGTGACGATTGATGACAATCTGTTCATTGGCTGGCCGACTCGTCAGCAACAGGTCAACGAGGGCGGTCTGGCAACCTGAAGGATTGCGCAGACACAAACCCGACCACCCTTGTGACTTCCACAAGATCTCCAGAGCAAGCTAAACGACCATAACTGAGCTGCTTACTACCATAGGCTGGCACCGGTAGTCTAGTTTTCGGAGGACGCATGGTACCTGAGTGCTTCGACAGCAAGTGTGTATGCACCTCACCCAAGGCACCTTGCCTGTGGGAGGTACGGTAAGAACTGATAGCGATACCTTCTCATTTTAGTCTGCGCTTGTTGGAACTGTCATAGCTGTCTTTGGACGACCTGAAGTCAATTACGAGAGGACCCTGTGCACCTGCAACCGCGAGTGCCTAGGCGGTATAGAATCTGGGAAGTGTGGCTTCGTGCTGGCGAAGGTGCAAATCGGCGCTGATGACTCGTTGAACATTTGTAGATCGAACGAAGATCTTTTATCGTATTGGTCAGATCGCGCAGAATATTTGTATCGATTCGCGCTGGTGAGGTTGAAGTTGTTTAGGGCCGGGGGCCTATTCGGCGCATCTTGCTCTGTAGGTACATTGCCGGTCTCTGTCAGCTGTTGAATAGACTGAAGAGCAATCTGAGACGTAGGATGGGGACGTGTCGTGAGTATGAGGGTAGTCTTAACCTTGAGGGAGTGTGCATCGCTCTCGAGATTGCAGCGGTCTGGGTAACCGTCGTCCTTTGTATACGAAATGGGAAAGATGACGTCTTCACGAGAGGGTCGGCGGGCCAGCTCCCAAGTAACAAAAAGGTGTGAACTCTGATTTCCATTCGCTGCATTGGCAATTCAAGTCGCAACAGGTGCCGCGGTTGGAGTAGACCATCTAGCCTTCACACGTCTGTCTCGGCGCGTGTATGGAAGAAGCATCTTCGCAGGCTTCGAGAGCCACAAGGGGTACAGGAGCCCTTGATTGAGCTGCTCTGGCAAGTATTGCGGCTTTACGGTGCACTTGAAGAACGATGGCAACGTAGTGATGAGTCGCTCTGTCTTTCAAGAATCAGAAGTTCACAATCACCGAGGAAAGGTAAGTCAACACGGAGTCCGTATGAAGAAGAACCTGGTATAGCTATGGAGTGGCCATAACCAAGCTTCCTCCACTAAAAGCTTACTACGCGGCGAGAGAAATGTGCAGCTACCTACATGGGTCAAGTGATTTTCTACACTCACTCCTATCCCGGGCTGTGAAGCCGTCTTACATATGCCTACCACTCAACCTGTACTGGCAACCAAGCGGCTCTTTACAGCAATTGGTGAGACCCGGAGACTTTTTGAGAGCCTCTCGAAAGCACTGATAGCTCTGGGGACTCACGAGTCTCAGCACCTGTACTTGTCTCCGACCGCTTCGGCGCCTTGAGACAGGGTCCAAGACGGGGGACACAGAGGAACGGGACCGGATCCACTCACGGGACCTGATATGGCAAACCGATTGCTCGGAATTCCGGTATACTACTGGTCCTGTCTCGAATTGACTCTCCGAGTGGTGTGTGTGAGAGTGTGTGTGTCGGGTTCACAAGTGGTCCGCAAGTCCGCCAGTGGCGTCAACACCTGCAGTATAGTCTTAATTGCAGCATGCAACTCCGCTGTCAATGTGTCGATGCTGAATAATCCTGATGTTGCAGAGGCATCTTGAACAATTGTCCTGAGAAAGCCTATTGTTCTTTGGGATGCAACTCCGGAAGAAATTGTACGCTTGTCTGGTGGTATGCTTTATTGAGCCAACGATAATGTGGGCATGGGTTGCGGAGTATGGAAGTTATAACGTATTAGTGCTGAGAAGAGGTGCGCTGATCGCGATTACTTTGAGTGGGCAGAAGAAGGGTCAGCAATCTCGTTGCAACTGTGGTAGTTGAATCGCATGCTTGTGGCGGATCAACAAGTCAGACAAGTTGAGAGCTGAAGAAAATTCAAGAGCCGTCTTCCGCCTTTCAACTCGATCCAAAACTCTCTCGTCAAGCTGAAAGCTGGAAGGAAACGCCGAGTCTCACCTGAATCTCACTGCCTTCGTATTCTCAACATCAACTACTCAGTCAGATTGTCGGCTTTCGGTTGTGTTGCAGTGGGAATTCAATGCCTGCAAGCAACTGGGACCAGCGCACTGACGCGATCCAACAAGGCTACCTCCCGGATTGCTAGGATCCTCGTGGCATGATCTCTACCGGCCGATTGGCAACTGTGCGTCGCCACGGAGATCCCGGGCGACACCCTGGTCAAGGTATGTAAGAGCACCGGAACAGCATAACGGGGGCTTACCTGGGCATAAACTCCGCAGCTCTCCCTTCCCCAGGCGCTGATCACTAACCTCCCAAGTTTAGGCTTAGGTTGTTATCGCATATGGAAATCAGGAACTTGGTTCATTTTCCGCATTGTTGATTTGAAATCTTGTCCGCCGTTGGACATCGCACAGCAGTCCCTCAGAAGTCATACGGTTGCGATGCTGCTCGAAGACGGTGAATTCTGGTTTCATGAAACTCCGTCATAGCAGCGCTGGACAAGCTTTCGGTCCTTCCCTCCTTGGGCGTGCGCCGCTGGGGGGAACTTTGCTTCAACCCGTAAGCTTACCCCGACCATAACGCGTAAGGCTCTGCCTTTGCTACACGAGCAAGGTGGTGTCCTCCCTAACGCGCCCGGAGCAAGATTTGCTTCTTGATTGGGTTGCGACTGAGAGAATCACGGAGTAGTAGCTAAGTAAAATTTGAACCAGTGGGTTTCTGATTGTCCAAGGGAGTCATGCACCCACTATGAGACATCGTGAGTGACTGCGCTAGTCGCGATCGCCTTTGCGAAAGTTGTTCCCATTTCTCTCTAGATCGGTTTCCCGCGGCAGAGGAATCAAGCGCAAGATGAGAAGCGATCATTTCTCTGCTTTAGCTTGGTACACTAGCACCAGATCTCTCTTGTTCCATGACTCTTGGGTTTGTGCAGCACTAAGCCCAAGGGCTGACAATTTCTAGACTTTTGACCGACTGCGAGTACTTGCGCAGATCTCGGACCCATCAGCCCTATGTCCGGCGCGCGTTTCCCGGTCGCTGTCCCAGCTAGGTTGTCGCATGGTTTCTGTGATAAGCGAAAGCCAACTCAGACTCCGCCAGCAACCTGACCCATGTTCAGTTCTATCATCGCTGCCTAGTGCAGAGTCGCATGCATTGGAAAAAATCAAATCAAATCGACAACACAAATCAAAGGATTCGAATGCGTTGTCAGCGCTTGGTGGCTTATGGAACCAAAGACTTTTGCTTGCTATCGCAATATGCAGTGGTGGCTGCAGATGGTAGCGGAGTTAGGGAGGATATAGGGAGTTCGACCCGACAGATAATCAACTAGAACGGCGCTGAACTAGTACCGAATCACGCATTTTCCCATGATTCACACCCTCCATCATGCGTAAAGTACCCCTGTAACGTGCTCATGTCAGCCTCTTAGCCAAGCTCCGCCAGCCCGCCCATTGGTACCTCAGAGTGCAGGACACGCCCGTTTGCGGGCCCAGCAATGTCTCCGACGGTCCGCCCCATAACGACCTGGCCTTACTTTCTGCCCATGTTGCTTCTTTGGCTCTGGGCGTCACGCCGTAAAGGATGGGCGCTGTTGAGAGTGCTGGAGTTTGCGGACTATGACTCTGCCCGCTAAGCCCGCTAACACCCCCGAGAGGAGACTAGATGCGGATGATGACAGATGAGACATACGGTTCGAGGTGAAGCAGGGGGAAAGATGTGATTTGCCGTGGGAGCGTAAGCTTTTCGACATGGAGAGGAGGTGTGAGCATAACGCCCCCGGCACTGATTATTCTATCCTATCTCACGGCCGGCCAGAGCTGGGCATCGCGACTTGTATATAGTATTGGGCCATTCCCATCTCACCCTCCCCTTGGATCCTGTAAACAATCCCTTCTTCGACCAAGCTGCAACTACAGGTTCAAGAAATATTTGGATCGGGTCGACTACTCACAACAACACCATAAGCTTAAAAGTCAATCTGCTGGATACCCACGACATCTACGCCACCAGTAAGAATCACAGCATCCTCACAATGTCGCAACTAGACGTGCCTCGCGGTGCTTCACCAGAAGCCACCTCCAAGGCCTCGACCCTCGCCGACGAGGACCTCCGTTCCGAGAACCCCAAGAACGAAGCATCCGTTATCGACGACAAGACCGTCACCGATGCGGCTTCACGAAACTCCGCCGACAAAGACCCTGAGAAGCTCGACGTAGAGGCAGCACCGCCTGCCAACGAGCTTAGCGAGGATGAGTACCCCAAAGGATACGCATTGCTCTCTGTCGTTATTGCTCTCATTTTGAGCATTTTCCTCATTGCTCTTGATATGGTACGTGCCCCCCTGAGTTTGTGGTTGATGTGTTGTAGGACGGGGATAAGCACTAACACGCGGTTGTGCAGACCATCGTTGCTACTGCTATCCCGAAGATCACTCGCGATTTCGAAGGCCTTGACAAGGTCGGTTGGTACGGTGCCATCTTCTTCGCAACTGTCGGTGCTTTCCAGTCAAGCTGTAAGTCGGTCCCTTGTTCCCAAAAACGGAGCAAGTCCCTTTCTCGACAAGTTCCCCTGCTAACTTGCAATAATAGGGGGCAAGGCCTACAAGTACTTTGACCTCAAATGGACTTTCCTTGTTGCACTCTTCATCTTCGAGGTCGGATCTGCCCTTTGCGGTGCTGCTCCCAATGCTGAGGCCCTCATTGTCGGCCGTGCCATCGCCGGTCTTGGTGCCGCTGGTCTCGGATCCGGCGCTTACACCATCATCGCCTTCTCTGCTCCTCCGGCCCGTCGCCCAGCCTTCACTGGCTTCCTTGGCGCCTCGTACGGTCTCGCCAGTGTCCTCGGCCCTCTTCTCGGCGGTGCCTTCACTGATCACGTCAGCTGGCGATGGTGCTTCTACATCAACCTCCCCATTGGTGCCATCTCTGCCGCCATCATTTTCTTCTTCTTCTCGACGCCTCGCACTGCCATCCCTGTGAAGGCCACATGGAAGGAGAAGGCGCTCCAGATGGACCCTCTGGGTGTCGTTCTCGCCATGGGAGGTATCATCGCTTACACCCTGTTCGTTGAGTACGGTGGCATCAAGTACGCTTGGAGCCACAAGACCGTCATCGGTCTCGGTGTCGGCGCCGGCCTCATCTGGATCACCTGGGGAATTCTCCAGTGGTACAACGGCGAGCGCTCCATGAACCCTCCTCGTCTCTTCAAGACCAAGGGCAAGTACGCCATGTACTCCTTCTTCTTTGCCAGCGCCTTCTTCCAGGCCATCTACTACCTGCCCATCTACTTCCAGTCCGTCGATGGCGCCAGCCCGACCGCCTCTGGTGTTCGCAACCTGCCGCTCATCATTGCTGTCACTTTCGGTACCATCGGTAGCGGTATCTTCATTTCTGCTACCGGCTGGTTCCAGCCTATGATGATCGGTGGTGCAATGCTCGCCATCATCGGAACTGGTCTCCTCTACACTCTAGAGATCGACACCTCGACCGGCAAGTGGATCGGATACCAGATCATTGCTGGTGCTGGTTTTGGCCTCGGCTTCCAGGTGCCCATGATCGTCGCTCAGGGCACATCTGAGGCAGCTGACATGTCTGCCGTCACCGGTCTCATTCTTTGTAAGTTCTCCCCAAGACCCGACCTGGCAGACGGAGCCTAGTTCACTAACAAACTTCTTCAGTCTGGCAATGCATTGGCGGTGCTTTCATCGTCTCTGGCTCTCAGTCCGCTTTCCTCAACACCATGATCCGCTACGTCACTTCCAGAACCTCGGATATTGGCCTGGGCGAGCTCGTTCTGACGGGTGCCACTGAGCTCCGCAATACCTTCAGCCCTGAGCAGCTCCCTCTCGTTCTCGAGGGCTACATGGAGGGTCTGAAAGTCGTCTTCACCATGACCACCGTCTTTGTGGGTGTCGCAGTCCTTCTCAGCTTCACCACTGGCTGGAAGAAGCTCAACACCGCCAACCTTACCGGTGGTGCTGCCTAAGCATTTGTGGTATTCGACTTTCAACAGCGACTGTTTCAGAGGCACTTGCGAAGCGGATGACGCTCCGAACCTAATAGACTCACGGGAAGCTCGGTACGCCGAGCATCTACATACTTGGGTTGACTTCATGACACATAGACAGCGGCGTTCAGGATATCATGCCAGGAGATCCGTGAGGGTGCCTGACCTTGTTCTCTCCTATTCTTTCCTTATTATCATCCCAGGGGTTGCTGTACAGACAGTATGATTGCGAAAGGCAGTAGATACCACGACATTGAGGAGATCTATGATCCACTATTTACTTCGAACATGGATGTCTTTCACGTTTTGAGTGATGTCGTATGTATGCTGATAACTTAGCAAGCATCGCCAGGATGATCATCCATGGCATATTCTGAGCTGAACTGGTGCCCACGCTACGCCACGCACTGCACACCTGCCTTTGGCTGCTCTGATGAAAACCGAAACCATTTGCATTCGAGTGAATCTGCATAGATTCAGCATGTTGCTGTATAGAAGTGTGTGAAATGAGGGGATGTTTGCGACTGGTCATATACATTATCCCGGCTAACGCTTTGGGTGAGTTTGGCGCCTGAAGGTTAGCGGCGACGACGTCACTGCCAGCGGCTTCACCACCACCGCAACACAACCACATCTTCCGACATCTTGGCTACGCCGATCTCCTCCCACGACAACCATGTCAAACGCCAACAAACCCGCTGGTCCGGGCTCGGCACCTACTGGCGAAGAACCTCCCTCCTATAGCAATAAACAGAGCAGCTCCGTTGTCCAGCCAGCAACGCTCTACGCCGCCGAGCGCTTCATCCACTCCAGCGACCCCAATGCTCCCCCCCTCTACGAACTATCCCATTCCATCGGGTTCCTCAGCGATTCTGATCGCACAGTCCGCTTTGAAAGGTTCGAGCATGCAGTCAAGACGACGAGAGAGGGTATGCCGCACGTCACGACGAGGAATCGTCACATCTACGATTTGCGACACCCTACGGTGGGGGAGATCATGAACTTCACCTACCAATGCGAGTCTGTCCACCGCTCGAGTCCTCACTCGTTCGGCCTGGTCCCATTTCGCAAGCGTGTCTTCGGCAGCAAAGGATACCGCGTCTTCCACGCCGTCCGCGGCGAGCACGAGAGGCTTGAGGCGCGTGAGGTTCTGTTCACGGCGGAGGCATCGAAGGCGAAGAACGTGGGTTTCGAGTGGAAGGATGGGAATGAGCAGATGCTCGCGAGGGAGATTATTGAGGATGATTTGATGAGGCTGGTGGTGGGGACGGAGATGGGCGTGGAAATGAGGGATGCGTTGGTGGCTGCGTGGATTCTGAGGATATGGAGCGAGTTGTCGAGCAGTAAAGGGTTGACGGGCATACCTGGTAAGTCAACGATTTCACGGACAATCACTTGAACTAGGCCGACTGACAAGATGCTCAGGCAGTAGATACATGGTCAGCAAGTACGCCTCAACGGGCGAGACTTTGTTCAAGTCCCCGAAGTGAGCATCGCACCATGCTACCATGTGCCAAGGTTTGACGGCGGATGCCTTCAAGTATCGATATTAAGTATTAATAATTAGCATTGGAAGGCGCTTGTCTGTTAATATATATCCCATAGACTGATCTTGCCATCTTTGGCTCCCACCGCAAGCCAATGGGTCGCCGTCGCTTGTCGTAACCTTTGGTCCTTCACAAGTGACCTGTTGTTGGCTATTGCGGCCACGGTCCGATCATGTCCGCCGCTTTGGCCTTCTTTTGTACTTCTGCTTTGTGCGTGACCCTCTGCATGTGCTGATGACTCTGCTAGGGTCACGTCTGGGAACGCCACTGTGTAGCAACCTACTTTGTGCCACTCTAGAACCGCGAGCTCCTTCAATGTCTTGCAAGAGTAGACCCTGGCTTTTGAATCCCATCCTGCCGTCGCGAATATCCTTCCATCTGATCTGACCACGAGCCCTTGCTGACCCGCATGCTTCGTGTTCAGGACTTTCAAGGGATGACTCCACGGCTTCTTCTCGGTAGCAGGAGGAGTGTGTGCGGTCCTGCCATCGGCTTTCAGTGATGCAGAAAGCAACGAAGGGCTGGCTGCATCATCTTCATCAACAAGCTCGACGACTCTCTCATCGGTAGCTGTCGAAACAGCTCTGATTACATCCTGAAGCTCTGTAGGTATTGGATGTTTGGCGACGACTGAGTCAGCCCCCGAGGTGAAGAAATGCTCATGATCTGGGCTGACCATCATGGAGAGAACCGGTTGCGAGTGCGCTTGGGTACGATAGGTCATCAACCACTGGCCATCGTCGGAAAGGCGGTGAACAGATGCGTGTCCGTTCTCGAATGCTGCAATGAGCGTCGCACAGCCGCCTTTCCTGAACAGTGATAGTGACATGGCCATGCCGTTCCCATCACCAGGCTTGACGGTGTGCGTTCTTGACTGATCCGGAACTCGGTAGATGTCAATCTAAGCATTTTTTTTAGTAAAGAGATCCGGAGGTTTGCCTTCAAGTCGGAGTGCATACAGCTTCAGACGCCAAAGTGTTGGGCACAGCGATGAGAATCTTGTCGCCTTTCAGGTCCAGTGTCGATTTCGAGTCGTCAACATCCTCACAGACAGCGAAGGAACAAAAGTTCATGGTGTTGACCTCAAGAAGGTGAAGGATCCATGGCTGCGCGCGAGGTTCGGCGACGTCTTCGAGTGGCAGAGCCGAGCTCATTGTTGCTTCCTCGTGCACCCCAAGCTTCCATACGACGAGCTTGTGGTCCCTTCCATGACTGTAAATGTGTCAAACAATATTCGAAATGCCAGGACTGTATGCAATACGAACATACGTTATGATTTTGTCGCTACCCCAGCCGCGGATTCCGAGGATGGCATTTTCGTGCGCTCTCCAGACCGCCCGCGGCCTCATGATGGAGAGATCCCATAGCACGACATAGCCATCGGCGTCGCCAGTTGCTAAACGTTGGTTCGAGCGCAAGAAGGTCGCTGTATGGACGGCAGCTTTGTGACCCCGTAGGATGTTCTTGGGAGCTGGGATCTGATCCGTCATGATATGCTGCCAATCTCAAAGCCTTCTGCGCTCATTGCGATCGACAAACGTGGGTGAGAATTGTCAAATTGGCGGATGAGAGTGTCAAGAGCTTAGGGGAATATCAGTTCAGATGGTGGATGTCACTCCTACGATATTTGGGCCTTGGTGGGCTTGAGGTTGGAAGTGAGAAGCAATGGGAAGACGTCAACGCAGGCTCCATCGAGTCGCATCACGTGGTTCATCGCTGGCTCATGAACACTTACCAGCTCGATTTCTGACTCACCACCCAAACACCAAGACTGAGAACATTGCTACTGGTGCCATGGGGGTTGCAACGACTCTCGGAAGAGAGTTTGCCACGGGCCATTGCAGACTTTGACAGCGGCTACGGTAGCAAGCGTCTCGGGTACCGACTTTCCTCGAGTCGCTCTCCACATTCACTATCGACGCGCAGACAAATGCAATGCACCTCGACGCAAGCCTCGCTTCAGTAACCGCCGAATGGTCTCGGAGCACGAGACACCTTATCTGTGTGGCAATGCAGTGGAGTTGAGGTTTCGGTCGCGCCTTGTATGCTTTCGGGCATCATTTGCGCCAGAAACAGCCACAGTCACGAACCAGGGGTTCTTCCAAGCACGGTTCCAAGACCAGAAGCAAAGACAGGACATCGCTGCCCACCACCATAGACGTACCATTGTGCTTTCAGCAGATGGTCTTACGTGTTGACGATCGTTGAATCGCAGCCTCAGCCGCCATGATCTATGTGTGACGCAGAGGAAGCCAGCCACACAAGAAGTCTAGGTTCAACATTTCAAGGACCAGCCATCCTCAACACAGCCGACTCGAACCAGGCGCCAAGTACTTGGGCCGATCTCCAAAGACCTTGAGCGACTTCAGATAAACACCGGAGCGGCTGTCCAGTGATGTGCCTGGCCTCAAGCGGCATCATCCGACAGCCGAGGCATTGAATTGAAGAGAAACATCTGGCCCAGGATTTCCCCTGGATGGCTCAGACAATTCCGAAATCGCTCAGCCATGTGCGTTGAGCCTGCATGACTGTGGACATGATTTGAATACGTGCTGCAAGAAGATGCGACAGCAGTCCCGAAAGCCTCATATAAGCCAGCACACAGATTGTATGGATCCCAACACCGAACGCCGGAGATAGAAGCCGGTATGGCCACTCGCCTCACTTGACTCGCTTAGATTTAGCCTCTCGTTTCCATCACTGTACGACGCGATGTAGCTTGACATAGCACAAACAATGCTGCCCACACCGATACCCTGTGCGACCCCAGGAGACAGCCACACCTGCAGCTATCCGTGCCGACTTAGCCTGGCACAGTGCTTGTTCTGATGAACCTTTAGAAGGCAAGGATTGGTGTGTGGGCCTTTGTCCATTTATTCTTGTTCTGACGCGTGTCATTACTCGTCCCAGCCCGCACCAAGAGGGCGGACGTTGCACAAGCTTCGACGAGCAAGACGCCCCCCGTCCGGGGACCTCATCTCTTTCTCCGATTTACCTCAGATCCTGCACCTCAGCTCAGCCGCCATCATTGGGATCTTACTCCAGCTGGTATCTTACGGGCAGAGTGGGTTGGGAAACACAAGTCAATGCGAGGACTTCGACAACGTCAAGCGGGCACCACGGAATCACATCGACAGGCCTAGACAACTCGAACGTGCTCGGCTCTCAAATTGGACAACCTCAAAAACCTTGCACTTCTATTGCGGCGGCTGCTCAAACTCTTTTTCTCCAAGGACGGATTCTATTATGCTTGCCAGTCATCAGACTCATCTCGATGAGCGGCCGAAACTGTTCATCGCTTCCAAAGTTTGAAATGCATCATCCTGCTGAGTCCCATGCTCTAAGTAGCCACCAGATTCAAAGTGAGATCAGGGTTCAGAGGCCCGGGGCCTCCAGAGTTCCTGAAACTGCTTCGTCAGCTGCAACCAAGATCAGCACGCACTTACAGCCCCGGTACGACTATAGACACTCTTCATTAGCGTTGTCCGACGAGAACCCGGGCGCATGGTGTTGTACCTCGTGTATCTAGGCGTGAACACACCATCTTTGTCTGATGGTGTCGTCCGCTCGCACCTGCTCTTGGGCACCCAGGCTGCGGACAAGTCAGAAATTGCAACTATACACGCCTGGCCACAAACCCTTGTATCTAAAGCCGACGAGGGTTCAATACGAGAAAAAACGAAGACTGCAGGATCATGTCCACATCAACACGAACATTACGCTCCGAGGGTCCCTCCGTATCGGCGACAGCGAAACCTCGCAGGGTACGTACGGGCTGCCTCACCTGCAGAGAGCGACATCTGAAATGTGATGAGTCGACCCCCGACTGCCAGAACTGCCGCAAGAGCAATCGAACATGCAAGCGAGGTATCAGATTGAACTTTCTTGATATCACAGTCCATGAGCCACAGGAGATTCCGCCACTTGAGAGCTGGAAGGGTTCGTTGCATCTCTACTATGGGGGCCCACCAGAACTAATCGTTTTGCAGTTTCCATCCAAGATGAATCTCTAGTTGTTGCTTCGGAATATAAAGGTGGTCGGAAAAGGTATGAGTTGCCGGGCACAGAAGCTCGCGCGAGGCCAACAGGCAACCCCAGAGATGGCTGCTTAGACCCAAGAATGGTCGTAGAAGATATTCCAAAACAGCCCAGTGGACGAGTAGAAGGAGCGTGGGCAGCAGAAACCAAGATTTCAGCACATAGAATCATATCGTCGAAAGGCAGCCCCTTGAACCCTGCGACAAACAAGACCGAGAAGTCGAATGAAGAACACTTAGCCTACGACTCTGGCTGTTGGCCTTGGTGGTCACCATCGGACGATTTCGACTTGACCCTCACTCGTGTCGCGGGCGCGAGAGAGCTCGCGAGAGAGCAGTCTAGCACAGCATCGATTGTGCCCCAGGCTACGCACGCCCCCAGTCAGAACGGGAGTCCCGCATGCCTCGAGCCTGGAGCCAAGCTTCCCGTGACGCGGCCCGAAGACAGAGACACATGCAGCAAGAACACTCCTCGCGAGTATCTTGACAATAGCGAGGATGTCGAGTACATGGATGTGTTTGTCAACGAGGTCGCAACGTGGATGGACTGCTTCAACAGAGATCAGCACTTTGGTAACCAGGTTCCTTTCCAGGCACTCAAGACACCCATGCTGCGTAATTCCCTACTCGCTTGCGGTGGGTTGCGCTTGTCATTTTGGGAGCTCGACCATCATCAAACTGCCTCGATGTACTATAACACGGCCACAAGTCAACTACTGCGTAATTTGCAAAACCCGGAGCGCAACACCGCCGAGTGCGCAACGGCAGCGGTCGTATTGAACATCTACGAGGCAATGACGCATCAGCCACCTCATCGAATGAGCCATGTTGCGGGTGCAAGAGCGCTCATAAAAGACTGTGGATGGAACGCAAAGTCTTCCGGCGTTGGAGCGGCGTGCTTCTGGCTCAGCGTAGGAATGGAAGTCTTGGATTGCTTGGCTACCAGGCAGCCTACGACCTGGGGTCCAGATGACTGGGGCGTAGACATGGACTTCAGCAGTGATCCAGAGAACAACAAAGGCATGGATCAAGGAGATATTTGGGTGCATCGAATGTTCTACATCGTTGCGAATGTGGCGAATTACCGAGCATGCTCGCCGTCGTACGAAAGCATGAGTCCGCACGGGGCGCAGATGGAAAGATCCAATCGTTTATGCGAATGGCAACGAATAAAGCGACTGTGTGATAAGTGGAACGACGGCTGTCCAAGATGGATGCATCCTTTGGGATACTTGGATTCAACCGAAAGCAGATCAAACTCCTGCTTCCCTGAAATTTGGTAAGACCTAAACGCAACATCCCACCATGTGAATGACGTCGAACTAGAAGAGCTGACGATGTGTATTTCTAGGTTGGTGCGGAGACCTGCGCTTCTAGGGCGTCTTCTTTATCATACGGGGCAGTGTTTACTAGCCCAGACCAATCCATTGGAGGAAGTGGGAAGCTCGAAGGAGATGATGATGCTTCAGCTTCATCATGCTCATCAGATCTGCGGGATCGTCGCCCATAACCGAGACCAGTCAATGTGGACAGTGGCTGCCCGTTCAATCGAGATTGCAGCGCCTTCTCTGGTAGAGGCACCGGAACAAGAGGAATCGCTTCGCATATTGGACAGCACGAATACGAGAGGCAGCCAGTGGCTTCGAGAGGTAGTGTGCAAGTTGAGGGGAGGTTGGGACCAGCAGCGCGCTCGCACGCAGCTAATGCAAAGTCCTGTCAGCGAGTCCAACACTCTGGAAAGCAGCAAGGAGCCCGGCCGCCGCAGTCAGATGACGACCGGCCCAGATCCAACGCCGCCTATGCGGTCTCGAGCACTTTCGAATCAATCTACCACGAGTGGCCCTCGAAGCCTGGAATCGGAACCTTCCCCTCTAATGTCGCGCAACCAGAAAGAAGCGCTTCGATCAGCAGACTTCAGTTGCCACGACCGACCGTACAAGAATTGGTGGCAGCCTGCCAGTCGGATGACTTCAGCGCCCATGCTTCATTTCCCAGAGGCCATGTCAGGCCTTATGGAGCCAGATCCGCCGACCCATCCAAGGACAAGATGATCCAAAGGCTGGCAGCTCGGGATTGCGTCACGACGAGGAACCATCACCTGGCTGGCCTTGCGTGAAGTTCATGCTGTAGCCCCCCGTTTTCTCGTCCTTGACCATCTGGAAGTTGTTCGTGCTCAACCCAAAAGGTTTCAGAATGCCATCGCCCAATGTGCGCAACTTGCCCCACATCTCACCCATTTCCTGTTCCTGGGCTGCTTTGGCTCTTGCTGGAAGTGATCGCAGCTGTGATCGGACAGTGCGCGCATCAGCTGGAACGAGAGTGCCAGGGGGCAGCTCGGAGAGCGCGCGGTAGTCCTCTTCAGCACCGGCAAGGTTCTGCCAGCCGCCCTCCTCAGAACGAGCGCGGCCACGGCGGAGGAGAGCCTTTGTGCGGATGCGGAGTACATCGTCTTTGCGGGACTTAAGCTTCACCTGGGCCTCCGAAAAAGCAGGGCTTATGGCAGGTGCTGAGCGTGATGCACCGCTGCTCACAATCTCTTCCTCGACCTCCTCGACCTCCTCGTCGCCTAGCTTAGGCTTGGCCGGCACGCTGCCTTGAGATTCATCTTTTGTTGATTCGGAGGCGCCTTTGGGGTTAAGAAGAGGATCCTCTGTTTCAAACTTTACCAGCCCATCGAGGGCAACGGTGGCTGCTTTGATGGCGTCCTTCCATTGCTCAAGCTTGAGATAGCAGGCAGATAGGTTGCTGTGAAGAAGAGCACGATCAAAGGTGAGGGTTTCCGGGCATGTGTTGATGGAATCCAGGTAGCGGGAGAGGGCGTTCTCATAGTCGTCTGCAAGGAACAGAGTGTTTGCTTCGTCCTTGATTGCATGAGCCTCTCGGAGGAGGGCCTGGGAGATGTCAGTGAACATGGTTCTTCTGAAGGATAGCGTGGGAAGTGCTTGCGGCTTCTTCTTCAGGAGTAAAACTGGGGATTTCCGTGTCTTCTTCCTTTGGGGGTTGAGAAGCCATGGTTATCCCTCGTTTCTGTGTGCAGGATGGAGAGACGATGAGAGTTCTTCGGAAGTTCAGAACCTGCAACTGAAGAGTGCCTTCTTATACGTTACCGAGCTGGGAATACCGCAGACACCCCGATCGGCAGTGTCAAGTGGTCCCAACAAGGTCGCCGATGTCGTGTTGTGGAGTTGGGTGCCTTGTGAGTGCGGGTGCAATGCTCCGGAATGTGGATCGACACGAGATTCAGAGAATTGTGCAGGTTTGATGATCATGTGTGTAGAACTTCGAGTCGACCTAGAGGGGTAGCGTGATAGAAACAGCGAAAGGTGTACTTCTTTGTTGCGCCGCTGTACCCCTGAGAAACGTTGTATGTGGTAAAAGATGAGAGCATTGCTCGCTTCGTAGTCAAGTGAAGTCGAGGCTCTTCCGTTTATTACTGGCCGATCGTGCAAAGGAACCGTCCCGTAGGTTTACTATTGGCTGGTTGATTACGTTGGCTAGAATTGTGCCCGTTTCGGCCTGCCGCTGACCGTCAGGCTAGCCGTTTCGGAGGGGCAGCGGGATCGACTTTTCCTGCCCCGCCGCCGACAAGGTCGGGGGGGGGTTGACTTTCTCGGAGCCACATCCTTGCCGCTGGATTCGACGGACGAGCATCTAGCCCAGACTCTATCCTCCGACTCCCAGACAATATTTGGTCATTCCTCGATTTGTGAGCATCTGACGTGCTTGGCATTCATATCGGAACCTGCCACTTTTCGGAGCTTCATCCGGGTGAGGTTAATTTCAACTGAGGACTCTCATTCGCCATGGCTTCTCGCACAGAGTATGACTCTCTCAGAATCCTAAACCTCTTCAAGAGTAAGACATACTAATCGCCTTCCTTACTAGCTTTCCCCCTGTCAGGGCCTGCATCTTCGACATGGATGGCCTGCTCCTCAACACCGAGGACCTCTACACCGACGCCATCAACACTGTCCTCGCGCGCCACTCCCGGCCCCAAATGCCCTGGACGCTCAAAGCCCGCCTCCAAGGTCGCCCGGGACCCTCTGCTAACCTCCTCATGTCCAACTGGGCGCAGTTCCCCGTGCCGGAATCACAGTGGCAGGCTGAGAACGCCGAGGAACAAAAGAAGCTGTTCCCGACTGCAGGGCCTCTGCCAGGCGTAGAGCAGCTACTGGCTACGTTGGGTAAGGAGGGGAGTGGTGTGGAGATTGCTTTGGCGACGAGTTCGCATGGAGGGAACTTCAGGTTAAAGACGGGACATCTAGAGGAGCTGTTCAAGGTCTTCCCTGAGGAGAGGAGAGTTCTTGGTGACGACACGAGGATCGGCGCGGGAAGGGGAAAGCCCCTGCCGGACATCTTCCTCCTCGCGCTCAAGACCATCAACGACACCCTCCCCGCTGGCTCTACACCAATCAAGCCCGAAGAGTGTCTCGTCTTCGAGGACTCAGTGCCTGGCGTTGAAGCTGGTCGACGTGCGGGGATGAGGGTCGTCTGGTGTCCGCATCCAAAGCTGAGGGAGGTGTATGCAGGACAGGAGGAGCAGATTCTCGCCGGTAGAATGGGTGAGGCGGGGGATATTGAGATGGAGAGCTTGGGAGAGGTTGGGGATGGGTGGGGGGAGCACCTGGAGAGTCTGGAGGGGTTCCCGTATGAGAAGTACGGAATCAAGGCATGAAGGCTGAAGGCAGAGTGTGATAGACTTAAGTGCGCTTGCAATTTAGAAAGGGAAGAGATCAGCTATTCGCGATAGAACTTGGCAGAGAACAAGGGACATGGCATCAGACGTAAGTAATGCTATGTTCGAGCCATTTAACAACGACAACCATTACAGATTCTACAAGAAATATAATGGAGCATGACAACACTCCTCACATATCGAAACTAATACGTGCCTTGGATCAGTTTAATTCGTTTTCATTCCCTTTGTTCCGAAGCATAAGGTCGTGATTTTGTCGCGCATGCTTCCGTGCTCTACTTCATATCTATCTCAAAGGCAGAGACTTGGGTCCTCCGTGCTCAGCCAGCAACTTCTTCACTTCCTCAACCATCTGGGTCCTCTCCACCAACTTGCCCTCCTTCTCCGGGTGGTCCTCCGGAAGACCCAGAACCTTGAGCTTAAGCTTGCCCTGCGCCAACTCATCCTCGCCCAGGATGACAGCCACCGGCACACCTGCCGTCTCGGCCGCCTTGAACTGCTGTGGCAACTTAGGCTTTGCCTTGGGGCTGAACTCGGCCTTGATGCCGCCGTCCCAGAGCTCACGCGCGATGGACATGCGCTCTACGAGAAGACCATTCTTGGAGCCGAATGCCATGACGAAGGCGTCGACGCTACGCTGTTGAAGCCTGGATTCCTCCTTGCGCTGCTTGAGAATGGTGAAGATACGGTCGACGCCGAAGGAAACACCCACGCAGGGAATTTTGGTCTTGCCGTACATGCCGACGAGGTTATCGTAGCGACCACCTGCGGCGATGCTGCCAATGCGAGTCTCGCCCTTAGACTCGGACGGCAGCTCAATGACGGCCTCGTAGATGATGTGGGTGTAGTAGTCGAGGCCGCGGGCGAGGGACAGATCGAAAGAAACCTTGTCGGCTATTTGGTAGGCATCGAGGTAGTTGTACAGAAGGTCCATGTCGGCAAGACCTTGCTGGACCGTCTCGTTCGCGGCGACGCGCTCGTTGGAGCGGAGGAATTCGAGGATATCGCGACCACCGGCTTTCTGAATGTAGGTGCCAATCTCGTCGGCAACTTCGCTGGAGAGACCCTTCTCCAACATCTCCTTCTTCACCTCCTCCCACGGCATCTTGTCGAGCTTGTCGACGGCAGAGCTGATGGAACGGATCTTGTCCTCGGGAACACCAGCGACCTGGAAGAGACCGTCGAGGATCTTGCGGTGGTTGATCTTGATGGTGACTTGGTCGCCGAGGTTGAGGCCGCGGAAAGCCTCGACCATGATACGGAGAATCTCCGAGTCAGGAATCATGGGGTCGTATTCGCCAGCGATATCGAAATCGCACTGGTAGAACTCACGCATGCGACCACGTGCCACGGCAGGCTGATCTCTGCGGTAGACCTTTGCGATCTGGTAACGCTTGATGTTCTTGATGTTGTTCATGGCGAGGAAACGAGCGAAGGGAACCGTGAGATCGTAGCGGAGGGCGCAGATCTCGCCGCCCTGGTCGGCGAGGTCGTAGATGAGCTTGGAGTCCTCGCCATACTTTCCAGCGAGAATCTCCTTCAGTTCGAAGACGGGTGTGTCGAGCGGGGTGGCGCCGTGGCGGTTGAAGACGTCGCTGAGGGTGTTGAAGACGTGGTCCCTCAGCATCATCTCAGGGCCAACCCATTCACGGGTGCCCTTAGGGATCTTGAGGGTGGTCTTGCCGCCCTTCTCCTTGCCAGCTTTGGCTTCTTTTCCCTCTTTCCCCGCAGCCTTGTTGAAAGAGGCTGGCAACTCGGGAGTAGCCATTGTGTCGAGATCTGTATTTTCGAAGTCGTCTCGCGAGGGTGGTTGTATGTGAGAGGAGGGAAAGGACTCGTTGTCTTGATGGCTGGTGTCGTGGTCGAGTGAGTCAGGGTCTGAACGGATTTTTGGAGGGGTAGCATCATTCGGAGAGGATGAGGCTGCTCGTGGTGGTGGTTGCTGCAGCTGCCCCGCGGTGGAGCTGAAGGCACTGGAGCGGCCTGTGGTCGTGGTTGGCAGTGCTCTGGGCCGCTGAAACTGGTGCTGGCACTGCTGTCGGGTGTGACCCACGCTGGCAGCGGTACCTGTGCAGAAAGGAGAGGAAGATTGACGTGGAATCAGGTGAAGAGGACTCGTCCGACGACAGACACAGCGACGCAGAAGGAGCAATCGCGGACATTGTGTCGCCGAATAGCGGAGCGAGGTGGTAGCTGTCATGATAGCGACATGATCTGGGCTGTTTTATGTCGCTGAGGGAGGGAGGGCTGGCTTGTATAATGTCGGCCTTTGTCCTGTAGGAAGCGCGATGCTGTAGCAATTGGGAGACGCTGGCGACGCGAAGTGATTGTGGCTTTGGACGGAGCTCAACGCGTGGCTCACTTATGGACTCAGGCGTCAAATGTGGCTGGCCCCCATCCTGCCGCCTACCAACCAGTACCTTACTTAAGAAGCCTGGAGCCAGGCCTGGCCCAACAACGCTGCTGTTGCTCAGGCTTTTAATCACCCCTGCTCAGCGAGCAAACTCACCGATAACCAAAATAGATGAAGACATACATGATCTTCTTAGCGACATAGGTCGCTTAGCTTCTCTACACCTAACTTACAACTTAATATCATGACGACGCTGATTGTGCACGCACTTACATACAAGACAGAGGCACGTGCTCCAAATTGTCTCCGCCCAAGCTTGCACCTACATCGTAGGTATACTTCATAGCCTCGACGGCTGCCGAGTTTAAACTCAATCAACGTCACATTAAGCGCGATGCATCTTCAAGCCCAATACACCTTCTCGCGTTGACTCGATCACTTCAGGTGCGGGTCACTTTGTGTGCTGCGTGCGCAGCAATGGTCGGTGTTCCTCGCAGCCATGGGTGCGGCCTCTGCGTGCAGAGGAGGGTCAAGTGCGATCAGGCCAGGCCTGCGTGCCAGAACTGCTCGCGGTACGGTGCGAGCTGCCCAGGCTATCAACGTGAACACAAGTTTGTGTCCAATAAACATCAGATCCGACCACGGAGGCAAAGAGACCAGACTGCTATGCGCTCAAATGCTAAGACCAGTACTACTACACCTGGGCAGACTGATTGGGAGTCTATCCGGTCAGCGTCGGGGTCCGATACTGGAGCTCTCGAAAGGACTATCTCATCTATCACTGGAGATCTCTTTACCAGTCATGATATGGAGACTCCGTCAAGCATCCCAGTGCATCTATGGGAGTCGCGCGGTCCCAGCATCAACGCCTTGCTGGACACCCTTAGAGCAGGTCTCGGTGCCGACGAGCTCGCCTTTGTCTATCCCTGGTTCCAGGGCATAGGGCAATATGTCGGCGTCAAAGTCACTCTAGACAGTGCACTTACCTCGCTCATCATGCAGATGCTCGGTCGACGGCTGAAAGACCCTCGATTGATTGGTGAAAGCCGCCAGTTGTACGGTAGATCACTGAGCGCATTACAGGCTGCGTTGAACTCAAAATCGGAATGGAAGACAACGGAAACACTTTGTACGACTTGGTTGCTCTGTCACTTTGAGGTACTGTTTAACCCCCTATGTTTCGACAATTGATGCTGACCGTTTGCAGATGTTCGCAGGCACTGGGGATGCTCTCAGCTGGATGAAGCACGCGGATGCACTGGGCCTGCTCATCGAGAAACGTGGGCCACAAGCCTACGAAAATGACTGGGATCTGAGTATCTTCAACACCTCTCGCACTGCCATTGTCAGTTTTGCATATGACTCTTCTCTCTGTCAAGAGCTACGTATATAGGTCGCAAAGCTAATTGCTATTAGATCTTCAATTGTTTCTGGTCCGGCAGAGATTGCTTCTTCGCCGCCGCCGAATGGGAGAGTGTCCTGAAGAGTGGCGGGAGTAGTCAAGGCCTCCCTCCATCGGAGGCAAGAAGACGGGAATTGGTCAACGACTATGTGATCATACTTGCAAAGCTGCCTGGTATCATGCGGCGCGCTTATCCGCTGTTTCACGCCCATTTGCAAGGCCTCCCACTGCCTATTTACCCCTCGCAGGGCCTCTCTTCTTTGGGGGATCACATCGATGAATCTTATCGCAGCCTCATCCAATGGAGCGAGAGACTGTATGTCGACATGTCTTTCCCGGTGGAAATTGCGACTTCTGACGAAACCTCGCCCTGGCCAACGGTATTCGCCTACGAGAACGTGTGGTTTGGGGCGCTGTACATGGGCTTCTGGACCGTGAGGCTGATCCTCCAGCTTGGCCTGGAACTCACCAAAGGAAGGGATGCGACGTTCGAGGACAGCCAGCTGCTTGTATCGCATATTCTCCGATCGTGCGAGACTGTGGGAGAGGGCATCATGGGTCCATATCGCATCGGATTCGGGATCCGTTGCGCCTACGATGTTGCAGATGCACCGACCCGGCTGTGGATCAAGGCGAAGCTGGCGAGTTTGCAGGAGACGTCTGCAAGTTTGGATGCTGCACTGTTTGTCTCTCCCGATGAGTGGGAGGCGTCATAATCAGACTGTCTGCTTGATCGGATGCAATGCTTGATCCAAAACATATACTCAGACTGTGCAGCTTATCTCAGGACCATAAAAGCAGCCAACTCGCGACATAATGCTCTAATGGGGTTAGTCCAGGAAGCTTGCCTCTCCGTGGTGGAACTCATGATAATACTTCGCTGCCGAGTTGCCGGTGATTGAGGCGCTCAGCTCGTGGTATGATCCTTCATTCGGGTTAGTGCTGTTCATTGTCGCGCCGTTGGTGTAAATGCGCACAGGGTTAGCTACGAGGCAGCCTTGGGCAGGCGACGATGAAGAGAAGTGTCCATGGTTTGTATAAGTATCGCCCTGCCTTCTTGTCGAGAGAATTGCAAAGTGTGATTCAGAATCTTTTCAAAGCCGTTATTTGCTCCGTTTGTCAATTCGTTGACACGTCAACTACAAAGCTTCCTTGGTCTGTTCTTCAAGATGTCTCCACACACTGCCCTTGGAATCGCGCAAATCATCTTCTATGTCCCCGTCGTTCCACTGGCGATTTGGTTGATGAAACGCAATGGCTGGAAACGCCCGAAACTGGCATGGTGGCCGTTTATACCTTTCAGCCTCCGTGAGTTGTCTTCACGAGTTGTCTTCCCGAATGAATACGGTAACGCAGGTTGCTGATACATACGACAGTTCGTCTGGCCGGTGGCCCGTTGGTCATCGCACTACATAAAGATCCAACCAACGTTGGACTGGCCATAGCTGCCATCGTCTGTCTCAATGTCGGTGTGGTGCCGCTGATAGTGGCTGCATCAGGATTCCTCCGCATTGTGTAAGTCCCTTCCTCTGTGGGGACAGAACCGGTGACTGATTAGCACACCACCTTATGCTAGAATTATCGACAACTTCAATGAACACGAGCATGCCCGCCGAACACATAAGCTACTGCGCATACTCACCATTGTCGCCATTGGCCTTTTAGCTGGAGGTGGTTCGTTGAGTGGGCAACCCTCACAGAAGCTGCGGTCAATCGGCCGTGGGCTGTCGTTTGCTGGCTATGGCCTGTTCACGGCACAGCTACTAAGTATCGTGCTCGTTGCTATCCACTTCTATCGGATCCGACAGCGATTACTGCCTAGCAGTCAAAGAGTAAGCACCGAGATCGGACCATCAATCGCTTTCGTTGACATCCTACGTCCAGGTCATCCTCGCTCTTTTCATCGCCTGTCCGTTCCTCGCCGTCCGAACCGCATACGGCTTGCTTCAGGTCCAACACCAGGAGAGCATCTTCTCGAAATGGGACCCGCTGTATGGCTCGGTATCGCTCTTCGCTGCCATGGCCTTGCTTATGGAGTACATCACCCTTGCTATCTTCATGTCTGTTGGCTTCTCGATTCCCCCGGATCGAGGTGTACCACCGAAATCGACCACGCCTGAGACTTGATCAAGCTCGGGCATTGCTCGCTAAAAGAATAATAATGTACGAGATTCTTCTCTCGTATAGGCATGCTTTCTTTTTCCTTCTTTGCAGTAATCCTGTGCCGTGGATTCTAAGGTTGGTTCTGTCCAACAACCCAGCTGCCCTGATGCTTGGAGTCTGGAACGTGGCCATGCCAGAATATATAAGCGATGATAGAATATATGCATTGCTGCAACGCCCAAGACAAAATACCAAGTTGTGATGGTCTTTGGCATCTTTGGCATTGTTCTCACAGCTCTTCTCACATGGATGATCTTAATGTTGATCAAGGCCAGCTGCCATCTGATGCTGCCAGATGTAGCTATACTACAGCTCATAGCACTGCTTTTGTTGCAGCATTATTGGTACACATGGACTTTAGTCTCCCGCAACTAGACTAAGCGCCTGTTTTGACCCCGTTTCAACGTTTCTCCTGCGTGCGTCCGCACTCCGCGGATTATGATCATTCCACGAGCTACCCTCCTCTCCACTCCAGCTATTGCTGTAGGGGCACAACTTTCTGTGTTTCCCGAAGGGATCTTATCGGATTGAGTTCTCCTACCGGTCCATATTAGGGAAGAACTTCCTTGATTGCTGTAGGCGATTCTATGACGTCGTTGTACGTGAGGTCCCCCTCCTGGCAGCGCATGGCTCGGCTACGAGATACTCAAAGTAGCTAGGCCGGCAACTAGACCAGCCCAGGAAGTTTGCCTCGTGATCTATGCTCAATGGAAGCCAGAGTCTGCCTGAAGTGCTACTCTAGAGGTCCTTTGAGTAGCCGGAACAAACGTTGAAGCAAGGGACCAAGAACGTGCAACGAAAAGCTCAGCGACGACATGCTCTCTTGGGATGCAATCCTAGCCTCTGTAACAGTAACTACACCCTTAGAATCTTAGCCTGCAGGAGCTTTACACTCCTGTTTTTGAAGACTTCCCCTCTCGTGTGTACCATGTTCCTTGGCACCGGTGCGCTTTGGAGCTTGGAAGTATTGTGATTGCAAGATGCGCCTGTTTGGTAGCTTGATAAACCTTTAGAAACATGCTTTTCTCATCAAACCCAATCTTTAAAATCCACCTGAGTGATTTTAATACATTTAAGTGAGCTGTCTGGTGCTCCGTAAGTTTCAAGGCCTATACCACGATACACTTGCTCTCCTGTACCGCGTCACCCTTGGCCCCCCATAGGTTGATTAGTCCTACATTTTGCCGCTTTGACGGAAACCTCTTCTGGACATAAATGTGACTTGATACCTGAATTACCCTTGCAGGATCTAGATCCTTGGGCAACCATAACCAGTGTTGCGACGTACGCGCCGTGGCATGATGCAACTTTGCGTACAGCAGCCAGTCGAACTCTATGAAGAGAACATATGTAACATCCGTCTATACACAGCCGAACCAATCGCTTAGGTCAAAGTCTTGGAGGTTGGATGATCTTTCCGCTCTATGGCAGAAAGCTAGGACTTGTGCCGTCCCTTCGGACGACTGTATGCAGAGTCCTAGTTTGTTAAATCGCAAATGTGCACAGCGATCGGGAGTCCTATTTCGCAGAGCTATGAGAATAGGAGCTTAATAGCCTTCTGAAATCAAACTAAACAGCTATAAAAAGGTTTGTATAATCTTCTATTATCCAAGTGAAATTCCAATTTCAAGGTAGCAAATACCAAAGAATTTCTACACCATCTAAGACCAAGAAAGTCTTGATCACATCTCTCAGCACCTTCTCCCAAATTCTTGCTTCAGGACAATGCGCTTCTCAACACTCATCGCTGTTTTCCCCGCTCTAGCTGCTGCTGACTTTAGTCTTTGGTCAGGCAGTTGTGATACTGGTCTCGGAGAGGGTGGAAGCTTCAGCAGCCCGGGGATCGCCACCGACGGACAGGGTGCCTGCGGTGGCTGCAGTGCTGCAAGCGACTGGTCTGGGGGCAACCCCTGTAACGGCGACTGCGGTGCGGATCCCCTGGAGTTCCGATCGAATGGAAACAACCTCGATATCATTGTCAGAAACACCGGCATCAATGTTGGGCACTGCGAGCCTACGACTGGTCCTTACGCTGCGTGCACCGAAGCGACCTACACCTGCTCAATGGTCCAGGCGTACCGCTGCATCACCTCTTACTGCAACTAACTCGACAAGCTACCGGGTTGGGGAATAAGCATCGATCAGAACAAGCTTGGAACCCTGGGTCAGTCTGGTCAACCAGAGGGATGGGGAGCCGGAAGGGGAAGGAGGAGGGGACAAGAAGTACTTTGGATCAAAGCTGAGTAATTACATGAGCGTACTTGACTGGCTCCGGAATATGAACCTCAGCCGTTATATTGCTCTCTCGTTTCCAGACGCGCTATAGTTGATCATTCCTATTCATGAAGATTGCAACTCTGCAATGCAGAACCGACACACTGTTTCAAGTGACTTAGAAGCGCCAACATCCCAATAATCCATTGGTTCCCGTGATGCAGTAGTCTAGATGTATACTACTAGTAGACTGCGTCCCCTGTTCCCGAAGTTGGAGATAAAGGTTACTTGACTCATTTGATACCTTCTGGGCCTATATGAGTATGCTATCGTGGAGGTAACATCATTGTTTGTTCGCTGATGCTTGTCAGGAGAACTAGAACTTCCATCTTCAGATTCACGCTAAGTAGAATCCGCGCATGTACGTGGCTTGGGAAGAGGCTTTTCGGAGCGGAAGAATTGTTACTAGAGATTCTTGAGCTGGTCTTGAAGTCTGAGATTCACAATACAGCAACACTTGCGCACCCCTGCTCTGGCTAAAGCAGCGACTATTCTGCTTAAAGCAGCGACAGCTGGTAGCTCGGGTCGAGATCCTACCCTGCACCTCCCGTCACTTCCTCCAGTCACGACATCGCATCCTACATTTCACCATCATCGCTTTGGATTCGAAGGATTTGCACCAGCGATCCTTTGGTGCTTTCGGCATTTACGCTCGTTCGTGGCTCCGTAGCAAGCTGAATTAGCGAAACCTTTCCTGAAGGAACGTGGCAAGGAAACCCTCAGATGACAAGGCTGGATGGAACTCGGAATGGACCGTTGCACCACACGGAATCCATGCCTCACTATCGTGCTCTAGGCCAAGTGCCGAAGCCACACAGCCACGACATTCCGAATTTGCCGTCGCAGCAAGCCACCATCATGGAACACTGATTAATCGGTGATTCTCCTTGCAGCCAACGGCAGACCGACATGTTCTCCCGCGCGTCGTGACGCACTCCAGCTGGCCAACGGCTGCTCCTTGGGGTTTAAGGCTCGAATTAGGTTGACAGAGCTGAGACATGGCCCAGCGCTGTCTCGGCAACACCCTTGTGTGGACAAGCGAGCGGCTGAAGATCCAAATCTGCCGTCATACCAGTCCCCAATCGGAAGTAATTGGCCGCCTTGATCGGCACATGTTCGTGTTCAGGTGTCGCAACATGTGGGCAAAGGTACCATGGCGGCAGACCGCCTCCGCAGATCCGCAGTCGTGATCCGCATCTCAACACCCCTGATCTCCGGTGTCTCGCGGCTTGCCATGTCACAACGGGAGATCATCCTCGGGGAAACAGGGAGGATGCGTTTAAATACCGAGACCGTGCTCGTCGTTGAGTCCCATGCTACCCAGGATACTTCAGCATCAAAGGTGTCTTGTCTCCCTATCACACAATGAAGGTCTTCTCAACTGGGCTCTTGGCCCTTGGACTTGTCGCCAATGCACTTGGAGCAGCGGTACCAAAGGATGACAACGGAATCGTAGAGACGGACTACGACGCCATCATCGTTGGAGGCGGGCCTGCCGGACTGAGCGCCCTGAGCGGTCTTGCTCGTGTTCGTCGCAAAGTGCTCCTCATCGACTCTGGCGAGTACAGAAATGGTCGAACAAGGCATATGCATGATGTGATTGGCTTCGATGGTAAGATGGCGAGACATTTGAGGCCCTGGAGAGTTCAGATGTGGGCTGACAGTCGAACAGGCGTCACCCCGGCTTGGTACCGCTATGCTGCCCGCGAGCAGATCTCGTTCTACGACACTGTCAAGATGACGAATGGAACCGTGAAGAAGATCGAAGCTGGCAAGAACAACACATACTTCGAGGTCCTGGCCAAATTGCGTGGCAGGCAATCTAAGGTCTTGACTGCGCGCAAGATCGTGCTGGCAACTGGTCTCCGTGATGATCTTCCTGACACGCCTGGACTTGCCGAGAACTTCGCAAACGGCATCTACTGGTGCCCGTGGTGCGACGGATACGAGCACGCTGACCAGGGGCTCGGCTTGATTGGTGGTCTGCAGTCAGTGCCAGGAACGGTCCGGGAGATCTTGACCTTGAACGAGGATGTCATCGCTTTCGTCAATGGAACAGACACCGCCGAAAACCGCAAGATCACCGAGCAGAAGAACCCTGAGTGGGAGACATCCCTCAGGCTCAACAATGTCACCATTGAGAACCGAATCATCAAGTCAATCACCCGCCTGCGCAACGGCGAGGCTGAGAACGCCGACCCAAGTCTGCCCTCAGCCCCAGAGAACGATCTCTTCCGGGTTGACTTCACCGAGGGTCCTTCGATCGAGCGTAATGCGTTTTTGACAAGCTTTGGTGCTTCCCAGGCCTCGCAGGTCGGGCCGGACATGGGTGTCGAGCTCTGGGGTGGGAAGCTGGCGGTGGACGACAAGAAGGGACTCGTCACGAACATCCCTGGAGTGTATGCTGTTGGAGACGCGAACTCGGACAACGCAACCAACGTCCCGCATGCACTATTCAGCGGCAAGAGGTCAGCTGTGTTCCTTCACGGTAAGTACTCCCCTAATCGCCTTTACGTGGAGTGGTTGTTGTCGGCTCACACGGTGAACATAGTGCAACTTGCGAGAGAAGAGGAGGCGGCTCAGCTCGAGACGTACAAGAAGGAACAGAAGAACGACAAGAGGAGCCTGCACGAGACAGCGAGGTCGTTGTGGGAGAGGATGAACGGGTCGCCGGACGACCTTCTCTATGCCGGGGAGTTCGACCAGTAGGTGTTCTCAGAAAGAACACAGGACTGAATGAACTTCTCAGGCACAGACAGCGGTGTTCAAACCCATATCCAAATTAATCAATAATTATTCTACTATGCATAGGTGTTGTTGACATAGGCGTTGTTGACGAACGGGAGTCATGCCTCCTTGTGCCGAATAGAGTCCAGCAGCATCAAAGAGCAGGAAAAGATCACGCCACAAGACCCTGGCCTTGCAGACGATAAGAGCAAACCAATGCCGACCTGTGGTTTTCTTATCGTCCTGATCAAACTCTATCATGAAACGCTTGCACCATATCTCGTCTATCAATGCCACACTCCGATGTCGCTACGCTGACCATCCCGCGAGCCATGGTGAAAGGCATCACATGCATCGCAATACCATAGAATGAACCACACGTGCGCAACTACTAGCTTCTAGAAGAACGCTGTAAACAACAATCCCTGAGAAATCCACAAGTCGCATGAACGCCTGCCCGGATCTGCCCGGGCCATTCTCCGCTTTCGCACCGGCACCTGGCCCCGATTTATCTTGATGGCGGACAAAGGCCGAAGCAAGCCGCCATCCACAAGTGCGAGTTTCGCCCACCATGACATGGTGGGAGGAACCATGTGTCTACTTTTACCCTATAGAAACTGGGTTGACGATGATAAGAGGATGGTCGAAAAGGATGGAGAAGATTACGCAGGACGTGGTGGAGTTGGTCAGAGAGTTTGACGGAGGAGTGGGAAAGGCCGTACAGGTTCGTCTAGTCAATTGTCATCTTCACAAACGCTTCTTCTCGTATCCTGCTTTGTCACATTCATTCGCTTTGCAGAGGGTACAAGATGCTAGAGCCGCCAAACACGCCACCGCCTGAGGTGCTGTACAGCTTCCTCGACGATTACAGCGAAGGCGCGCATCCCCAGCTCCTTCAAGCCCTCGTCTCCAGCAACCTCACCCAGCAGGTTGGCTATGGCAACGATGTCTTCTCATCCGAAGCTCGCGAGTCCATCCGTCGCCTCGTTGGCGCGCCCGAGGCGGGTGTCTACTTCGTTCCGACAGGAACATCTGCCAACGTCATCTCGATCGCCGCTTGCCTAAGACCGCACGAAGCTGTGATCGCTGCGAGCTCCGGGCATATAGTCACGAGAGAGACAGGCGCCGTAGAGGCGTCTGGTCACAAGATCATTAACTGTGAGCCGACAAATGGAAAGCTTACGCCGGCGACAATCAGGAAGGCTTTAGAGAGTAACTGGCATTTCCCACACATGGCCGTTCCGCGACTGGTGTACATCTCAAACGCAACGGAGATAGGAACCCTGTACACGAAGGCGGAGTTGCAGGCTATCAAGAGCCTCTGCGTGGAGAGCAACCTCATCCTCTTCGTCGATGGTGCCCGCATCGGCGCAGCTCTTGCATCGGAGCTGAACGACGTTACGCTCCCTGAACTACTCGAGCTGACAGACATCTTCTGGATCGGCGGTACTAAGAACGGCGCGCTGCTCGGTGAAGCCGTCGTTGTCAAGGACCCAACACTCGCTCGCGACTTTGAGTTCTACGTCAAGCAACGGGGCTCCCTCCTCGCCAAATCCCGTGTTATCGGCACCCAATTCGCAGAACTCTTCCGTGCATCATCTTCCTCCCTCACAGATCTTACCATCGAAGAGCAATTCCAGCAGACATTGTACTACAATCTTGCAAAGCGCGCGAATGCAGCTGCACAGAGGCTGTCGCAGGCGATCAAGGAGGCTGGATATGAGTTACAGGCGAAGACGGAGACAAACCAGGTGTTTGCGGTGGTGGATGCGAAGAGGATTGAAAGGTTGAAGGAGAGGTTCCGGTTTTATGTGTGGGAGAACTTGGATGAGGGAAAGGCGGTGGTGAGGTTGTTGACAACGTGGGCGACGGATATGGACCAGTTGGAGCAGTTTGCGATGATGTTGAAGGCGCCTTTGTGAGCGCGGATGCGTTATTGGCATATGGTCATGATCAGATTAATGATGAGTGGGTATGATGACATGGAATGCATTGCTTGAGTCCCCAATGTGCATATCGCGGTCGTGCGGTTCATGATATGGAAGACAATGCTTAGAGCTCCGACTTGCCCTTGGACTTGCATCCGCGATGATGTGACCATGCACCCTGCAGGTACATATCATCCAACATCTCCTCAGCCGTCTCATTCTTCACCGCCAGCTTCAACCACCTCTGCTCACCCCTCTTCCCATCGTCCTCGCCATATCGCCACTCATTCGACCCGTTCGCATAAACGTGGTTTCTGCCTCCCTCACCCGCGTACTCAAACATGCAACCCAGCCCCTGGGCCGCATATACCACCGTTAACGGATCCCATGACTCTCTCGGCTTGCCGTAGTTGTACCAGAAGTACCCCTTCTTGGTGGGATCGTTCTTGGGGCCCTTGTCGAGGAGGCCTTTGCCGGAGAAGACGTGGCCACCGAGCTCTGTGCCGGAGAATGTCATGCGACCAGCCCAGTTGTTGACGACATGGGCGGTGTGGGATGGATTATCGCCCCAGAAGTTGTATTCGCTGCCGGAGGGGTACTCGCCGCCCATGATGACGAGTTCGGTGACCTTAGCGGCGATGAGCTCGGGGCCGGAGAGGTCGGAATGCTCGTCTGCCGTGGAGTTGAGAAGTCCGGAGAGCTGGGTTGCTGTTAGTAAGACTTTCGCACAGCGCGCTGGGAATCTGCCGGCACTTACGTTGTTGAAGAAGCCGATCGAGCAGATGGTGACGCTTTCGTCCTCGGCCTCGGCGAGCACTCGCCTGTACAGCGCGACAGCCTCTTCTGTGCCTTTCTCGACGCTCTTCTCCAAAGCCGGCATTTCCGCTTCATCCTTCCACTCGAGAGGGGCATAGTCTCTGTAGTGGTAGGCAATCTTGCTCGCATATTCGCCAAGCTCGAAGGCCCAGTCATCAAAGAAGGTCATGTTGCTGAGCGGACGGGCAATGCCCAGCGGGGTGTCCTTGTGGCCATAGTAGCCGAGGAGGGCGGATCCGGCGAGCGCTGAGTAGGTGGACGGAACATTGATGTTTACGGCGATGAGATTCGACTCTGGAAGTGTGGTAGCAAGAAGGAGAGCGCCGACATCACTGGGACGGCAGATGAGCACGTTGTTCAGACTGGCTATAGGTGTTTAATGGTGGACTTACTCGACGTCACTGAAGAGGTCGGTGTCGAGGAAGATGTTCTTCTTCTTGGGGGCCGTCTTTGCGCCGGCAATGCCGAGCAGCAAGGCAATGGTCGTCAGAGGGGTTACCTTCATCTTGGGCGCTGCCGATGTCAAACAGCTGCACTTTTTGGGCGCAACAAGGCGAGGGGCCGCCTCTTATCAAGCAATTCGGAGGATAGCCGATCGCAGCGGACTTTCAGTACCGAGCCGAGCAGGGACTAATGACGAGCCCACACTAATTTGTCGCTATCGTGATAGCTTCGAGAATCTTTCTCTTATCGGCTTGGCGGGACATCTATCGATGGGACGGACATGGTTCAGGGCACGAGGATGTTGTGCTAGGATTCTTGCTTGAAGCCTCATCTCTCGTTGGCATCACGCCGTTTCTGGGGAATCGGTTGAAAGTGAGCCGATGTCGGGAATGAGCTAGACATTTAGCGCTCACATCCCGGACTTTTGATGATGGACTCGAGTCAGGACAATGGATGTCTTGTTTGAGCGAGATACGATGAAGGATGAAGGTGGGGGTCGACGTCGAGGTTGAGGTCTAGGGCAGGCCGCCACGTTGTGTTCGCGGGGAAGCAGGAAGCTGAAGCTGGAGCTGAGCTGCCAGAACCCCCAAAACCCCGCAGGACCCTGCATGACTTTGCTTTGGCGTCGCGTAGATGCAGCATCTTTGCCTCTGCTGACCTCCCAATCCTTCGGGTGGCCAATTCCCATCAAAATGCACTTTTCGCACGATGTTTCCCATCCTTGACCATGCCGTGATACACGATCACTAATTCAAGCAAGAGAGGACACGCGAGCCTTGGATGGCACGCCCATCTCTGACATGGCCAGTCCACTGCTCCAGCTCCCAACGGAATTACGCGATCAAATCATCGACCTCATCCTTTTGAGCCCGCGTTCGGTGGCAAACTCTCCAGCTGAGTCTCTGGATCGCTCAAAACTACGCGTCACCCAGAAAAACGGCTCGGACAATGCCCTGGCTCGCGATACATGGGTCTTTGTCGAGAACGTTCCGTACACAGGACTTCTGCTTGCTTGTCGACAGCTTCGCTATGAGACACAACAAGCGCAAGCTCGAAGCCCGGATGGGGAGGAATACCATCTGGACGTGATGTTTGTCAAGGAGGCTGGGCTCTGGTCGACCTGGGTCTATGCACCCTGCCCGGTCCAGCATATCGACACTCTCTACACGACGTTCCGTATTTTCGGTGTACCTGAATGCCTTGAACACGACGATGACTGGTGCAACGCCGAGCAGTTCCGAGGCGGGTTCCGCAACATCTCGCCTCACGCAATGAACTATTTCGATCTTCTTGCCGGATATCTCCAACACGGAGCAGGGTCGCGAGAGGCGGACCGGGGTGTCAGTAAGGCCAAGTACACCATCGGAACCTTGATCATCGACGTGTTGCTCCCAGATGAAGACGATGCGAAGGCCATGAATCACCCTCCTCTTGCGACACGCGCCAAGGACGCAAGAGATAGACTCTCGGGTGATGTCTTCACTCCAAACGACACTCTCTTCGCTCGAAAAGGCCATTGGCTTCCGGGATGGTACCGTTCCTGTGTTAATGATCCTCCATCGCTCTTTGCGGCGGACAAGCTGGCCTACTTTCTTTGGAGCCACATCTGCCTCCTCGCCAGCCTCCAAGCACCGTACGTCAAGTATAGCAGGCTGCTCTTCGATGGCGTGGGCTCTATCGAGCTTCGAGTCGCAGGACAGAAGAGGAAGGAATTGCAGCTGTGGACGGAAGCCATGAGGCCTATCCCGCGGGTTCCACCAGACAGGAAGTGGCCGGCACCAGGCGAGGAGTGGTGGAGACGACTGGGCGCGTGGAAGACGGAGGTTGTGCAGAGGAGGAGGCAGAGAGGGTTGCAGAAGGTGTGATTCCTCACACGACGATTTTATCTTAAGCGATGCTTTAAGTACTACTCAGGCGCTCTACTCTCCCAGCACATCTCACCTCCACAGTCGTCGCTGGTGGCCAACCTCTGAACAACCCCATCGAGCCTGCTGTTACATCAAATGAAGAAGAATTGTGTCGAGTGGGGGTATATGACATTGCTACCTGGTAATGACGACTATACATGGTTGCCGGTTGACCTTTCATACGACGCCAAATCGCTCGACGTCTTCGATCCCCTATCGCTCCCCTTGGCATTCTCATACCTCACATTGAAGTTTGTCGTTCTCAAGATCCCATTATACGTGATGATCTCCTCCTCCGATCCCGTCGGCGACGTGCCTCGGATCTCAGTGTGCGACTGCTGCTTCTTGCGGTACGGGTGCAGGTCCTTGAGGATGTGGTGGCTAGAAGCGGCTGCGTCAGGGCGGCTGCGAGATGAGCCACCAACCCCGAGGCTGGCGCCCATGGACTCGTTGTTGCCACCAGTGCCGCCGGTGCGGCCGGAGAAGTCGGGGAAGATCTTGGGGAACCAGCGGCTCAGGAGGGGGCGGAGAGCCGGCATGCAGCAGCAGATGACGGCGAGGTTGACTTCGACGGCAGTCCAAACATAGTCAATCTGTGATCGTATCTTGTCAGCTGTGTTCAGATGCAGCGTCTCTCTTACTGGTGTGGAAGGCATAGAAAGGAGGCGAGTCTTACCTGATGATGACTAGCTTTCTTGTCGTTGTAGATCAGATCGTAGATATTGACCAGGCGCACAATAGCGACGATCGGGACACTGAGCGGTCATTAGTGACAACGTTCGATGCAAAAGATAACCAGGGCAACTTACAGAGAGCCGACAGCAAAGACGCTGAGAACAGCAATCTTATTCGACCATGCCATGCGTAACCCCATGAAGATCCAAAACGGCAGCGCCAAAATCAACACATCTGTGAGAATCGTGAAAGACGACTGAATGATATGGAAACTATTGTCAATGCACACCGTATCCGGATCATCTCTCAACCCAGGAGTCCAGTTCGTCCGGATGGGCAGACACTGGAAGAGGGCGCCGAAGAGGACGGCGATGGCGTGGGCGGCGTTGACGAACATGAGGGTCCAGATGACGAGCCAGATGGTGCGGTCGTGGCCGCCGAGGCGGAGGAGGAAGACGAGGACGGACGCTTTGACGAGAGCGAGGACGGGGTTGTAGCAGAGCTGCTCGAAGAAGTTCCACCACAGGCCGGCGGAAGGGTCCAGGTCTTCTGGCACCTTGTCGTCTTCCCAGCCGTAGTAGTTGAGCTTAAGGACTGTGCATAGTTCAGCATGCTGGTTTGAATATTGTGCAGTATTGGGTCACTCACACATGAAGAGGGTGGATGATACCAAGATGGCCATGACCTAGAAGTAGAGTCAGTTGTGTGCTCGCGCAGATGCCTTCACGACTGTTGGTCTTACAAGAGCCATGCCCGCAAGCAAGTCATCTAAGTGTTTTAGTTAGCACACAATGCCTCAAGTCGATTCCATAGGATTTCGCTTACCCAAACCAAGTGTCTTCAACGACACACGAGCATAGATCCTCAGCCCATAGACGATGATACCAATCGCCGGTAGAGTGAACATGACAGCCACGGCAACCGCCTGCAGCGGCGGCGTCGGGATCTTGCTCACATCTGGGTACGGCCCAGGCCCCATGTCTCTCACGAGGAGACTCATTGGGCTCATGTTCGACTTAAGCCGTCATCAAAGGGAACGAGCAGAGTTGACGAGATCGAAAAGGATCTTACAGACGACGAGGACGAGACAAGGAAGAGAGTGGCTGAAGGGATCATCAAATACATGAGTCGAGAGAGACAAATAGAGTTGGGCGATTCATTTGGACACCGCAGTCCCGGGTTACAGGATGATCGATCTGTAGGCTGCAGGACATTCTCTCCACGTCCCCTCTTAGTCTGTGCAAAGCTGAAGCGAGCGTAACGGACGTCTCGGTTCACTTCAGCTTTCTCTCGCTTAACCGACTACTAACTCATGCAACCTAGCCGATCCTTGACACACCAGTCCCTAAAGCAGACGAAGATTCAGGGGGGATCTCAGCAGGAGTCAAGGGCAAAAGAGTTTGAACAGGGTTCGGGATGGCGTGTGCTTTGCCTTTGTGGGCGCGGATCGGCAGTTGGTACGCGACGTTTAAGACGTTACTGGGCGATTTAGGGGCATCGTGGAGGGACCTAATCTGTTGATCGGGCAGCAATTGAGGAAAGGCTGCTGGGGATATCAGGGGTTACTAGGTCTGGAGAAGGTTACGAAAGACTCTTTCTGGAACGATGGGATCCAGTGTGAGAAAAGTGTAAGATTTGAAGACATTTACGTATCTTCTTGGACATAGTCCGCGAGTCCATCAGCAACGTTCGTAGGACGCGATGCTCTTCTATGGTTCAGCAAATGGACTGACAGAGGGAGTGCAGAACCACCAATTAGACGCCAGAACATTTTGAAACTGACAACTGAGTCCATTCCATTGCCGAAGTTGTGTTAATGCACGCACATATGGCCGAGCGCAGAGACTCCCAAACATGAGCCAAGTGGCGGCCACCACCCAAGGGAAGAAGCCCCCCCCTCTCCGTCTCTGACAGGCAGACTATTGGATGCGGACCGCGTAGCTTAATCCGCCTTAGCTTTAAGCGTAAAGAACGGAACCTGCGCTCGGACCTGGTTGCCCAGAGTTGATCATCGTCAGCTGAAGGGAGTCCCTACATATTCCGAGGAGAATTCCCTCTCATAATGGATTGACCACAACTCGATTTGGCCTTGGATCAGCGTCTGAATTACCATGATCCGTCGGCTTGCTTCTTCTCCGTGGTTATCCATGACTTGACTTTCAGCTCGTCATTCGACAACGAAGAGAGTCTATCCCAGTTGCAGTAATGACGTCCCGCAATTAACACTAAATTCAACCTTAGACTCCAGCTTGCCCCCCAGTCGTGAACCAGGATACAGTCCACCATATCTGCAAATCACTGCCGAACATGACATTTCGTCATTTCACGCGATGCCGCACCTGGCTAACCATCTGCCGGGACCTGGCAGGGGTCCTACCCAGGCACCCAATGTCAGCCGAGGAAGAATGAGAGAGAGCAGTCGACATGGCTTGGACGCTAGCTTACGTACGAGTTCTGCGTGGGTGAGCTGAGGGACATGGTGATCTTTGCCCAACACAGGGAGAGTCCCCAGTCGTGCCAGGTTTCTAGCTGCTGCTTTGACCCCTTGGTCCCCTTGGTCCCCGGGAGGGGGAACATTGCACAGACGTGAATGCCCGGCGTCGCGTTTGCTCGTGTCGTGGAAGCGAGACGGATTGTGGCCGAAATGGGCTGATCAAGCGACAGGACGACTCCGTGGGTGGTCGCTCTTGTGTATCTGGTCGAGAAGTGGCATGGACAGCTGCTGAGACTCTTGGTTTCTCAAGTCAGACGAGAACAATGTTGGACGTAGATTCAGCGCATCAAAATCCCGTTGTTCATAGTGTCCCGTCGGAAAGGCCGGTATTCATCGACGGACGAGCTACTCGCACAGCATCTGCAAGTCCAAGCCATGACTCGTCTGAGAAACCTTAAGTCGCGAAGAGCATCAGTCAGGCCAACCCTGTCCCTGACAAATTGTCACCCCGGTTCATCTCATCTCATGTCTTCAACGGCTTTCATTTCTGTTCATCCACGATTGTCTGTGCCCTCGAGTAAATCACAAAATCCCCATGTCTGTCCACCACCTGTCGCTTTGGTCCCGAGTTTCCTGGTGGACGCCACCCAGATCGCCCCCCCGCTCGTGGCAACGTGCTCTCGTCTTCTTCCCATACATACACATACACACAAGTTTCCCCAGTGTAATTTCTCGAAAAGGGTCGCCCCAGTGGGGACGTTGAACTTGCCCCTGGATATCGCAGGGTCCTCTGCATGTGCATGGCCATGTGGGAATGAGCTGGGCCGGTCTAATCGGACCACTGCAAGCCCCGACACGCGCAACAGATAGCATGGGCGAGTTTAGACGGGAATAAAGCAGCCCGTGCCGGGATCCGGGAAGCAATATCGGCTGCACCTTTTCTGGGCCTTGTCTGCTTTGGTAGTTAGTTAGTTGCAGAGAGTATATTTCTCTTGGGGGTTCCTCCTCTCTCTCACCTCATTCCATCTAAAGAGGATCATCACGTTCTTTTCCCGGCGTGGTCTTGTTCTCCGACCAAGACAGTCTGATCTCCAAGATGCGTTCCGGACTCCTGGTTACCGCCGCGCTCGTCGGCTTGTCTCAGGCGCAGACGATCAAGTCCAACGGCAAGGCAGTGGGTATGTGATCCCCGGCTTCCCACGTGGGCTTCCTCGCTTGTTGCTTATTCCAGCCATGAGATGCTTCCTCTTTCGATCACGTACATTCTTAAACTGACCCGTCATAACTGGGTAGATGTCTCAGAAGTCAATGTCATCCCAGCTGCTGATGTGCCTGCTGACGCCCCGTCGGCTGAGTACGAGGCGCTCCAGCTGACCGACGAGGTCCTCGCCAACTTGACCGACCTCGAGTTGTCGCATATTGAGCTCTTTGGCTTCGACGATGAGGAGACGGCGGAGATTGAGAAGCGCGCCAACAAGTGCAAGACATACCCTGGCGACTTGCTGTACCCGAGCAAGGCGGCCTGGAAGGTCTTTGACCTCTTGACTGGCGGACGCCTGATCAAGACTGTGCCGTATGCTTCGGTGTGCTATGAGGGTGAGCGCTACGATGCCGACAAGTGCCAGTTTCTCCTGGACAACTGGAATCAGTCGACCACGCAGTAAGTCATCTCAGCCATCTCACATTTCAGGATTATCTCGGACTGACTTTCAACAGCGTCGTTGACCCAACCTCCGTCATGTCGCCCCAGTTCCAGGGCGCATCCTGCGAACCCAGCGATGCAGCTCTTGGTGGCAACTGCACGATGGGAGGCTTCCCAGCCTACTCGGTCAACGTCACAAACGTTGCCCAGATCCAGCTCGCCGTCAACTTCGCGCGCTCTCTCAACCTCCGCCTCGTCATCCACAACACCGGCCATGACTTCCTCGGCAAGTCGACCGGTAAGGATGCGCTGTCTATCTGGACGCACAACATGCAGGACATTGAGACCATCCACGAGTACAAGTCTTCGGGAGGCAGCTATGAGGGCCCTGCCATGAAGCTTGGCGCTGGTGTCATGGTTCAGGATCTTTATGAGGTTGCTGAGAAGGAGGGATACACCGCCGTTGCTGGTGAATGCCGTACTGTCGGTGTCACTGGTGGTTACCTCGCTGGAGGCGGCCACTCTCCTGTCACTCCAGTCTTCGGTCTTGGATCCGACCAGGTCCTGAGCGTCGACATTGTCCTTCCCAACGGTCGCTTCGTCACCGCCGACGAGACACAGAACACTGACCTCTTCTGGGCTGTTCGTGGCGGCGGTGCTGCTACCTGGGGCGTTGTCGTCAGCATGACCGTCAAAGTCCACAAGAAGATGGTCTTCTCCGGCATGGAATGGGACACCACCACCGTCGCCATGAACATCACCGACGAGACCTTCTGGAAGGCCATTGAGGCTTACTGGACTCGCTACCCGGAGTACTCGGACAAGCACAGCTACGGCTACTGCCGCATGTCTTCTCTTCCCGGCGGTGGCTACGCATGGCGTGCAAAGCCCTTTATGGTCCCTGGCATGAAGCTCGTCGACTACAAGAAGATGGTCCAGCCTCTTCTCGACGACTGGGAGGCCCTCGGCGCCACCCCGAACATCAAGTTCTTCGAGTACGAGAGTCTGTACCCTGCGTGGAAGAACCACTTCCCTCCCGAGCGTGTCGGCAGCCCCTTTGCTCGCACCGCCTCGCGTCTGATCCCTCGCAAGAACTGGGATGACAAGGCGACGATGAAGAAGACCATTGAGACAGTGCGCGGGATCGTCGAGGAGGGTGCGTTCCTCGTCCACTACAACATGAACGCTGAAGAGCCCGAGGGAACTGTTGCCAGTGCGGCGAACCCCGCGTGGCGCGACAACCTCATGTTCGTCATCATCGGGCTGATCTGGGACGGCGAGACGCCCGAGGTGGAGCGTGCGGCGTTCCACGAGAAGCTCACAAATGATCTGGCACAGCGGCTCAAGGATATCAGCCCTGGCGCAGGTGGCTACGGTAACGAGGGTGACTTGATGGACCCTGAGTTCCAGCAGTCGTTCTACGGGTCCAACTATGAGCGCTTGGCAGCACTGAAGCGCAAGATTGACCCTCGTGATGTCTTCTGGGCGCCGACGGCGGTTGGTAGTGAGAACTGGTACATCACAGACCAGAAGGACTATGTGACGTGGCAGACGGGCAAGCTTTGCCGCAGGTAGACAGATCATGGGGTTTCCCCCATTCTTTCATTGTACATAATGTACTTCTTCACTTCATATTCAAGATGCGTGTATATGATGCTGTGTCTTGCAAGGAACGTGTTTGTCTCAGTATGTTAAGCTTGCACTATCAACTACCAACGCTCTGAAGAGTGTGAAGCACCTCGTCCATCCTAGATCTTGTGCTCCTGGTGCTCCTCCACCACTTCCGCCTTCTCAACGGCAACTCCCGAGCCATGGAAAGGATCAACCTTTGTACTCTTGAACTTCCTCGCACTGACTCCCGTCTCGAACAGCACATCCAGCTCACCATAGGTTCGGCCCTTGGGTTCCGGCAGACGGAAGAATGCCCAGCAGAGACAGAGGAAGCAGGTTCCGGCCCAGAAGAAGCCCGTCTTGCCCTTCCAGTTCCACGCCGTTGGGTTCAACATGTAGGGGAACACCACGCCATTGGCAATACTGAACAGGTTGTACAAGTTCCTCGCCAGCACGACACTCTTGGCCCTGAGTCTGGTAGACGAGAGCTCAGAGACGAGAGAGTAGACGACGGGACCGACGGTGGAGTCGTAGAAGAAGGTGTAGACGAGGAGCATAGATCCAGTTCCCCACGAAGAGGCGGAGTTCATGGGTGCGAGGGAGATGAACCCGACAACCATGAGGCAGACGAAGAGAGAAGCGAGACCGCCGATGAAGAGGGTGCGTCGGCCCATGTGTGACATGAGGACCCAGGAGAGGATGGTACCGACGAGGCCGAGGCCGTACTGGGCGAGGGACATGTTGAAAGACATTTCTCTGGCGAGACCGGCCTGGATGTAGAAGTACGTGCTGGATAAAGTTAGCGACTGGTTCTTTCTTCATAAAGGATCGAGGAGTTGAGCGCACCTGTAGCCCATGAGACCGGCACCGCAGAGGTTCTGAGAGGCCCAGGTGAAGCAGACAATCTCGGTTCTCCTCAAGTTGGCGCCCTTGAAGCAGTCCAAGTACGTCGTTCCGGACTCGAGCTCCTTCTCCAGCTCGTTGGTATGCACCATCATAGCCACAGTCTCATCCTCCGTCAGTTTCTCGTTGACGCCGGCCAGACGTCGGAGGGACTTCTTGGCATCCTCGTTTCGACCTTGGCGGACGAGCCACCAGGGGCTCTCTGGGGCGAGGTAGGTTCCGATGATGAGGGGAATAGGCCACATCCACTGCAGACCAAAGGGGATGCGGTAGGCCCATTGATCTTCGCGTTCGAGGAAAGCACGGAGGACACCGGAGGCGATGAGCTGGCCCAAGACCCAGCATGCGTTGACGTAGGTTGTGAGGTATGCCTAGATGTGACTGTCAATATGTGTGAGAGGCCGGGATGGGGATGGGAGATGATGCTTACTCTCAGGACGACAGGGCAGACTTCGGAAGCGTATGTGACGGAGAGAGTCTGGAAGACACCAAGAGGCATACCCATCATCAGCTCACCGATGAGGAGAGTCTTCTTGTCTGGCGCAAAGAAGAGGATGGAGACAAAAGCCGTGGTCAAGGCCAAAGAAGCCAGCATGACCTTTCTGTAGCCGTATCTGTCTGCCACGATACCGTTGATGAACAGACCAATGACTTGACCTGCATTCATCGCATTGGACAGACCGCTCTGCCACTGCGCACTCAGCTCGTACGAGCCATCCGGCTGCAAGTCGCCGTACTTCCTCTGGAATGCCGGGTTACCGTACAGCGAGCTCATGAGGACGACGTCATAGCCCTCCATGACGAGAGCGGTTGAGAAGAGGATGGACCAGCCAATGGCGCGGGGGTACTGCTTGACACCCTCGAGGAGCGACATTGTGTGCTCCTTCTCGGTGGCAGCTTGGGCGTCATTGATGGTGGTGAGGTTGACATGGCGGTTGGTTGCTGCGTCGAGGGCGGCGACGGGCGTGCCAGCCTCTTCTGGAGAGTCCTTCATCTTTGGGGAATGGAGTATCGAAGAAGGGAAAGCGATTGGATTGAGGCAAGTAGAAAGAAAATTTGGAAGTTGGTTGAGGATGTCAGGGCAGTGATGTTCCCATGGAGTGATAACGTTGGGCGAGCATCATGGCGATGAGGGTGTACTTATACTGATGATGATCCGCTTGAGACACGGGACAGTCACGAGGTGGTCCGAAACAGAGACACAGTACTAGTAGCCGAGAAAAGCTTAAGAGAAGGTCTAGGCCAGGCCAGGGACCAGAGCGATGAGATCCCCATGCCCCATGGGGACCCCCCGACTTCTGGCGCTTCAAGGCTGGAGACAGGCTGGAAACGGGCGACCTTAGTCTGCTTTTCTCCATCGTTCTCCATGGTTTAGCAAGTTTAGCTTTGAATTGACTGGCTTCCAGGTTGGTCCTCGGGCCGACGACGGGCATTTCGAGCAAGCCACCGCCCAGGATAACAGCTCAACGGCCAACATGGGGATATGGGACAGAGTCTATTGCCCGCCCCCCTGACGCTGTTCTCAGACAAGCTTCCAGCCTCACATGTGCAACTACTTGGCTAGTAGACTTAGTAGTAGATACAAAGACTACAAGCGCGGAGTCCCCAAGCCTCTACAGTGTCTACATCTGCTGATCCCCCTCATCTCCGCATCGTCAGAGGCTGCCCCGTTGGTTGCAGCGCTCCCACTTTGTGGCTCCATCTCGACGGACAATTACGCGATGCAGTTTAGCCTCGGCCTTGCCTCTGCCACCTTTTCGGCTCTTCTCATGCACGTCGACTTTGTGCGCCAACAGGATACGGAGTACGGAGTAGATGACCCTGTTTTTAACTACTATCGACTCTTTAACTTCATCAGCCTCTTCTTAGCTGATTTGTGGAGTGTCCGCCCGCTGGACACGGAGCCATGCGGTTGCTGCGATCCTCTGCCGATTCCCCAGGTTTCCTTCAACCGTCTTGACGGGTATTTTCCCAAACAGGTTTCTGGCCTCCCCCATGTCTCAACTCCAGCAGTTCAAACAAAGAGGATAAACGGTCAGAGAGAGAGCAGTAATGCAGAAGTTACAGCTCTTTTCTTCGGCGCAGGGCAAGTCGCTGCAACCAGCGCTTGGTCAGGCATGCGACCAGTGCCGTCGCCGAAAGACACGCTGCAACCGCGCGCACCCATGTGTGCACTGCGAGAAGACGGGACAGACGTGTTCCTATGTCCAAGCGCCAAAGACGCGGGGGAGGAGGCCGAAGCGAAAACTTGGGCTTGTCGTTGAGGATGAGGCTCCGACACAGATTGAACAGGCAGATGCCGCCGTATGGACAGACACTTTGCCTGACCTCACATGTTACATGCCTCCAGCAGCAGCATTGGGAACGATGGATGACTTGCAGCTGCCATTGACTCCGGGATCCGTCTTTGACTGGCAGACGTCCGACTTGAACTCCACGGCGACGCTCTGCAATGAAGTCGTCAAGACGCCTCTCCAGATCCAACCTCAGGACACCTGGTGCGACTCTTCTCGGCCACCGTTACCCCAGCTCCTGGACAGACAGTGTTTCATTCCTTACATCCATCTCTTCTTTGAACGTCTATACGCCATCTTCCCCGTCATCGAGAAAGAACCGTTGCTGGCGATTCTCGAGGCGCCGTCCTTGCAGGGTCAGCCGCTCCCATCCAATCTCTACGCATTCCTCACGGCCCTCTCTGCAGCCGTCATCGTCCAGCTGAATATCACCGACGCGGAGTCATCCGTTGCCCCGGATTCACAAGACGCTCAAGCGCAGGCAGTATCCTGTCCTCGAATACCAGCCATCTCGCCGGATCTGCTGATCGCGCAGTGTCTCGAGACGAGGAGAAGCACACCTTTCATTGAAGACGCGGACGAATGGACGATACTCACGTCTTTTTTCGTCTTCTCATACTATGGAAACTTTGATCAGTCCAAGTCAGCGTGGTATTACTTGAGGGAGGCCATCGGGTTCGCGCAGAGTCTGGGGCTTGACGATGCGGATACATATGTTACACTTGATGCGAACACTGCCCAAAGACGGAGGCTTCTATTCTGGCTGCTGTTTGTAACAGAAAGGTATTTTCTCTTGTTCTCCAAGCTTGTATGGAGATCTGCTGACAATAATCGCAGGGCATACGCATTGCAACATCACAGCCGAGTCATGCTCCGGCAGTCCGTTCCTCTCCCTCATGTCTTCGAATCAAGCGAGCCCAAGCTCATCTACGGCTTCGTCACCCTCGCTCGCGTCTTCTCCGCCGTCGACAGCGCCTTCATCTCCGCATGGCGTACCCAGAACACCCCCACAGCTCTGAGCGCCGTGGACGCGAGTGGCGCCTTGAGTAAGTTACTCAGGGAGGGCGGTGCAGAGGTCGATGCCGTGGCGGCGGGGGAGATCAACGAGACGCAGAGGTTGGATATATTGATCACCCAGCAGTACCTCAAGACGGTGGCATGGCAGCTACAGGCGAATATTGAGGCATCGCCCAACATGCAGACATTGCATGGAAGTGAAGCAGCTGAGAAACTCAAGAGAGATTCGAGTCTAGTGATTCGAACTTCGAAAAATCTACTCGACGTGGTTATATCGGCTCATGGTCCCTCGCTCGAAGCCCACGGTATCGGCGTGGTGAGTCCCCATCCTCTCCATCTCCCTTCACTTTACATCAAACTGACTTTCTCAACAGGAATTCAAAGTCTCGGAAGTCGCACACTCCCTCTGCGAAGTTCTCGAGTCGTCCCAAGACGATGATATTGCCCTCGAGTTCTTCTCCACGCAGGACTTCTTGCATCAGTTCATGGTGTTCCTGGCGGACTTTCGGAGGCGAGAGTCGCAGTATCTGCAGCCTTTGCTTCAGAGGGCGTCTAGGTGCTTGTCGCGATGTATCCAGCCTCAAAGGCCGCTGTTGGAAGAGAAAGGGCAGGGCGAGTGGGAGGCTGGTGAGGGGTTCCTTGAAGGGCTGGATGAAGTATGTTAGTGTCAGCCATACACGAACTTGGTATGGCAGCCAACCGGGGTTTCTATCCATGGGTAACGAAGCTCCAATGTCTTTGCAAGTTTAGGTGCTCGAGTACCACAGGAAGCAGCTGCAGCTCGCCGTAATCTGACTGCGAGAAGCATGACGTGCGTGAGAAATAAACCTGTACCTTGCATTGAGTGAGTTTAGCTCGTGGTTGCTGACGAGATGCACAAGCTAAAGAAGGTGCATTTACGAAATACGGCCATGATCAGCGGGTGAAATCGGAGACATTTCTCGAAGAATTCGTTTAATCCACCATGGTCCCAGCTAGCATGACGCTGTAGAAACTAAGGTAACTCGTCAAAACTGAAGGTGAACACACTGGACGCACCCATGATGCTACACTGAACGGACAATGGAAGCTGTCGGCCCGACAAGCCTCCAGGCACAGCGAGACACTCATTTCTCTGGTCCTCCCCACAATGAGTCTCGTTACCCCAGTTCCTGTTCTCCGCCTGCCAAGTGCCCCGATCGAATCCTACGCAGCATCACGGGGTGCAGACGGCGAATTGCGCGATGCGGTTTAGCGTCTTCCCCCCCATACTACCTTGGCTCCTTGCTCCAGGTCATCTCCTCACTCGTGGTCGGTCCCATGGGGATAGAGATGGAGACGATGTCACGCAAGCCAAGGGTCATGCTTTACCCCGGGATCATCATCGTGGAGAGACACGCGAACGGGGGGCCAAGACATGGGATCACGTTGGAGGGAGGACGAGAGGCGGAGTTGCTCCGCCAGAGTCGCGATGCACAAGACATATAAGTCTCTGTGCGTCGATAGTTGCGAAAATGATGATGAGAGAATAGACGAGATAGAGACTACGAGCGAGTCGGTCTTTCGCAGCGTCAGTCAATAGACATCATGCACGGACTACCTCATCTCCCTTCAGCTGTTGCTGCGCTACTGGCCGTAGCAGCCAGCCACGCGCAGGCACGTTCAAGCAAAGGTGGCAACCCTTTCCGTCGATCGATAAGAACTGAACACCTCAAACTGACAGCTCATCACAGGCAATACGACCGCCGACTCGGACACCCTCAGGACATGGTGGCACCCAACCGGCGAGATCAACACCCAGACGGCCGTCGGCCTCGGCAATGTCCGCCAGTCGCACATGTACACGATCCAGGTCGCCAGTTCCTCTGCACCCAAAAGTTTCTACAACTCCTTCGTGTACGAGAGCATTCCTCGTAATGGAAACGGCAAGATCTGCGTCCCCGGCGATCCGACGTCACTGTGTGACACGGATGACCAGATCAACATCGAGACGGTGATCGGGGCCGATATGGCGTGGACGCAGTACCTGACGGAGGAAGATTCCGTTGTAAAAGTGTCACGAACTGACGGAGGGGATGTTGACCCTGAGAATGTCATCATTCGACCAACAACCCTGGAATTCGAATTGTCCAGCGATGGCAAATCGCTGCTCATTGATGTGCCGTTCAGGCAAACCGGGTATCGCTTCTCGGTCGAGTTCAAGGACAACCTCTGGGAGTATCGCAATGCTGCGCCTGGCCTGGACCAGCCCTATGTGCAGAACGTCGACCCCAATGGAGTCAACTATGTTCCTGAGTTCACAGACACGATGCCCATCGTCGGTGTTGAGCCCATCAACTCGCTTCTTGTCTTTGTCAGCCCTTTCCCTGAAGACAAACACATCCCTGACTTGAGCGACGACACGTACGAAGTGCCCGAGGGGCTGGTGACGGGACTGGACCAGGTGACAGAGTCAAAGGTCTACTTTCCTCCGGGCGTCTACTGGCTCACCGGCTCTGCTCACGCCATCCTCTCCGAGAGCGTCACTTGGGTTCACATCGCCCCAGGCGCCTACGTCAAGGGAGCCATCGAATACCGCAGCAAAGCACCCGAGCTGAAGGCCACCGGCTTCGGAGTCCTGTCTGGAGAGCAGTACGTCTACCAGGCCAACACGGCGGTAGACTACACCAACATCAAGTCCGACCTCACGTCTCTGCGCATGTGGAGCGGCAACATCTCGGACGGCGCATCGTGGACTGTCCATGGCTTGACGACCAACACGCCGCCCTTCAACAGCATGGACTTCCACGCCGCTGATCTCGATACCATCTCGGTGTCGGCGTCGGATTACAAACAGGTTGGCGCTTTCTTTGGGCAGACGGATGGAATCCAGATGTACCCCTTCTCGCACGTGCACGATGTCTTCTACCATGTTGGCGATGACGGAATCAAGACGTACTACAGCAACGTGCTCGTCGAGCGCATGACGGTCTGGAAGACGAATAACGCGCCCATCGTCCAGTTTGGCTGGTACTCACGCAACATCAGCAACATCACCGTCCAGGACGTCGAAGTCCTGCACACGCGGTACCACGACCAGGAAGTGCTGTACCCTCGCGGCATGATCGCTTCCGCCATCAACTACCTCGACCAGGACTCGACATCCAACGCGAACATCGAGTGGACCGTGTCCGACTACACCCTCCGGAACTGGCGGTGCGAAGGTATCTGCCCGAACCTCGTGGGGATCAACCCCCTGCAGAACATCGACACCATGACGCTGGAGAACATCCGGATCGATGGGTTCGGTGATCCGTCTACCCAGGTTGGTATGAGCACTTTCAGAGTGTTCACGGACGAGTTGAGGGGGAACCAGACGGTGACGCTGGGAGCCAAGTCTCCTGGAGGAATCGGGCTGGCGATCAAGGACTTTTATGTTGGTGGTGAACATATTTCCTTTGAAGCGGACAATTGGAATGCGACGTCGAAGGGGAGGATCAACTTTGATCACCACTGGGATGGGAACTGGACTGTTACGTAAACCTTCTGCGACAAAGTCAATAAAGAGAAGACTCGACTCTGAGATATTTTCCACTCACGCTGCAAGACTTGAAGGTGATGCTTGAGGCGCAGTCTTGCTGCTTCGTAGACTAATCCTGCATCGTGAAGACCTCACATGCGACTCACCGGCCCGTTGGAATTTCTTGTGCAACGATGATCCGACAGGAAACTCAACGTTGCCTCGCCGGTCTTCAGCTTCCCACTCTCTCCCTTCGTAATGTCAGGTAAACTCCGGTGCACTACATGAAGCTCTGTCGCACCTTAGCATCCGGCGTCGGAGAGGCCTCACATCCTGACCCAAATCCTCCCGCCATCGTCTTTCACCTCAATGCAGCTTTCCCTCCATCATCAGCTAATGGGAGTTATCAAGTTCTAGATCGCTCCAAGCCCAAGCCCGCAACGGGGTCACCTGCGGCTATGCTCCCGACAGGGTGGACCTTGACGCCTCGTATACCTAGACTAGCACCACCCGCCCCCGGCTTCGCACATCATCGTCATTGCCTCGGCCGCACTGCCTAATAAGTCTCAACATCACAGTCGCATTCACGATGATGGTCTGGGACTAGATGCGCATAGTCCCGTGTCTGTGGGTAGATGTGTCGAGGACCCGACTGCTACGGCGCACACCGCATCTAGCATGCGCCACGCCGAGGTCTTTTTTCTCTCTCTCTTTGGAGGACTTGATTGATATAGGCCGATACGCTGTCCTACATGTGATGCCTAAAATAAAGATTTCCGGGAAACTAGACCGCCGGTCTGGCCGGGTGCTGGAAGCTGTTAGCGTCGTGGTTTATTGAGCGAAGGTGAGGCTGTGAGAATAGCGCCCCAAATGGCGAGGGAGCATGATTTGAGAGCTGAGCTGAGCTGAGCTGAGGGAATGCAACGATGGTGAAAGTAGACCCCGAATCATCGGCAAAGTTAACGTCACAGCTTCAAGCTTGAATCGTGCTGGCTGTTGCAACGGCGCCCGGGTTCAGAAAGCAAAGACTCGGCCGGCCAACTCTGCCAAGGCAGACCAATAACTGGCGTCGGATCGAACTGCCGGAGGCCAAGACATGAAGCTGCCCAAAGCTGTCAAGTTGAGTTCGGAAGCTGGTGGAGCTGGTCTTGTTATCCCGTCACGCTTCTATACTACCTATACTACCTAGTTTCATAGCTGCTTCTACGGGTCCTTTTGCTGTCCGAAAACGGACTTGCACGAGCCGTGACCAAGATTTTTATTCTTTTCTCCTAATAATCGAAGCAACAGGACCCTCAGGTAACTGAGAATATTGACGACCAGGATCCAGGGTCCATGCAGGTTCGACCCGTGACTAGGACGATCGCCTCCAATACGAGGAAGCAAGCCTGGATTCGCCTCCCACCAATTCCCCACAACGATGAATTCATCCACATACCATCCGGGACTATGAGAGAGACTATGCGTAGCATTACTACCTGAACTATTCTTGGCCACCCGCTTCGGCAGTCCTCCAGGCCCCAGTCCTTAAGGCTCGATCGGAACTCCGCTCAACTGAGCATCATCCAGTCAATCAATCGCCTCAAAGAAAAAGACCCAGTGTCTCCAGAAGGACACCGCTAGTCTCTCCGAGACATTCCCAGGCCCAGTTCTGCACGCGGGCTAGTCGCACTGCAGCCAGCCAGCCAGCCCGTCAGTGCGCTGTCAAAAGGCAAAGCCCGCCGGTTAAGGCTAAGGGAGCTGGAGAGAGAGACAGCCGGCGCGAGGCGCCATGCCCACATGTTGATGTAACCTTGGGGAGCCACGATGCTCTGGATCTGCAGATCAATACGAGAGGACTTCCAAAGGCTGTACGTCATGTTCGCCGGCGACCGTGCGTGTTGCACCACATTCTGCCGGTGGCGCCATCTTCAACAGACCAGGACTATATTCGGCCGAGGTCTTTTTTTCTTTCTTCCCCGTCCGCAGTCTTTTCTCCATCGTAGTTCTAGAATCGGGGTCGTCACTTGGTCAACTATAAATCTGGTCGACAGCCGCCCGTTAATCTCGTCTCATTCCCCTCATCGACTCAGACTCCTCCACACAAACAGTCACTTACACACAAAACCAAACCCATTTAGCTGCTTCGGCAACTACATTACTCACTCTCTCACTCTCTCTCAACTTTCCCATCATCCTGATCCGAGATCAGCATCTCTCAAACATCACAATGTTGTCATTCGTCACAACCCTCCTCCTCGCCGGCTCAGCCCTCGCGGCGCCCAGCCCCGAGCCCAGCTACGGCAAGCAACCCTCCTGCATGGCCGCCGGCCAGAAGGTCTCCAGCTGGAAAGTCGAAAACTTCGACTACCACGCCTCCTACATCTTCACCACGCCCGCGCACCAGAACTCCTGGGGCTACGCCAACTTCACCCTCTCCAACCCGGCCCTGCCCTACAAGCCCGTCTGCTCCGCCCAGTCCTCCCAGCTCAGCGAGTTCTTCTACGGCGACTTTGTCTACGACTGCAAGGTCCCCGAGAAGTATGCCGGCGATGAGGCGACGTTCACGTTCAGCAGGCCCAGCGGACAGCTGAACATCAACCAGACCTGGGCGTGCCCCGAGGAGGGCGGTCGGTTTTGGACCGAGGGAGGTGTCAAGCTGAAGCTGGACTGCGCGGATAAGACGTGGAAGAACACGGACTGGAAGATTGGCCAGACCTACTCGAGGAGGACGGTGACTTGCAAGAAGGTCACGGTGAAGGCGCCCATTGAGAAGATCAGCGCTGTACTGTGAGTGTTGGTTTGAGGAATGCCAATGACGGCATGGGATAGACGCAGGAGATGACAGCATTGGAACGGCGTTCAAGGGGTTTTGTTTTTTCAGCCAGACGATTTTCTTGGACTTCGTTTGGTAATGATAGTTTTACGGCCATTTTGACATGTGCTGAGCTCACGCTCCTTTACGATACCATGGACATACAGTTACGTGGTGGACTCTGGCATTGGTACTTAATAGAAGAGAATGTTGAATGAGTACATTAATTCTTGAATCGAGCCAGTAGTGAATGAATGTGCACGGGTGATTGAACATAATCTCCTTGCAGGAATGGTGGAGGGCAGTGTGTGGTAGACTGGAATGCTGTTCACTTCACCCACCACAGCATGCAGGCCCCAGGGTTATTACAGATCGAACTGCATCATCTTGCAGCAGAGCCTGGTACCATAAAGCCGCATATCGCAAACAGCGAGAATGAAAGGCCAGGGTCCCGAGGGCTCAAATAAGAAACTTGGCACGTCTAGCCGCTGCACTCTCGTCATCCCACTCGACCAAGGTCCGTTCGTCGCGTTCTTGCATCTTCATCCTCACAAGGTCCTCCATAACACCCAACTCGGCTTCCGTCAGCAACTCGAGCCTTGCGCGATGATCCCCGTCCTCGTTGTGCCCGTAAAACTTCATATCCAGAAACTTCCAGTAGATAAAGTCAAACGCCCAGCTATTCCTGGCCGCGTAGTTGACCATCCATGCTCTACTTTCCCAGCGCTTGCGCATCTGCTGAGACAGGAGTACTTCTTCTACATCATTTGCAGAACCTGACTGCAACTGTTTCTCTTCTTCCTCAAGAAGACGTAAGAACGTGTTCAGGCGGGGTTCATACGTCTCCATTCAAGATGTATACCCCCTTCTGGCCAGTCATCTGGTGCCCTCAGGAGCAGCCACCAAGGCGGATCGAAGGAAAACTGAGACGGCGCGACGTAGGCAAATTCCCAGTCAATGACTCCGACCACGCGGAGGTCCTTGTCAATCAACACGTTGGACGGTCGCAGGTCTTCCGAGAACAGTCGAAATGCTACTTCTTTGCCGCCTTGACAGTCCACAAACTCGTCGAACGCGGATCCGAGTCGTCCTTCGGCAGCTAGCCGTCGAAAGAGCTGGCGAGCGACGTATTTATCTCTGGCGTCGTCCTCATCTTCAATCGCATCGTTGTGCTGGAACACCAGCTGCGTCATATGCATGTCGGCCAATGCAGAGTACCACTCCGCCGAGGTCGAATACTGCCGGTTCGGCAAGAGCGACTGGGGTGCTTCCGTAAACTCGAGGATCGAGTTCATGTTCATTGTCAGTGGTCGCCCAGACACCTGGTAGTCCTCGGTCTCTACCAGGGATCCAATTCGATCAAATGTCAGGCTGGAAAGCTGCAAAATAATATTGGCCATCTGTCTGTACAGAAACTCGAGCTTCTCTGTGCTCACATTGGGGTCCAAGATGTGAGAAACCTCAGAATTTACAATTGGATCATTAAGAGCCTCCGACATGGTTCTCTCATGCTCCGTGTAGTCCATGATGATGAACGGTCCCAAACCAGTCGGATTCTCTGCCGCAGTGCCGTGATGGTACACCTTCGAAACAGGGATCGTCGTCTTCTTGGCGATATATCGCATCGTTGCGACCTCATAGTTGATCTTCTCGTCGGGGCACTTGACGATTCCTGTTATACATGATCAGCCATCGAACGACAGTTACTGCTCCAATCGCCGGTGCACCTTTGCAAGGGATCCTAAGAGCAGCTGAAGAGCCGTCATCATACTCCAGGCGGTAGAATATATTGTATCCTCCTCTTATTGGTCTGTGAAGCTCCACGGGCTTCCCAGGTCTGTGCTGAAGGATGAAGCTGGCGATGTTGCGGTACAGCTGCGTGTTATGCAGTGACCTTTCCCATGTCTCAGCCACTTCGTCGGCTTTCTCCCAGGCCAGGTCATCCTGCCGCATACACACGCATCTCGCTTTCAGAGGCATAGTGAACACGCAAATACCTCATGCCATGGCCAGCTGTAGACCAGGTACCAAACACATGGTAGATCCCGCTTTTGCAAGGCGGTGTGGTGTTGGGTGCTGTTCGGGTCGCAGCTGAGTAGCTCGCACCAATGGTAAGAGGCAGCCTACATCATCAACCAACATCGAACAGCGTTTGATGACAAGATTTGGACGACAAGCAAATTCGTTTTCTCCCTTTCTGTGCGCACGTATCCTGTGTGTGCCTGGTTTCCAGGGTAGCGATACGAGGGTTCCAGTGCTGTCGAGATGGAACAGTTCTCCAGTTGCGGGCAAGCATATCTCCTACCCTGCACCTCTGGTGAATGCCATCCTTGTCAACAACGCCAGCTGGTGAACACTTGTAGCCACCACAAGCTTGTGAAGCGAATTCGCGACCCGATTTCGAGTCAGGGATGGGCTGGTAACAGTCAAACGTCGTGAATGATGCTCTGATCGGCCAGACATTATGCAGTCCGCCGCGTTCACCTTTCGTATGGGACGTGAGTCCGAACCCCCTATATCTACGATGGGGTGAACATGTCTTGACCTGGATCATTTTCATCCGATCGCTAACGATCAAATAGAAGATACGCGATGCTAGACTATCTCCACTCAGCAGACGAAGAGTCGTCCGGCTCTGACGACTGCTCCTCTTCCTCGAGCAGCCAGCATGACTCGACCCCCTCGGAGCCCGTTGACACCAGCTTCAATGCTCATCTAGAGCTGCTCGAGATCTCCAATGCCAACGACGAAGCGAGTGAGATCGAAACAGCCCCGATCTTCACGAACTCTGCACGTATTGAGACTCAAACCAACAGATCCGGAGGTCAAACTCCCTTTGGTCAGTATGGTCTTCTTGCTGGAGACGTAAGTCGGGGATCCGCGAACAAGAGTGGCCAAGATCCCCGTCTGTTCTACAATGTCGCCGCTCCATCGAGTACTTTCATCTGCGGCAGTCAAGGGTCCGGCAAAAGCCATTCGCTGAGCTGCATGCTCGAGAATTGCCTGGTCCCCTCTGTTGCGAGCGTCCTGCCTCGCCCCCTGACCGGCATCGTCTTCCACTACGACTCGTTCGTTTCGGATACGGGTGGTTCTCCTTGCGAAGCTGCGAATCTTTCCACAAGCTCCGATGTGAAAGTGAGGGTGTTGTGTCCGCCCACAAACTTTAGCCACATCAAGGTACATCGAGCAAAGACCTGCCACCCGGGACGGACTCTGACAAGACGATAGAGACTTTACTCCAAACTACAGCACGTCGCTGTCGAGGAGCTTCGGATCAAAGAGACCGACCTCAACACGAAACGCATGCTCGAGATGATGGCCATCAGTTCCGTCAGAGGCGGAATGCCGCTATATCTCAACGTGGTCATTCGCATCCTTCGAGACCTCCGCATCCATCAGCAGCGCAACCGCCGCCAGTTCTCCTACGGCAAATTCCGAGAAGAGCTGCTCAAAGAAGAGCTCACAGAAGCGCAGTGGATTCCGTTGAAGCAGCGCCTCGATACGCTAGAGAGCTTCATGGTTAGCAACGAAGCAAAGACGCTCAGCAACAGCCTTCCTAGCCATATGAGTGGCAAGGGGTCGACATTGCACACATCGAGTGCTGCACGTGGGAACGATTGGACTCCGAAGGTACATGCTCTCCGCCTAGAAAACTCCAGACATAATGTCTGACTTGGCAGGCCAGCCAATTGACCATCGTCGACTTGAGCTGTCCATGTGTGACCGCCGAGTCGGCATGCTCCATGTTCAACATCTGCCTTAGCCTCTTTCTGGAGCAGCACAGCAAGATCGGCCGCGTCGTGGCTCTCGACGAGGCGCACAAGTACATGACGGACAGCGCTGAATGCCAGACGCTCACCGAAGCTCTCCTGGCTACCATCCGTCTACAGCGTCACCTCGGCGCCCGCATCATCATCTCGACCCAAGAGCCCACGATCTCACCGAAGCTCCTCGATCTTTGCACCGTCACAATCGTGCACCGCTTCACCTCACCCGACTGGCTTGACACGCTGAAGAAGCATCTAGCTGGTGCATCCGCCTTCAGCACTTCTGCCGACAAGCCTGACGAGTCGGATGAAGATGCAGAGTCGTACGAAGGCGTTCACGCGATGACACTTGACGGGGCAGATCTCGCGAAAGACCTGTTCTCCAAAATTGTTGCACTTCGAACCGGTGAAGCGCTCATCTTCGCACCGAGCGCCATCATCGGAATGAGAAGCACTGGGCTGCCGGTGAAGCGCAAGGAACATGTGAGATTGGGGAATGGCGTGCTCAAGGTGAGGATTCGGAAGCGCGTGACGAGGGATGGTGGACGAAGCATCATGGCCAACTAGGCGCCGTTACGGTTTGTTAGAGAGACAGGGACTGAAGTTCCTTTTTCCTTGTGTGGACACATTACTGGGTTCTTTCTTTTTCGTTATTGTGATGCATCATTTGCGGAGTTTGGCATAGACAGCAGATACCCCCGTCTTGGTGGAAGAACTTGCGATAGATCATTCCCTCAGATAGACTTAGAGTAGACCAGAACGATACCGAAATCATGGATTGAGCTTGGGGATCAGCGAAATGGCGACACAAGTTGATACCCGGCGTTGTTGAGCCATCCAGTGTGTCGCACTCTGGGCATGGTACATGCATGTTAGTAAAATCTTAGCTGGGATGCCTTTCTCGACAAGCATGATATCTCATCTCACGTACAGCCTCGATAAGTCCCTTGGGCTGCCAGAACATGGAGGAGCTCAGATCGGTCTATACTGACCCTAGGACCGAGCTGCACGGGGTGACATGCTCGTCGGGTATGAAGCATCTCGCACTTCGGTTTTCGGCTTGGCACTCCACGCCCTTCGTGTCGTCAAAACTGACAAATGACGAAGCGTCACAACGTGCCGAGCTTTCACTTGATTGTGTCTTGCTATCTCACTATATAATTTGTTCCTTCAACAGGGCTGCGAGTTTTGTTCTTCGTCTTTATCACTGATCATTTCCGAACACGCGTGTTGACCGTGCAGCTGAAGGCAAATCTGCTCCACCCGCTAATGCAATCCAATCCGCCTTTTCTCTTTTTCACTCACCCTCACGGCTCAAGTTCGAACAAACATCTTCACCGACCACTCACGCCCTCATTACCTCAAACCCTCTTTTCCCTCATTACCAGACCTTCTGCATTTCCACGTGACGAAAAGCACCGCCACTTCTCTTCGTGTCATGAACGAGACCGAACCTCTGCTCCATCACAACGCCGCAGAGCAGCATGGCGAAGCAATCGGTGCCGTCGCCCACCAGGTCGAGAGCCATGTCGAACCACCATTGAAATTTGACCCAGATGGCGATGATGAGAACCCTTTGGAATGGTATCCGGCCTATAAATGGGTGATAGTCTCACTTCTTGGCCTCAATGCCTTCACTGTGTACGTCCTCTCACCTTGCATGTCAAGATCGCATGCACTGACTCTTATCGCAGCACAACCACTTGCACGAGTCTTGTGCCTATCGCAAACAAAATTGTCGCAGACCTCTCTGATGGCCAGGTCGACAAGTCAGCAGCCACACTTCTCGTGACACTCTGGGAGCTCGGCGAAAGCGCTGGCCCTCTCCTCATTGCGCCTCTGTCCGAGGTCTTCGGCCGCGCCATCGTCTTCAACGTCTGCAACACCCTCTTCACAGCCACCGTCGTCCTCTCCGCACTCTGCCCTTCTGCATCACTCTTCATTGCCCTGCGAGCCCTCACCGGCCTCTTCGTCGCTGCCAATGTCCTCAATCCAGCCGTCATCGGCGATATGTTCCCACCGGAGCAGAGGGGTCGCCCGATGAGTGTCGTCTTCCTCGCACCGCTGATCGCTGGTGCTATCGGTCCCGTGATGGCGGGCGCGTTCTCCCAATGGGTCGGTTGGAGGCAGTGGCTCTGGCTGTGTGCGGTCGTAGCGGGATCTTGTGAGCTCGCGTTCTTCACCTGCTTCAGAGAGACGTACAGCGTGCCCATCCTGAGGCGTAGGGCTGAAAAGTTGAAGGAGCAAGTCGGGCTGTCAGAAGACGAGCTCAAAGCCAAGAAGCAGGCCAACTATGCAGAACTGCGACTCTCCATCCGAAGGCCTGCGTCTGTTATGGGCAGCTCTTTCGTACTCGCAGCCCTGTCTCTGTTCGGCTCCGTCGCTTTCGCCCAGTTCTATGTCCTGAGCGTCAGCTTCCCGACGATCCTGGAAGAGATATATGACCTGACGCCAGCGCAAGCAGGATCATGCATGATCGGGTGGAGTAAGTATCGATCTGCTTTTGACTACTATCAGACCGTCGCTGACACTCACAGGCTGCGGTGCGCTTCTGGCCGTGTTCGTCTGCAACATGTTCCTCGACAAGATCTACATTCGTCTCCAAGAGTCTGCAAAGGGTGTAGGACGCCCCGAGTTCCGCCTTCCTCTAACCATCCTTGGAGGCGTGCTCCTACCATTCCCTCTAATTGCTTTCGGATGGTTCACCCAAATGCGACTCTCGATCGCCGTCCTCATTATCACCTCCAGTATGGTCACCTTCTCTCTCATCTTGGTCATGGTCACGCTTTCGTCCTACGTGGTCGATGCATTTGGACTGTACTCTGCATCGGCTATGACCGGATTGATCATCTCTCGATGCCTCATGGGATCATTCTTGCCACTTACTACGGCGCCTCTGGTTGATCGTTTCGACTCCGGCTGGGGTTTCACAGTTGTTGCAGCATTTCCGCTGGTTCTGTCGCCGATCCCAATGCTTGTCATGAGATATGGCACTCAATGGCGTCAATGGTCCAAATTCACGCGAGAGGACTGAGATGCGCCCCGATTCACACATACCGAATATGTTGTCAAGCTTAGACTTTGTCAGCCCATTTCAGAAAGCCTGCTTGAGCTTGGCCGAGGCTCAGTAGGAAATGCTGCTACATCACGTTGCATTCTTGCGCCCGCAACAATCCGTGCGAAACCCGACCGAGAGGTCAGGGTCTTGGCAACACTTCTCTGTCTGTTCAGATTAGCTGCGGTGGTGTCGGGAATGGCAACATCTGACGGATTGACTTGTCTCATTGGGTGCATTAATCCGCAAGTGCTGACGCTGACAGCTGACAGCAACAGGCTTGGCCGAGGAGGTACCAGTGCAACCACAGGATGACGGTCGCTGAGTCCCTGGTCCGGTCTATATAGTCCTTGAGCTCGCCTTCTAGAAGATAGATCAACCCAAATTCTCAATTCAATGTCATAACCTTACATCCCCGCAGAATCTATCGCTATCATGACGGACACCAAAACTTCGGCCGAGTTCGAGGCCTTCCGAGACTTCTACGTGAATCGCAGAGACAAAAGCGTGCCCGATGATCCTCACCACAGAGCACTGGTCGAGACCTGCATTCGCGACGGCTACGTCGTCATCCCCAACGCCTTCACCGACGCCGACGCCTTCGCCGCCAAAGCTGAACTCGACCGCCTGCACGGCTCCAAGCCTCTCAAAGGCCGCTCCTCCTTCGAAGGTTACAAAACGAACAGACTCTGGGCCATCCTTGGCAAAAGCCGCTCTTTCGACAAGTTCTTTCTAGTGCCAGAAGTTCACGCTTTAAATGAGTACTTCCTCAACGAGGACTACCTTCTCTACGCGGCGTCGAGCATCGTAATCCATCCGGGGGAGAAAGCGCAGTTGTTGCATCATGACGATGCGGCGACGAAGATGCCGAGACCAAGGCCGCCGATGACAATCGGCACGATGATCTGTCTCGATGACTTTACCGAGACGAATGGCGCGACGAGGATCATACCGAAGAGTCACGAATGGGGTGATGGCTTGTACCCTGATGACGAGCAGGCGATTCCAGCGGTCGCAAGGAGAGGGAGCGTCATCTACTTCCTCGGAACAACGTGGCATTCTGGAGGTGCAAACGTGTCAGACAGTTCGCGATACGCCATCACGGTGCAATACTGCCAGCCGTGGTTCCGACCCTTTGAAGACATGAAGACTGCAATAGACCCTCGCAGGGTCCTCAATGGGGAGATTCCTCAGAAGATCGTGGACATGATGGGTTACCGCACAGCTGAGCCTTACTGGGGCATCGGTAAGTGTCCAGACATTCTTCATGGCGTAGAAGCCGCGACGATGACAGTGAGGTGCTGACGTGAGAGGCAGTCGATGGCATGAACCCGATCAAGGGCGCTCAGCGACTTGTCAGGTGGTTGCAGAACCCGGTTGATACGAACCAGCCTGGGTATGCGAAGGAGGAGGGGAAGAAGGAGGATAATCGCCACAATAGGCTTAAAGCTGCGAGTAAGCTGTGATGGGAACGGTGTGTTGCTGCTTATTGGCTGGGATGTAGACGATTCCTGAATTGAGTTGCCGATGCTGACCACCCAAGAGCTTGGCTCAAGGCACCAGGCACGTCCCTTAGGTCCTGCGAACTAAAGAAAAACTATAAAACTGGCTCTTGGGGAGATCGACTTGGATATGCAAGACTGTTCTTGATTTCAGCATCACTACTCACAGACCTGCCTTGCCCTCGGACCTAGCGACTCTCCCCGTAACCTAGCCATCATGGAAGCGCACCGCCAGCTCGAGTCGCCTGCCCAACCTCCGAGTTCGTTTTGTCCTCTGCATACCTCTTATACGCCAGAATATACCTCTCATCACTGCTACACGTCTCCAAGACGCTCTTCCTCTGCGTCACAGCTTGCATCCACTTCTTCCACCGCCCCCAGACCTCATCCCCATCCACCGCCGGGATCCCTGTGCCACCCTCCTTGTAGTAGTCGATCAACCAGAGCCGCTTGGCCCATGGCGCCAGGGCAATGTCTACCATGCTGAAGGTATCTCCGTAGAACCAAGGTCCGTCGGATGACATCTCGGAGGTGAATGACCGAAGATGCTTGTGCAGCTCGGCGCGTGCGTCATCTAAGCTGAAGGGCTTCTCAGGCGTGTGCTGGAGGAGCTTGTAAAAGGCTGGAACAATGCGTGTGGAGATGTGGTTGATCCAAAGACGTGCTCGTGACCTCTCATAGACTCCCTTCGGCAACAGACTCTCCGAGCCACTCCCGTATGCCTCATCCAGGAACTCGCAGATGATGAGACTCTCATACAACGGTCTCTGATCTCTCCCATCCTCACTCACGGGCACAGCCAGCGTCGGAACCAACCCTCTCGGATTCAATGCCATGAACTCCGGATCCTTTTGGTACGGGTTAATCTCGACATATTGATAGTCTTTGATACCCTTCTCCTCCAACATGATCCAGGAGCGCTGCACAAAGGGACAGAACCAACCGCCGTACAGCTTGAGGGGCAGCTCGGCCGAATGAGCATCGGCCAGACGAGCTGCAAGACCAGTGGGCTCCGGAGGGAGGGATGTGTCGACGGAGGCCATGGTGGAGTTGTGTGAGCTGACTGCAGATGCTGCGGGACGGTGTATCAGGTCCGGGGTCGCTCTGAATCGGGAAGTGCCAGAGACGGCTGTTGAGAGAGACTGCCGTCGGCTATTGACGTGACTGTATAGTGCTCGGCAAAAGGGCCGATTCGTTTATGGGGTTTATATGATGGATGGTGTTTGAAGTGTGCTTCGAGGTAATACTTCAGAAATGAGGCAAGGTGAGCGAGTCTCTTTGAGTTTTGCGGAGTATCTTCCCCTCGTTGACTTCATGTTATGACGTGATGGAAGAGGCGCATCTACAAGAGACTCTGTTACTGCGCAACACAGTACCGCCTCGCCGCAAAGAAGTTTAGAGAACTAATTGTTAAAAAGCGTACGTCTTTCTATTACGCAAGCGTAAATTTCCCTTGTCTGTTCCTGCAGTTTTCGCTCCTGCTGCCAGACCACGCGCAAAGTATCGATCACCTGTAGGCTGCTAGGGGAGGTCAGACTATAGAGCTCGGGCAGAGGGCAACCCGAAGACTGCTTGGAAGATGGGTAACTCGGTAATGAATCATTGATAACTTTTCCCATAATTGCTCTTTTTCGCTCCTCCTATAGCTGGTGTTTATGCTTCCCATGATCAACTGTCCTCCTGTTAGAGACAAGTACCTCTGCTTCTCTTGTGAATAATCGATTCTCCCAACGGTAGACGGACGCATGCAACCTGTGATTCTACCTCTATCCCCCCCTGTTACACTGACTGAGATATCTCTCATCCAGCACTGTAGCGAAAGTTTGTCACGACATCCTCTATTAGGCCTAAGACACGCTCATGACAGCACACCATCTACCATGTCCTTTTTATTTGACAGGTGCAATTGGTGGATATCCATCTCTTGCGCGCCTATCAAAGCGGTAGTTAAATCATTACCAGATTGTTTTATTGCCCCTGAATAAAGTTCTAGCCTCAACCGTTGCCGAAGCCGCCGACGGTAGACGCAGTCCGTATTTCCTAATTCAGCCTCATCCTCGACCTCCGCCGGCCCAACTTCCAGCTTCTCTCCCCCGCAACGACATGCCGGTAACTTAATCCTTGTTTGTGTAGTATTATCCTGGCGCTCGGGTTTTATATGGCCTGATTTGCCTTTGTATTTCACCGGCAGTGCTCCGAGATCAATATCAGAGGTATCATGTTAATAGATGCCCCACGAACACTCGCCTTTCCAGGGTCTTGGGTCGCATCCCCGTTCGCTGTCGTGTTCTCTACGGTCGATTCAAACATCGAAGCAGTGAAGATATAGAAACAATGCCATGACCATTCTACGAGCCATGTTTTTGTCCTCTGCCGTGTCTCACTTGATAGTTGCATAGCATCGGAACCGCTAAGACAGCATCGCCGCTAACTCCCGCCGCCAAGATGAAGTTCTCCCTCTTCACCTCTCTCGCCTCCCTGGCCGCCCTCACCATGGCTCAAACACAGCTCTGCGACCGCTACGGCTACTACGAGTCTGACGGCTACTACTTCAACAACAACCGCTGGGGCCAGGACTCTGGCCAGGGCGATCAATGTCTGCTCGTCTTCAACACAAAGGGCGGTGGCGTGTCGTGGCAGGCTGACTGGACGTGGTCTGGCGGACAGGACAACGTCAAGTCGTACCCGTACTCGGGCAGAACCTTCACGCCCAAGCTGGTGAGCCAGATTGGAAGCCTTCCGTCGAGTGCGCAGTGGACGTACCAGGGAAACAACATTCGCGCCAACGTGGCCTATGATCTGTTCACGGCAGCGAATGCCAACCACGACAAGTCCAGCGGCGACTACGAGCTGATGATCTGGTATGTTATCCTTGAGTACTTAAGATGTTTGGAGAATCACCACAGCTGACAGAAATAGGCTCGGACGCCTCGGTAGCGTCTACCCCATCGGTCAGAGCGTTGGCAATGTGAATGTTGGCGGTCAGAACTGGGAGCTCTGGGACGGCTACAATGGAGCGATGCACGTCTACTCTTTCGTCGCGCCCGGCGGACAAATGAACTCGTTCAGCGGCGATCTCAAGGCCTTCTTCAACTACCTGGCCCAGAGCAAGGGTTTCCCTGCCAGCAGCCAGTACTTGATCAGTAAGTTTGGCTCGTTTCTTGAACATGATGTCCACGTAGGCTGACCTTGTGTAGCGAACCAATTTGGTACGGAGCCCTTCACTGGTGGCCCAGCGACCTTCCAAGTCCAGAACTGGAACGCTCAAGTCAACTGAGGGTGCACCTCGGCATGAATCGTAAGCTTTGCTAGCGAGAGGACTGGACTGTCTGTCGTAAATATTTCCTGGGGCACGACACTTGATGCTGTATGGCTTAGCACTCAATACAACACCGACAAACCCCAATACTTGTTTACCATGGATAACAGCGTGACCCTGATAAGACATAGAAAACACAGCTATGACTGTGTCCCTGCGTTCATCCCAATCCAACATTTGAAGTGCAAATGATAAGGGATTCGTGAATACCCTCTGACTTCACAGAGAATTCACCGCACTTTACCTTGAGGTAGTAGCCCAAGTCCCATGCCACCCAGAATTGGGGCTTCCAGCGCACCACACCCGCTGTTGGCCTCACGTTAGCGCACACCACCGCCTGTGAGATGCGCACCTTACAAGGCAGCGCAACATCTTCGATCGTCACAAGCTTCGACGGCACCTTTCCTTCGTCGCAACCGCAACCTCGCCTGTGTCATCCGCCACAATGGCCGACCAACCTCCCTCCCGCTTCACCTCTCAGAACCACAACACCGCCCAGCGCCTCTCCACAAACACTGTCGGTCTTGTCGCCCTCTCCGACTTTCGCAAGCGCCGCGCAGAGGTCGTCGAGCAGCAGGAGCGCGAGGCACGCGAGGCCTCTTCCGCAGCTCCTTCAGGCACGTCTACGCCGCCCGATCGGTCATTGACAGGCACTCCTGATAACAATGCTGGCAATAGTGACGATGCGAAGGCTGGTGGGCCGGTGAAGAAGAAAGCAAAGAAAGGGAAAGCTGGGCCGAAGAAGCTGCTGTCGTTTGGAGACGATGAGGAGGAGGAAGAGCACGATGTGAAGCCAAAGAAAGCGAAGTCGAAGACGAAGACCGACGACGATTCGAACGAAGCAACTGATGAAGATGCGACCGAGACCAAGTCGAAGCTCAAAGCCAACACGGCCGTCGGCATCGTACCCAAGTCACTGACCAAAGCTGCTCTCCTCAAAGACGCTACAGCCCGCGAGGCTCTACGTCGCGAATTTCTGAGCCTGCAGGAAGCTGTCAAGGCCACCGAGATTGCCATACCTTTCGTTTTCTACGACGGTGCCAACACGCCAGGCGGCACCGTCCGCGTCAAGAAGGGCGACTTTGTCTGGGTATTCCTCGACAAGAGCCGCAAGGTCGGCGCAGAATTGGGGTCCGGAGACAAGGCTGCAGCACGCAAAGCTTGGGCTAGGGTCGGCGTCGACGACTTGATGCTCGTCAGAGGTTCTGTCATCATTCCTCATGTAAGTCATGCCCTGATATGCGACCCATTTGTGTAAGCGACGCTGACGATTTGTCTCCAGCATTACGACTTCTACTTCTTCGCTCTCAACAAAAGTCTGGGCCCTGGTGGCCAGAGAATCTTTGATTACAGTAATGAGCGCCCACCAGCGAAGACCCCTCCGGCCGAAGACTCCGATCCCCTCAGCACCGCGGCTTCTAGGGCCGAGGCTTCGCGCGCCATTCCCGAGACCGCTACCCTTGAAGGCGCCAACGACGATCCGAACTTGACAATGGTCGTGGATAGGCGGTGGTATGAGAGAAATAAGCATATCTATCCTGCCAGCACTTGGCAGGATTTCGATCCCGAGAAGGACTATGCGAAAGAGGTGCGACGCGATGCTGGCGGCAATGCGTACTTCTTCTCTCGATGAAGGCGTATTCTGTATGTTTGAATGGAGCTGAAGCACCGGGATTTCACTCGTATTGTTTTGACTCATCCCTGAGCCATCTTCATCCGCAACAGATCCAGACGGCGCAGGATCCGCCTGCGACAAGCCACCAGCCGGGCCAGAAGAAGACAAGGATCAGACCATTCCCGCTTCCGAGCACCCATGTGGCAAAGTTGCGAAACGTCTGCTCCCGGAGGGCAATGACGCCTTTTGACGTCCAAGTCCACCAGACGACCTGTCCCGATAGCCAGGCGCCGTTTCTGATCAACACAAAGACGTGAACGGCGCAGGACTTGCTTGACCAGGCTGCAACGGTCAATGTGAGGCGAGCGGCGATGAAAGTCTGCAGAAGGATCTGCAACGAGACTGCGCTGAGCACACGTTGGAGTTGTATGGCCGATTCGAAGATGGGTGATAGGGATGTGATGAGAATCTCGGTCGAATACGGCAAGACGTTCGGCTCGACCCTTGAGGCCGTGAGGATAGTGGCTTTATCCATTGTGAGGATATGGAGGTTCGAGAGAAAAGATCTCAAGACTTTGAGGGTGCTTGCCTTGCACCAAAGAAGATCACGAGGCAGAGCCGGAAACCAAAGCCGCAAACATCTTCTTGATGTTTATATCGACTACTACATTTCAGCATCTACCGCGCCAGCCCCTCCATTACCCCTCCTCCATCGATTCCGCGCTCGAACTTCATCGCGAACTCTCCCGAAGCCCCTCCAGCCAACCACATTGCACCGTCAAAGCAGATGTCAAATCCATGCAGATCTGGGATTTACCGTTTGCGGCACTTTGGCTGTCAACCACAACGAGACAGAATCATGTGCTAGATCTATTCTGGGTGGGTGGTTCGGTGGCGCTACGCGAATGGCAGCTGCACGTGGGGCCGGTGATTCGTCGATGGGTACGCCATGATGGAACCACTGATCGACTTTGGAATGGGGACTCCGGGGCTGATAGGAGTGTTTGGGAGGAGGATCTGTGAGAATCTGCGACTCATGGCGTTGCATTACGCGAGCGTATCACATACTGCAAGCGAGTTGTTCGATGCAGTGAAATACATGATTCGCTTGATATCACAAGCGGCAGTCCGGGACACTCCATACGAGTCACGAGTCCCTGGACTTGCATGAGGCTTCTTAAACGGTCAAAGCCCCCACGTGCGGGCCGATGGTGATCTAAGTTGTCCATGTCGTCCCGTAGATACCGATGCTTGGCATCTACAATACATCACGCGCCGTCAATAAACCAAAGAGCTTACGCACCGTATATCATCTTCCGCATCCGTGCCTAACGAGTATCGCCATCCGGAAAGACCCGTTCTGAAGTGAACCCCTTGTGACACGACGCTCGCTTGTGGCAAGGCCTTGCCCATCACAGCTTGGACTTGGCCTCGCCCATCGCTTTTGCCTTGTCTTTAATCACCCTCCTCAAGATCTTCCCAGCTCTACTCTTCGGGATCTCGTCCACGAAGATCACGCCACCCTTCAACCACATCCACCTCGGCGTCCTTCCCTCCACCAACTTCACCAACTCACTTCTCGCCCTCTCCTCCCCCCTCTTCCCTCCCTCCTTCGTAAGCACCACCCACGCCTGCGGCACCTCTCCCGAATAGTTGTCCGGCACACCCACCACCGCCACGTCCGCCACATCCGGGTGCCCGTGCAGGATATCCTCCAACGTCGCCGGCGGTACTGGGTGGCCTCGAACTTTGATGAGTTCCTTAAGGCGGTCATGGATGGTGATGAAGCCAGTGGCGGATATGGACCCGAGGTCCCCGGTGTGCAGGTAGCCATTCGAATCGTAGGTGGAGGCTGTGGCGGAGGGGTTGTTGAGGTAGCCGAGAGAGACTTGGGGTCCTTTGACCCAAAGCTGTTGTGTTGTTAATATCTTTCTAGACTTTATACTCCTGATAACATTTGTTGACGTACCTCGCCTTTCTCGTCAACGCCCACATCCTTACCCGTCTCCGGATCAACAACTCTGATCGTCGTCCCTGGAACTATTGTGCCAACACTTGCCGCATTTTCCCATGTATCCAGCCCCGGCGGCGTCGTCGTCAGAACTGACGTGCTCTCTGTCATACCCCAGGACTGCCTTATCGCCACCTTCGGGAAGCGCTTGCTCAACTTTTTGATAACTTCTTGGGATAGAGGGGCAGCGCCAGTATCGAATTGCTCAACGTGGGAGAGGTCGTATGCGTAGACGAAGGGGTCGTTGAGGAGACGTATAAGTAATGCTAGCCCAATATTATGAGCATTGGAGAGGAGGGGAGCGATGGACGGTGTGGAAGAAAACAGAGAAGCGTACGAGGAACGAGCCAGAGTTCGTTGCATCTGAAGCGGGTGATGGCATCGAGCATACTCTTCATATCAAATTTGTTGACCACGACAATGTTCTGATTGAGGAGGAAGGGTAGGTGGAGGAGATGAACGAGGCCGGTGACTGTCGATCTGGTCAGCTATGACTCCCATCTGGATTCCCGCGAAGGATAGCTGACTGTGGTAGAATGGCAGAACACCCAGAACGGTATTGGACTTTCCCGGTCTGGTAATCATCTGAACCTGGCGCAGCTGAGAGATGACGTTTGTATGCGATATGCGAACCTATTCCATGTTAGTCCACATCCTGCATCAAGATATGGCAAGATATGTGTCTCTTACCGCCTTTGGCTTCCCCGTCGTTCCCGAGCTAAAGCAGAGAAAGGCACATATTTCATCAGCCCTCGTCTCAGGCTTCCACTCATGCACCGTCTGCCCCATCTTCTCCATCTGCTCGCCCTCTTTGACGAGCTCACCAACAGTCATCTCACCGCCTTCCCACGCCTCCTCCAGCATAACAACCTTCTCCCTTCCCAACCCCACACTCTTTGCTGCTTTGCGAACACTGTCGACTGTTTCATTGTCTGCGAAGACTAGGTCAACACCAGCTGCTTGGAAGTAGTACGCCAGGTCTTCAGGATGAGACTCTGGAGGGAGACAAGTGACTACAGCGCCTAGACGAGACGCGGCGAAGAGCGGGAGAGGATAGATGATGGAGTTTCGGGCGACGATGGCGATTGTCTGGTGAGGGAGGAGGGCGTGGAGACGGGTGAGGGCGGCTGAGAGGAGGATGGCTTTGTGTCTGATGGCGGCGAGAGAGAGGAGGGATGAAGTGGCTGCATCCTGGAAGCCTCGATCAGTTGGTAGGGCGTCATGGAAGAGCCATTGCCATATAGAGACGTTGCTTGGACCTTTGAAGTGTCAGTTTGTGCATCAGCCGTGGTTTGGTGGTTGGTGGCTGTACTCACTCGGGTCCATGGGCGGGCCTAAGAATGGCATTGTGCAAGTCTGACCTAAAGGGTCCCTCAATACAACATGATTCTTCGTTCTTCTGGGGAGTATCCTCGAACACGAAACCGCTGCTGCTTACAATTACTGGTATGAGTGGTGATGGGCCCAGTAACGATGCAAGTCTCGGCATTAAGAGGGGAAGATGGAGAGGTTAGAGGTTAGCCGGGGATCGTCATCCGAGTCCGGCGCGGGGGAGCCCCAGAAACGGTGTAAGCGCCCTCCACTCCCCGGATTCACGAGATAGCCAGAATAGACACTTTTCTACCCCGTCGTGTGACTATACATCTTATTGCAGTTCCTTTGCTAATTTATGCGAGACTTCTACTAATGTAGTTCTCTGATTGCAGTGCATGTACTTCTCCGTGGCCAATCTATCCGTATACTTGATCTGACGAGAGCCGCTTTGCGCAAGCTATTCTGATCGTCTCCCAGCTGATACAAACCGTATACATGTTAAAGGGCTGGTCTATTCAGTGATCAGAATCTCATGATTGGTACTCAAAATGCTCAGACCTGTGGCTTCTCACTCTAAGAATTGCGAGATCGGCTGCTTATTAGGACCGTCTTCCATACAGCACCAACCTTCTGGTGGTTCCTACTACGGCGGCGGTCCCTATTACAGAAAAATAGCAGTCCCTACTACGATAAAATAGCGATTCCTTCTACAGGAGTTGTTAGTACTATAGCAGTTCTCATCGTACAGTAATAGTATAAAATCAGTAGTAGTGGCAGTAGAAGGAGTAGACATCTCAGTGTGTGTGCTACAGTATTCTGCCACATCTTAGCATTGTGAGTAACAATTATAACATCCTGAGTGTTGAATAAAGCGAGCCAATATAGAACATTGTCTATCTTGTATTCTCTAGAAGACCAGACCGCCTCCATCAATCGCATAATCCGCGCCTGTAATGTAGCTCCCCGCCCTACTCAACAGCATGACCACCACCCCCGTCACCTCCTCCGGATCGCCCATCCTCCCCATCGGATTCCTCTTATTCCACTCCTCTCTATGCTTCTCCAGTCCCGCACCCTCATTGAGGATTGTGTCCATATAACCCGGGGAAATGCTGTTCACCGTGATCCCGTACCTCGACCACTCCGCCGCCAACGAGCTCTTCATCATCATCAGCGCTCCCTTGCTAGCGTTGTAGGCTACTTGAGGCTGCGGGTAGTTGACGGCGTGCGCGGAGATGGAGGCGGTGAAGATGATGCGGCCGCCGGGTGAGGACGGTGAGGTCTGCTGGCTGATCATTTGCTGGGCGGCGGCACGGGCGCAGATGAAGGAGCCGACCGTGTTGACCTCCATCAGCTTCCTGAAAGTCGAGGCTGGTGTTTCGATGGCATCCTGAGAATGTACGATACCAGCGAAGCAGACCAGACCATCCACTGACCCAAAGACCTGCGCCGTCTCCTTCACTGCTGTATCCACAGCCTCCTCATCAGTCACATTCACATCTCGGCCTTCAATCTTCGCCTCCGGGAACTCTCGTCTCAAAGCGTCCAATTTCTCCGTAGCTTTGGCAACCCCAAGATCAAAGATCATGAGGCCTGTGATTCCGTGCTGCAGGACAGCTCGGGCGGTGGCCATGCCGATGGCGCCGGTGCCGCCGGTGATGATGACGTTGCCGACGAGGGCGAAGCGACCGGCGGCCGAGTCGCGAGGTGCAACATGGCGAGGGTCGATGCGGGCTTTGTCCGAGCCTTGGGAAAGGAGCATGCTGGGGATGATGCGGTTGACGAGGTTGGCACGCTCATCGTTGTCTGAGGAATGAGGAGCCATCTTGGATGAGATGAGGGTATGTATGTATCAGACTAGAACAGAGGAGAAGGCAAAGGTGTGAGAATGAGTGTCGTCCCTTCACTTCACGGCCGCAAGCTAGAACACAGATAATTGCTGGGTGAGAGAGTACAGTATGATGAAACAAAGTCGAGGATATCTGGAATGGTAGGAAGGTTCAAAATGGCAAAAGCTGAGGTGGCGTTGATGTCCTTTTATATGTGAGAAAGGTACAGTACCCTGAGAGGAGACTTGTACGGGCGCAACATGAAGTCATCGTGAATAGGACTTCACCCCTCCTTGACGATCGCATACTCGACTGGTCAGCGTTAACAGCCCGCTTCCCCACAGCGCAGCAAGTTCAGTATGGCAGACGGCCAGCTAGTTTGCGGACTAGTTGACGATGGTGTTTCCAGCCTGCGTGTGCCACGGCCCCTTGTTGATTGCTGGTGTATCTCAATGGGGTGGCAGGAGACTATGATCGCCATTGTTCCTGACCATCATGGTATTACTGATTCTACTGCTTGAGACAAATAAATATAATCAGCAGTATACACTTAAACTACTCCCGAGAGCGATGGAGTGGGAGCACCTTTGGTTGTATGTGCCACGTTACAGCGCCTTCAGCTCAAAGTCGGACTTGCTCTTTTAGGGCAGCTTCGGTAACCGCCATGATATCCAACACAAACCGTACGAAGACACGTAACACTTTCGCAGCTGCCTCTGGTAAATCAGTAGACGACTATCGCACAGCCCTATTGCGCCTTTCACTGGAAATAAAAAATCCGCATGGACAATCAAGTTATTCCACGATCTTGCCCATCCTGCTCCCTCTCTGCTCTGCCCCAACTCCGACCCGTCACTCTCCGACTTGGCAACCCGCTCCCATTATATAGAGACGATGCCCAGCCCGGTCTGTGCCCTTTGACTCTGACCATGAAACTCGGATTGGCTGGATAAACAAGTCAAGCCATGCGCCAAGATCCGACACACTGTCTTTGTCAGGCCATCGCTCTCGCTTGCGATTCCCTTGTCAACCTTAACCCAACTTCATCTCACCCACCTTCATTCATCCTCACCTCTCACCTCATCGCCACCGTTCCCAACCTCGACTCACAGCTTCTCACTTGATCGCTCAATCATACAACTTCATCTGAGCTTAAGATAAGCCAAGATGCCTGAATACACCCCCGCCGTCAACTCAAACGCCCAAACCGTTTACAACTACCACCGCATCTCCCCTCTCACCACTCCTCCCACTGGGCCCTTCTCCGCCATCTTCTGCCTCTGCTCCCTCGACACCCGCGTCGCCGCCTACGCCGCCCACCTCTTCCACACGATCCAAGCGCCCTATCTCATCTTCTCCGGTCGCGTCGGCGCCCTCACTTCCGGCCGCTTCAACGACGCTGAAGCTGTCGTGTTCGCTCGCATCGCCGCCGCGCTTGGCGTTCCGGAGGACAAGATCATCACGGAGCCAGAAGCGAGAAACACGGGGGAGAATATCCGATTCACGAGGAAATTGCTGGAGGACAGGGGAATTGAGGTTGAAAAACTGTTGCTCGTCCAGAAGCCGTACATGGAGAGGAGGACGGTGGCCACGTTTAGGAAGCAGTGGCCCGATGTGAAGACGGAGTTTGAGGTCACGAGTCCGCAGATCGAGTGGGATGAGTACTGCGATGAGGATAACCCAAAGGAGCTGGTGACGAGTATCATGGTCGGGGATCTCATCCGGATCAGGGAGTATCCTAAGCTCGGGTTCCAGGTCGAGCAGGAAATTCCGGAGGATGTGTGGGAGGCTGGACAGAGGTTGATCAAGGCTGGGTTTGATAAGCATCTGCCGGATGGATATGAGCCGGATGATGTCGGACCTGCGACCGGAGATGCAGGTCCTTGAGGAGGGGGGACGCAGCTTCGAGTGTATATGTGAAAATGTAACTGTATTGGTATCATGACATAGCCTCATTCCTTCTTCGGCCGAATCGACTCGATCGTCGTTTTGATGAACCCCGTGAAGCTTTCAAACACGGCCGCATCATGACCTTCCAGCCAGCGACACAGAATCACAACCTCCTCCCTCCGTATCCTCACCGTGATCTGGAAGCCCAACGACTTCTTGCGACTTTCGACGCCATCTGTCATCATCGGCTCCTTATTCTCCTCCTGCCGCTTCTTCATTCTCCGCCATGCTCGTCCCCAGACCTTGTCGGGCGCTTTTCCCAAACCCACGAGGGTCTGCTTATCCCACTCCCACTGTCCCAAATCCAACTCTCCAACTCTCTCGGACAGCTGATCAACAAAGCCGCCAAGCTCTGACGCCTCAATCTCCTCCGTGAACTTTACTTCCGTCGACGGCGGCAACAACCCCTTCGATACCGTCCCGCCTCCCAACCCCCTCGCAACTCTCTCCTTCGGTCTCCACCCCCCAAAGCTCCATGCAACCGCCCACCTCCTCGTCTTACTCCCCTGCACGAACTCCGTCACAGCGTAGTTCTCCACGCCCTCCGCTTTCAGCTTCTCCACGAGCGTCGATAGACTCGAGAGAAACCCAACCATAGCTGTGTACCACGTGACACGTTCCCTAAGGACGAGCGATTCTGAAATGATGCGCGAGACGAAGGATACTTCGCCGCCGGGAGTGACCATTTCGACGGGGGCTCCCGTGCATGCTGTGGATGGGAGGAGGGATTTCTTTGCGGCAGAGGCGGAAAGTTCGTCGGATGATGCGTAGAAGGGGGGGTTAGTCATGAGGAAGTCGAGGGTTCTTGGGAGCTGGTCAACGGGGATGAGAGGATCAGAAGGCTGGCGGGAGACGAGCTGTATGCGGTGTTCTAGATTGTTGAGAGTGATGTTGCGTTTGGCGAATCCGAGACTTTCGTTGTCGATGTCTAGGACTTGGTCAGAAACCATCATGTGAGGATGATATGTCCATGGATCTCACCAGTGGCGATAAAAGACCAAGGTCGCTGCAAACATCCAAGGAGAGGATATATACAGCTCGCGCCTGTTCCAATGTCCAGCCCAACAGCTTTTCGGGTCACATCAACATTCCCCACCGTTGTGTCGAGAAGATCCTTGAGCCAAAGGATGTAATTGTGACGATTTGGGACCTTGACTTGATCGTCAGCGTGGCCTTGTTTTGAGGTTTTGTATCATATGCATACCGGGGGACAGAGCCGATCATCCGGCAGCTCAATGTCAAGATCAAAATCCAGCTTTAGCAGCGTTTTCGTAAGCTGCTTTACAGCCTCTGGGTCATTGAAGTCCAGCTCGCGGCCCTTGACACTACATGATCATCCTCCTTAGCTTACGCGCCTTTAAGACTCGATACCAGCAGACGTACTATTTGGCGAAATCGGGGTCTAGCTGCGCAATCACGCGAAAATCCGGGGCTTTCTTGTACAAGTTGCGGAACCGGTGCTCGCGGGCAAGTTGGAGGCCTTGCTCGCTGCTTGGCGAGTCGATGTGCTGTAGAACGACATCCTCCTGCGGAGCGAGACCAGCTTGTGAGTCTTGCCTTGACCGTTTCTTCGTCGACTGCATGATGTACAGTCGGTTCAGGACACGTCCACGCCCAGTGAATGAAGGTGTTGAGATGGTGATGGTCAAAGTAACTGGTCAAAGTGAGAAGCTGGATAAGAGCATATGCTACTAAGAGAGCGCCGTCTCGATGATGGCAAACCTGCTGCCTCGCCCGTGATATGACCTCCCATACATGAAAACCTAGATATGATACATATATATATATAAACCCCTAGACTCTCCTCAAGAAACAATCCTCCACCGCCACCCATCAAAAATCTTCAAATCCTCATCCTCCACCGTCTCATCCCCAGCCTCAAGCCTCGCGCACAGCTTCCTCACCCTCTTCCGAATCGTCCTCGCCACGCGAAGCTTCACCTCATTCTGGAAGATGAAGAGCACGGCGAAGACGAAGAACGCGACGCTCGCGAGGCTGCCCTTGCCGAGGATGCTGTCCTTGATGCGCGAGAGGAGACCCTGCGCCCGGTTCCAGGCGTACTCGGTGTCGTTGGCGCTGAGCTGGGATTCTTCGTCGTCGCCGCGGCGGAAGATGCGGCGAACGAGGGGAATGAATGATGCGCTGAGAGTATGATGTTAGTAAGTTCTTGTGAGGAATGTGACAAGTTGTGGTGTGAGACTTACATGGCGCCACCAACGATCCATTTCCGCCATCTATGCTCTTCACCCTTCTTCGTGATCTCTCTCAACTCCGCTTGCAACATTTTCAGGTCCAAGACAGCCAGACCTGCTTGGTTCCTCAGCTGGTTTTGCAGATCGAGCGTCGTCACGCTCGCATCGGCTCTCTTGCTCTTATGCTGGAGCGTGATGTACTCGCGCAGCTGGAAGAGACAACTTGCACGAACATTGCGTATGTTCTTTGGTGGCGTTGACTCAACCGCTACTTGTTGCTGCTGGCCAGTGAATGTTTGAGTGGGTGGGCGTGGGATGTCGTACGTGCTGGCGGGATGATCGGGAATCTGGGCTTCAGGTCCGAGGTGGAGACCGATGCCAGACTGTGGTGGCAGAGGTTGTGACAAGTCATGTGGGCTGGGATGTTGCGGGAGTGAGTCCGGCATGTATTGAGGCATAGTACCAGGCATGGTTTGTTGATATGGTTGCTGATATGGTGGTTGCTGGTAAGGCTGTTGGTAAGGCTGCTGTGATGTGGCGCCTGGTGATGACATGGGCCGAGGGTCGACCGACTGCAATGGGCGGGAATTGTCCATGGCTGCGGCTCCAAATTTAGATCTTAAGACTGACAATGAAATGATGCGAAAATTTTCCAAGATCAAGTGAATGGATTTAGAGCATTCAAGTAAGTCACAGGTTTCACACAGTAAGCAAGCCAAGTCTGTGACATAAAGATGGAGATGAGGTGGCTGGGGATCTTGGCCATGAGGTAAGCCCATGCACTTACTGAGGTACCATGTCATTGCCGATTATGCACATACAGGGGCTGGTGCCTGCCATCGCTCTTCATCAGTTTGGCCTCTGCCTTGATCGTCAAATATGAGTTTTGTCATTAGACTTCTTAACTTCTTTTTGTATGAGACACCTCATCGATGATTCTTAGTCAGCTTGATCATCTTGTCGCAATGATTCCAAAGGGCTAAAGCTTGACTTCCAACCATTGAACTGCCTGCGTCGCCTCATCCATCGACCTTCTTCCACCTCAACGGCGCTTTCTCCGGGTTCAGCATCTGCAGCAACAGAACATAGCCGGTCTCGTCTTCAATCAGCTTCAATATCCTCTTTCTCGCATCCTCAGCTCCCTCTCCCTCCTGCCTCACCGGTTCTACTCTCCACTGCGAGAACAGCACCGCCATCGTCGCCACAAACTCAGTGTGGCTGAACTTCTTCCCAGGACAGTCTCGAACGCCCTCTGACCATCCCACAAAGGCGCCGCGCTTGTGCATGTCCATCTCTTCCGGCAACTCACGCTTGTCTACATTTTCACGCGACCCCTCGCCGCTCTTTGGGCGAATCCAGCGTGATGGCCGCCATACGAGGGCGTCTTCCCCCCACCATCGAGTATCGACTTGCACGGCGCCGTAAGCCGCCATAGTGAATGTTTCGGGCGGTATAACGATGGTTCTATCCCCAACCTTGAGCTCTTGCGCAGAATGTCCTGTCCACTTTGCTGCCGGCACGATAGTGTACAGTCGAAGACACTCATACATCACAGCCAGGCACCGCTTCAGTCTGGGAAAGTCGGTCTTGTAGTCGAGGTCCTGGGGGCTTCTTCCTTGCAAGACATGAGTGATCTCCTCAGCGAGCCAGTCTTGCACAGCCGGGTTCGCCGCGAGGAAGTAGATGGCAAACGTGAACGTGTGCGAAGTGGTGTCGTGTCCTGCGAAATTGACGGCGAAAAGGTTGCCGTAGATCTCACGCTCCGTCATGCCGCCCCCCGACTTCTCGTCAGTCTGCGAAGCTTTGACGAACTGTGTCATCAAATTGTTATCAGTTGACGCATCGCTCGAAGCGGCCTTCTCCTTCTCGTACATGTCCGTCATGAGAGATTGGAATGTCGTGACTGCCACATGGACCTTTCGCAGTCCCGCGGGAAGCCAGAACCTGGCCATGCGGTCTAGCGTCTCTGGGCCGATGGCCAGAATCACAATCAAGTTCTCGAGGATCGTCTTGAGCGCCTCCTTGTAGCTGAGGTTGGCCGAGGAATCCGCCGACGCAACTTCGTCTGTGTGGCCGACAAACTTGGCAGACTTGCCAAACCCAGCACGGGACAGGACATTGAGGGAGAGTGTGCGAAGATCTTCATCGGCCCTCTCGACTGGGCCTTGCGCAGCCCAGTACTCGATCATATCGGTGCTGAGCCATAGTGCTTCATTCCAGACGATTTCATTGTTCTTCTCATTGAGAGCCCTGGTGATGACCTTTCTCTGCTTCCTCCACGTCTCGCCTTCTGATGCGGCAATGTTCGGTCCAAAGACCTGAAGCATCTCTGTGAGCCAAAAGTAAGCGAGCTTTACTTTACAGTTTTGAATGGAGGGAACAAATTACCATTAATGACAGGAGGACGATCAAAGGCAGTGCCTCGTCGCGCAATGGACATGATGGCGTCGGGATCATTGACAATCACATTATTCACAAATGAGCTAACCAGGACCCAAGCATCGCCCATCTCCTCAAACGACCTACACCTGTCTCGCAGCTCCCATCCGCGCCAATTGAAGCGGGTGAAGGTGTTATCGCCAATGTATTTCCTCAGGAAGATCATAATCTTGCGATCAACGAGGGCCCAGAGGGGGTTGTGAGGGCTGATGAAAAGGATGCGAATCGGCAGGCCTATTGTCTTTGCGATCCTGTAGTTTCGCACGATGCATATTGTCGTGTGTAGAGCGGTCAGTGTCGTGATGAGCACTGGCGCCATGGCCAGGGCGATGAGCCAACCCATGGTGAGTTTGTTTCGTGTTCAGCTTTTGACCGTTGATTGAGAGAAGAAGCACATGAATAGAGAAGGCTCGAAATACAGATCAAGGAAAAACAAATCAAGAGATTGAGGGTTGGGCGGGCCAACGTATCAGGATGGAGTAAAATGAAAGAAATGGCAAGCTTCAGGCGTCAGCACTACCAGTTCCGCAAGTGGGCCGTTTCTTCAACTTAACAAAGTCCATCCCTGTTCCGATAACTAGATCATTGCCATGAGGCTGGGAAAGCGGCTAAAACGTCGCCCTGTATCGGGGGTTCTGACCATTTGACCTTCGAATAGATCTGAATCTCAATTGAACTCGAGGAAAGAAGGTATCCGGCTAGGTCAGTTTGTTCAGGACCGATGACTACCTACACATCACGACAGATTTGGTCTCCAGCCGTCGAATAATAAATCCTCGCGGACCATGTCAAATGTGGCTTACTGTAGACCAGAAGCTATGCCACGTATAGAGGTATGACAAACACGTTGCATCGTGACGACGACGGTCGAGTTAAGGAGACAACTTGCGAGTTCAAGAAAACTACGCGACGTGTTCTTTTGGGCTCCAGGCTACGATGAATCTCATGAATGACAAAGTCTTCAGCAAGTTGGAGGATTCCAGTGATAAAGATCCACAAACAGCCTCCAGTCCTCCATATGGACGCGATGGCACTGAGGAAAGGGTCATGCCAGTTCTACTCACTTTTGTTGTAATGATTAAGCAACTGAATGCAAAAATTGAAATAGTTAAAAATGTTCGCTTTGGGGTTTCTGCGTCACGTAGCTGGGTAGTCGTAATCGCACCACAAGGCAGCCTTCTCAGGTCTGGTTGCTGCCTCAAACATCTGTGCTGATCCTTAGATGGATTGAGGCCACACACGACAAATCTACTCTCTGGCTTATCTGTCCTACGACAAACAGCCAGAAACATGCCATGTCTACAACTAAAAGCTAGGACAGATAAAAAAAAAAAATAAAAAAAAAAAGCCGGGCTTGAAGACAACGTTGTCCTTTTTGGCTCCAAACCACCACGTATTGATCTTGGTACAGGGTGTGTCGATCGTGTATGTGGCGCAGCTGAGGTCCAAGCTGAGCTGTTCAAGCTCTTACAAGGTACAATACTAGGACTTAGTAGGACTGAGCTGAACTGCCTACCTGAACTACCGCCGAAGGTACTGTAGGCAACACGCGGAAGGCAGCAAACATGAGTGTCCAGGCTGCCTGTGGCTGCCTTGCGAACCACCTTTGCAGGTATAAAGACACGAGGTCCCTCCCGTCTTTCTCGTGTTTGACCATCGAGTGTTTGCTCTCCTAATCCATTTCCTCAATTGATCATCATTCTCATTCCACAATCTTGTGACCTCTGTCTATTCACTGTAGTATAGGCGTCCATTCTGAGCTGACTTGCACGAAACCCCATCCTGCGCGACCCTCACCATGGAGGCCGCCAACCAAGTCGAGTACAAGCTGCGAGATCTGGGCACTCGCGCCGTCACTCTTTTCCCAACCCGAGCCCAGATCTATCGCGACATTAAAAATGTGCCATTGCAGGTAAGAAGACCATCGGCTCACCTTGTAACCGTCATCATGCTAACACCACTCAGCCCGGCGTCAACAAAATCACCATCGCGGGCCTCACCCCCACTGTGGACAAGGATTCCGTCAAGGTGGAAGGCAGTGGCCTTGCCGTCATCACCGACATCTCCGTGACAAAGGAGAACAACCCCGAAGAGTTCATCGACATTTACCCTGAATTCGACAAGGCGGGACTCTGGGACAACTTGCCAGAGCCGGTCTCTGATGAAGGCACATTCGACGACGCTCTCAACGTCCTGGAGGACATTCCTCAGCTCAAAGACTACAAATTACGCCTCGCATCTGCCCAGGATGAAGTCACTGCTGCAAGAGAGGCCGTCGAAAGCGCCAATGCACGACTCAAAGTCCTCGACAACTTCAGCAACAGCCTCGTTGGCAGGAAAGGTCCTTCCGTCGACATCTCACAGTTCATGGGCACCTATGGCACCGAGCGAGAAAGTGCCTTCAGAGCCAAGCAGCAAGCGGAGAAGAAGATCCGCGAGCTTCAGACACAGGTCAGAGAGTACGAGCTGAAGGTCGAAAAGTTCAAGGCACGGCAAGACTATGAGCGAGCTGTCGCTGCTCGGGAAGCGAGAAGACGCAAGGCTGAAGAGGTCGTGGCCAAAGAAAAGGAGGACCGTCGCAAGCGTCTTGACGTCGAGAAGAAAGCGCGCCGCAGGCAAGAGCTGCTCGGGTTCTGGCCCAAGTACGTCTACAATGTCTGCATCACTCTAGATGCCAATCCGAACACGCCCATGTCGTCTCGCCGCAATTCTACCTCGAGCGACTTTGAGCCTGTCAAGTCACCAGTGAGCAGGAGCGAGGGAGCAACCGAGGCTACGCTCTACTGTGACCTAGTGCTCTCGTATGTCACGACATCGGCTTTCTGGGCACCTAGCTATGATATGCAGTTGAGCACCACAACCAACGCCGGTACGCTTCTGTTCGATGCACAGCTTCACAACTCGACTTCAGAGACCTGGAAAGACTGCCATGTCACTCTATCGACTTCTCAAGCCACTGCTACCTCCATAGAAGAACCCATCCCCGCCCTTGTTCCCTGGCATATCCGTCTCATAGGCAAAGGGAGTTTCACTCAAGGTGGTGATGACATCTCTCTCAGCAAGGAGGAGCGGGATCACAAGCTCAAGTTCCAAGAGAACAACAATCCCTCAATCTGGAACAAGGACCGCTCCGATATGTTCCAAGGAGATTATAACTCAAACCTCGCCCTTCAGGATTATCAGATGCAGCTGATGCTCTTGGAGCAGCAGAACAAGAAAAGACTGTCGATGGCGAAGAGGGCACAGGACCAGATGCAAATGCCGAGGGCTGCGGCATTGGCCACAGCTCAGCAGCAACAGATACGATCGCAGTTACAGAGTCAACAAGCCCAGATTCAAGCGCAGGCTCAAACGTTGATGCAATCCCAGAATGCTTACGCACCGCCTCCGCCTATGGCTGCCCCGAGAAGCGGAGGTCTGTTTGGATCCCGTTCCAACCCGCCGCCATCCGCTAGTAGTCTCTTCGGGAGCACCTCGTTATCTAACAATCAGATGAATGTGGATAGCGGCCCTACGAGCCGTAGAGTTGATGACCACACTACTACATCAGAAGGAGTCACACGCGACGCCTTGAATGACTTCGACTTTGACAGCTTCCTTCAAGACGGGGCCGATCAGGCAACCATCCAGGAGAGCCTTCCTGCCCTGGACTTCAAGGACTCCCTTATCGAAGAGACGGGGCTCACCACCGCATACGAACTCTCTGGTATCAAGACGCTCGTGCCCGGCTCTGGGTCCTCCAAGCATCGTGTCGCGCGACTATCTCTCGCCAACGTTGCATACAACTACACCATCGTCCCCAAGTACAAGGCCGTCGCCTACCTGAAGGCTAAGATCCGCAATACCAGCAAGATCACCCTGCTTCGCGGACAGCTTGGTCTCACCCTAGACGGGAGCTTCATGGGCCGTACAGTCTTGCCGAGGTGCTCCGCCGGTGAAACGTTGACCTTGGGAATGGGCATTGATCCCGCACTGAAAGTCCGATACCCAGGTCCGGATGTACGGAGAGCCACGACTGGTCTCTTTAGCAAGGAAGACAGCTCCATCTACACCCGTCTCATCACCCTCGAGAACACACGCTCATCACCCAGCAGCAAGGCTGTCACCGTCTTTGTGCACGACCAGATACCCGTGTCTGAAGATGAGCGCCTCAAGGTTGAGGTGGTGCAGCCTCACGGGCTGACGGTCAACGGAGGCTCTGTCAAAGCGGGCGTTGCCGCAAGTGAGGGCGTCGAAGGCAAAGACTGGGGTGAGGCAACTGCGATACGCAAGGAGACCGGAGCGGTGTCGTGGAATGTGAAGCTGAATCCGGGTAAGTCAGTAAAGCTGGCTTTGGAGTATGTGGTCGCGATGCCTAGTGGTGCTGGTGTGACCGCAATTTCTTTGAAGTAGCATGGACGGCTTCTGCAGAGCTTGAATCATCAAGCCGAGCGGGTCTGATGTAGTACCTGGTGATATCTTTTGTTCGTGGTCTACTTGGTTTGGATAGTCTGCTTCGTTCGGGAATGGGTGAGGAATGTCTGGGATTGGATAACAGAAAGAAGTGCGCCGCATATGGAGTTGGCTTTCAGATAATACAATCAGATTGGACTCTCTAATACTTGCCATGACTTGACCCGAAAGTGAGATGCAAACCGCGTTGTAAATGTACTTGATGCCATCTCTTCTCGGACAAATGCTGTGATCATTGTATGTACTGGTGAACGTCATCCTCTAGCAAAAATGCCATGATCGCCTCCCCTAGATCCCACTGTGTTCGCCCAGCTCCACGCTCATTTAGCACGTAATAGCCCTCATACCAGGCGCCTGGTACGCCTTGCGATCGTTATCCGGACCACCACTCGCTCCATAGATCATAATCTCAATGCTCGGATCCCCCTTCTGATACGCCCCCGGGAACGTCTGAGTCTGGCTCGCCTTGAAGCTGCCCCCGCCCGTGACCTGAATCTGCGCGCAACTGCTGTAGAACTGCGCACCGCCAGCCGTGTAGGCCGAGTGCAGGGCGAGAAGCTCCCAGCGGAGGAGATACTGGCCCGAGGGGATGCAGGAGGGAAGGGTGAAGTACCACCAACCGCCCTGGGCGAGGAGGGTGTCGACGCCCCAGACGTTCCTGGAGGTGTCGAGGTTCTCTTCGGCGACTTTGAACCACTCGCGGTTGGAGTGGGAGGCGGAGGCGGCGTTGTCGACGGGGGTGAGCCAAGCTGTGATGGGGCCCTTGTGGCCTTTTCCCTCATCGTCAGCAGATTTTCTTTCAGTATGTACAATTCAGACGTGGAAGATGAGATACGTACTCTTTGCAATCGGGTTGTCAGGGTCGCCGGGGAATTGCTCTCCTCCGATGACGTGCTGGTACCATGCTCCGACCTTCGCACCGGCGGGGACGGTGATCACATTGGAGTCTGTAAGAGCAACCTTTCCACAGGTGATGTCCCCGGAGAGGATGTTCTCGACGGGGTTGTTCTGGTTCGGGGCACGGAGACCAACAAGGGAGCCTTGGCGCTGGCCGTTGACGGAGACTTCCTGAAGAATAGCGTGGGCGTTGACGGCAGTGGCCAAAGCCAAAGAGGTGAGGATGAAAGACTTCATCGTGTCAGAGAGCAAGCTCAATACCGGAAGATGAAGAAGGGGGTAGAAGGTTGCGTAGAACAACTGGAACCCGATCTGAACGAAGGCACGGGCACGGCACTTCTTATACCCTCCCACCTCCCACCTCTGCAGCTACCAGGCTATCCAAGTATCCTCATAGATGGAACAATCTATTCTCGGGACATCCCTCCCGTCCAAAGCAAACCAGGAACTTTCGCCTTGGCCCCTCAAGCATGGAGCAAGTACTAGGTAGCCAAGTCTACCACCCGTGCAACCCAGCCCCAGGGCGGAATAAGGTTGACCATAAGACTGCAGACACAAGCGCCGATCATCTCCCATGGTTTCAAAAACACCTAGAGTAATCTATTCAAGATGAGGGAGGGCGTCGTAGAGTGATTGGCTGGGCCTGTCTGCGTAACGCGCATCTTGAAGTTCCGGTTTCCGTAATAGGAAAGTATTCGTGATGACGAGCCGTGGGTTGTTTCTCGGCCATGCATGAGGTGCCTACCATTAGGTTATGGATGCGCCTGTTCAACCTGTTCAACCAGTCCGAATGTACTTTGACGGTGAATTGACTTACTGAGGTTTTTTTGTTCTCCAGATTCTTATCAACAAACATGGACTCAACTCATGAAAAGTTCAGTGCTCTGATGATCCATGACTTCTGGTGATTCTAAACATCACGACCGCCTTAGATCGATCGGCTCCCTCCGCCATCCCAAATCCGCAGTGATCGACGGCAGGTCTTTCAGTCCCTTTTACATGCCCAGGCGGAGGTTTGGCACCGCAAAGCCGCTCTACTTCCTTTCCACTTGCTCGATCCCCGTGCCCAGCACTCTGCAATGCATTGTGCTGGATACTAGCGGCGGATGACCCGCGAGCCGTTGACAAGATAAGCTCACACGCATCGGATCACGAGATGCAGATCGATCAGGTATTGTCTTGTATGTCGTTATTGGTCAGCTGCATTGCTTAATCTCACTTGCCGCTTGCCTGCTTGCCATCTCCTTTGCCAGAAGAGCTCGTATCCTCAGCCCACTGGGATCTTCCAACGCATATCATAAGGTCTGAGCCCCGAATAGTCCGCTTTTACTCGTACACACCGCGTGGCGGCAAAACCTGCTCCGTCACACTAGTCCAGTCAAGTGATCCCCCAGTACGCCAGTCATTTCTCGTGCGAATGTCATCACGCTTCGCTCAAAGCCCTTCCAACAGGCAGCATATTCTCCGATCCGAACGGCACCAAGGCTGCACAGCCGCGAATCGCACAAAAGACAAGCGAGGATATACAACCACTCCGCTAAAGCATAATGTCAGGATATGACCAAGCAGCATCACGCCGCTCACACGCCGCCACCCATAAAGGCAGCAAGGTCGTCCATCTCTAAGAGCTGTCGCTCAAACGCCTGGCAAAGCTCCGGGCCGGTCATATCCTGGCTCGTGGAGATGGGCACACCACCATTGGAAGGTGCACTAGGGCTCGAGGGCTTCGTCTCCTGCAATTGAACACTCGTGGGTGGCACGTTGTTGTTCGAGGGCGGCGATGCTGTCGCCGGCGTGGACGCGCCACCTGAAGCACCATTGATAGCGGCAAAGCCAGGACGGCGTGGAAGAGCGACCGGTGCTTCGCTCTCACTGCGGCCAGAGTCAGACACTGCGTGGGGCATTGGGCCTTGACCAGCATTTTGATTGTGTCCGTCATAGTCCATCGCATCAGGATTGGTGTCCGCATTGGAGGAGATCTCCTCCTTGACGCCATGAGCATGAGGCGTTGACCCGTGTCGGGCGGCGATGGCAGCATCATTGTCAATGACACGCTGCATCACAGCAAGGTGACGGAGCCAGCTGGCCATCAGAGGCCAGCTCTCGGTGCCCTCATTCATGAAGCGAAGGCCATCCTTAACGATCTGCGCAGCGGTCTCCACGGCGTTGGGGGGTGTCAAACCCTTGAGGGACAAGTACGCCACGGTTGCGCTGGCAGTGAAAGAGGAGAAGAGCATGAAGATGGGGAAGCATGGGTTGTGATCCTTCTCGGTGCCAGCCTCGACCGCCATGAGCAGGGCATTAATGCCATGGCACGACGTGAACAGACGATCGATGATCTCGTGGCATCGAGGTGTCTGGCGGAACGCCTCCAAGTTGAAGCTAGGAGAGGTAATATCTTGAAGCAGGCGTCGTCGCTGGGCAAAGACACTGGCGCAGTGCAGAAGACAGTGAAGCACGGCGAAGGTGTAGCCGGAGCCCATGGTCATGTGCAGATTGATCTGACCTGGCTTGTCCCGGAATTGCATGGGCAGAGAGGAGCGCAGCGCGTCGATCTTGGAAATGACGGCTAGACAGTCCTCCTCTCGGTAGTTGTCGGGGAATGAGCGAGTAAGAAGATCGACAGTTTCCCGCCAAACCATCGCCGCCAAAACGATGTGGCCGAACTCGCCAACTTCGGCAGTGTTATTGGGGTCTTCATGGCTCAGCTCCAAATGCTGGTGAAGGGTCTTTACATAGACGGCATTTCCAAAGGCAAAGTTGATGTCTGAACAAGGCAGAGCAACATTTGTCAGATCACTGTTAGTGAGGGCTGGGTAGCGGCCAGGGCTGCTGGTAAGAAAGCAATCCAGGATATAGACAAGCCAGATTGTTCGGCGAAGAGACTCCATACGAAGGAATTGGTCCGACTCGTTAGAAGTGTGATGCACGTCGAGGATGCGGTACATATGGATCATGCGAGCTGCCTGTCCGAGATAGACATATGCTCGCACAGCATTTCGGGTGCCCCATTCGTGAATGATGAGAAGGCAAAGTGCCTGTATATCGGCCAGGCTGGGGTGGTCGAGGTTCTGATTAATGAGTGAAATGGTTTTGGCGGCGAAATTCTCGGCGGCAGCAGTAGGGCCACCATAGCGTCGGATGAGGTTGGGAGAGGTCCGGGCGGCACAAGTCAAAAGACCGTAGACGAGTGACGGGTCCAGTGAAGTAGCCTTGATCTGCTGGACGAAAGACGGCTTGTGAAAAGCAACACAGGCCGGGAAAGTCTTTGAGACCACACGCTCGCACTCGGCAATGAGTTCCGGTGTGAGTCTGCTAAAGTCAGCACCTGTTCATGTACAAGTGTTTGTTCCATTGGTTGCCAGCGATGGGAAGATGCAGGCATGGGGCTTCCCATGTTCCGATGTCTCAGGTGTGCAGTATAAATTGCATCTTGTGGCAGCGCTTCGGTCATCAAGAGCGTGGTCGCCGACAAATAGCAATAGGTGTGGCGGAGGCTGGCGCCGGGGTGCAAAACTTAGCACGGCCAGCGACCGGTGAAGTGCAAACACGGCCCGTGTTGGGCTGACAGCGTCGGAACTGGTGTGGGACCGCCTCTGATAACGACCACCCGTTTGAATTGGCTTGCTTCTGGATCCGAGGACAGGGAGGGGAAGGAAATGGCAATGCAAGCAGGGGTCAGTGGTCAATGCGACGGGCGTGCGAAGGCCGTCAGTGATTGAACGGCGGGGAGATGATCTCGGGAGGTGTTGCCAGGCCAGACCGGGACCAGGGTAATTCAAGCCAACGCCAGATAGAATGGGCTGGACCGGTCAATCCAGAGGCCGGGGTAAAAGTGCCGCCGGAGCCAAGGGTGACATGGCGGGCGGTCTTGATGGCCACCCATTCTCCCTGCGTCAAGCAGGGCAGGGCTATGATGATGGCAGAGGGAGGGAGGGCTGTACCGCCGGAACACGGAATCAATCTGCACTAGCAGACAAAGAGCAGACATGGAGCAAACCATGCACGAAGGAGAAGCCATGCTGAGTGATAGAATAAGATGCAAAAGAATAGAAAGACTCACTTCTCGACGGCTGGCACGTGACCGCCACCACCACCTCTGCCGGCACCTGCTGAGCCCGCCACGGCCTGCCTAGAGGAATCTGAGGCAGCGCCGGGGCCGGCACCCGGGAGAGACTCACGCGCAGGGCGGTGGGCGCTGGTGTGCCTGGCGGGACTTTGACCATGGTGATGCGCCATGGACTCGGAGGGCAGATAACATTCGTGCATGCCCTTTGCGCAGTTCTTGCAAGGCGCGCGTCCATTCTCGTAGACGCACTTTGTTTTGCCTTTGCGACAACGGACACAGGCACCCCCGGCCCTGAGGGCGGTCGAGCGCACGACGCCGGAGGACATGCTGGCGGTTTGACCTGGCGACGTGAAGTGCAACTTAATAGGCACAGAACGTGTGAGGTGAAGGGGGATGCAGTCACTGAGAGTGACGCTTCGGCCTCGGTGGCGACTGCTACTACGAGGTGGTGACGGAAGCGCGAGCAGAGAGCCGCGATGTTGAGGAAGGTCACAATAGCAAGAAGTGATCTTCGCAAAGAAGCTGCAGAAAATGAAGAATGAGGAGAAGGGGAAGGGGAAGGAAAAGAGAGGGTGGAGGAGCGGCCGGAGCAGCGAGAGAGGAGAAAGGCACAGTCCGGCGGGATTGTTTGCTGGTTGGAGGCAAGAAGGCAGAAAAGGTCGGGGCGTCGGTCGAGGGTGGGTGAGGGAGGCGGACGGTGAGAATGCGAGAGAGACACGGGTCGACGGGGCTTGGGGCTCTCGAGCTGTGTGCGAGCGCCCACCTCCTGCTGCAAATCGCTGTGGACTTTTCGGAGGTCCGCTAGCCGCCCCGTAGCTCCCGGGACGGGCTGCTTGGAGATCAAGTTGTTTCTGAGCTGGGTCCACTGGAGCAAACACTGGCAAGTCGCTGCAACCACTGCTCTCCAGCGGACCCAGGTCCAACCTATAGAGGGGTGTCTGCCCCGGGATATTGCTTCGATTCACTGCCTCCAGAGAGGGCCACTGAGAGCTCAAAGATGCAGCCACCTCGGGTGCTCTCCCGGCGTCGCGATCCCCTGCAAGCGTGACCCCCAGAGCCTTCAACCTGGGGGATGTGGGAGATCAAGTTCAAGCCAGGGCCTCCGCTTCGCTCCAGGTGGGCCCACCGCCAACGAGTGACGGTGCTGGCAACAGCCGATGGAACAGGTGATGACCTCGATGATGCCAGTGACTGCGACACGAGCTTGGAAGTTACAACGGAACAGCTATCGTACGAACTTCGATATAGGCAGCTAGCTCATATACATGACGAACAAGAGTCTCGTGGCATAACTACCGCAAGGCAGTGCTGTGTGCTGCCGCCGTGACTGTCTGAGGCTCTGCCGCTGGCAGCTCTCCTCAGCCGCCAATCGCTGCCGGGTGCTATCCGCGACACGGCCGAGGTTGCCTCACCATCCCACAGACTCAGTAGCACAGGCTCACCTCACTCGAATTCCGACCCAGCAGAGTCATCACAACTCCAGAGATGATGCACACTGTTGATTTATATGCTGTATGGTGCTCCCGTGACGTCCTCTGCCGACTTCCACGGACACCTGGATTGTCATTTTTCCTGTGACGCGTTGTGCCGTCTGCCGACCCGAAAACACATCCAATCCTTTCCCCACCCCAGCAAGCCCAAGTCCGGAACCCCCGACACTACCAGACGGAGCAAGCAAATATGCCGTTCCCCGTCACCAGCCCTTGTCAAGCTGACCAATTTTGGAATCGATGCCAAAATGATGACTTTGCAGATGCTTGAGTCTCATTGCGTTCTCTGAGTGTCCTTTCGCAGAGTGCTGTTGCTGCCTCATTCCCAAGAGAGTGCTGCCTTGTTCATGCCTTCTTCCCTTTGTCCCGGAGTCGCTCCTTCCTCCGATCGCTTGCCCACTACAAAAGCGGGGCCGGACATTCTCGCGGCCGCTCATTGGGTTGGCCGCTTTCTCGATGTCAGGTCCAGCCCCAGGTCTGGCGGAAGGTGCGACCCGGCCCTACTTTTGCTCCTCCCTCCCTCCCTTCTCTCGTCTCTTGTCTGCCCATCGGTCCTAGGCACCAGCTCCCCGCCGTCACTATGCTCGTTTTCTGCCACAAATCCAAGATTCCAATGCTTGGGACGAAAGTCTCTTGGACGTTTGCCATCATCTACCTAAGGTAACTTGTAAAGTCGGGTTCTGTCTTTCTCATCAATCAATATCGGCGTTCAAAACCCATCGCCGGTCCCACGCGGAAACCTCACCGCGCGCTAGGTACCGTCTTACCTCAAATCTCCAGTATTATTCACTGCCTCTGCGCCGGGTCCCCGACCGACTCGCGACGACCACCCACCCTCCGATAATTCCCTCTTGCTCCAGGCTCGAACCCTCGAGTCTCGTCCCTGAAAATGCATCAAGCGCCACGCCGATGGGGTCCCCGTCACCGCTCCCGAGTCAAGTCGACTCACCTGCAGCCAACCCTGCTTTGTGCGACACACCCGCGCTTTATGTGCCACCCGAGACAGGAATACGATAGCACAGTCGATCTGTTGCAGCTTCTCATCAGTGCTGGCGTGCCGACTTTTGCCATTTCGTCACGTCGTACGCACCGGAGGTACCCCATCGCCGAAGTCCCTACTCATCCCAACCATCTCATCCCAAATTCGGTGCTGGATTGCTCCTACACTGTGAAAATCCGGTTTGCCTCGCAGGAGCAAGACTCGCGGCCGGGTGCTTCCCCCTATGATCAAAACCCAAGCCCCCGGCCTTTGACTGGCGTGTCCAATCCTTGTGGCGCCCTCCACAATCCCGACTGCGCCGGGGCTCCATAGCCGGAGCTTTTGGGCCAGACACCGCCTTGCCTGCCATCATGATACTGTATGCGCTTGCCTGCAGGTACTCGAGTAATAGCATCAGGATACCTTCAATATGATAGTTGCGGCTTTGTAAGCTACCACAGGTAAGCTGCGGCCCAGCTGACATTTTGGCACCGTTTCTGAGCGACCTTCTCGTGGGTGTAGGTTGGTAAGCAACTACCCTGAACCTCTGGAGGCTCTGCCAATGTTGCTGCTCCGAGATCAACACCGATGTCAAATTATTTAGCCTTGTCCTTCTAGTGGCCGAGTGAGAATTCGAGTTCTCGGAGTTGTGTAACGCGTTAGGCAATTCTCGATTTAGCCGCGCCTTCAGGTTCTGTAGCCGATTAATTGTGCAGTGAATGATGGTGCCATCATGCTCGGTTTGCGCCTGCGGTCATCCACAAGCGGCATTTGAGGAACGATTTGTACACTGTTCATTTTTCACGATCTTTTTGCCGTCCCTATCCTTACAGTGTCCTGTTTGCGCATCGAGTTCCTTTGTGAGCCTACTCGGCATGCACAGTCATTTTATACTCTCGAAGCTAAGGCACAGCCTCCGGAACCCTCTCGCCCTTGTCGCGTGCCATTTGCATGATCCTCGTGTCCTTCTCCCATTGCTCCCGGCGCAAGTCTGCTAGCAACTCGAGCTTAATGAAGCATTCAGCCCGGGCTCGGTCTTCCTTATCAGTGCAACCCTCTGGAAGTTTGCCACTGGCCCATTTGACGATCTGGCGTTGGAGAACAGCAACAGCAAGATGCTTGTTGAAGTCGCAAACGCGTCGGGCTTCAGCCCGATCCCAATATTCGACCGCCATCATCTCACGAGCCTCTTTGGTCTCGCAGTCGGTAAGCCAAGTGATAAATTGAGCGCGGTCGATAGGCTCGCCGTTCTCATCCAAGTATACGAAGCGAAGCGTTCGTTCCTCGAAATCAGGACAGGCCTTGATGTGATACCCCTGAGGTTCCCCGTCGTTGGCTTTGGCTTTTCTCTTGGGAGGACGGGGTGGAATGATGCCGTACTGAGCATTCTTCTCCGCTTCTCGCTCTTCGTCGATACTGGGATCGCAACGAACGTAAGAGCGTACATGGTGGAGCTCCTGGAAGGTGTCGCGAACGGGAGGTGTCGAAATGGCCTTGTTGGGCAGCTTACTACTATCCCAGCCTATGAAGACCTGGTCAAGCAAGGCTTCCATGGACTCATTGCTGACTTCATGGGCCGCGACTTGGTTGCACTTGCACAACACCGGTATGGCCAGGCTTTTGCAGGCATTGAGCTCTGAGGACGAGAGGTCACTGACCTCCTCAATGAGTCGTGGTGCCATTGAAACGGCGGCCACGGGAATGCAGCTTCTCTTGTCAAATCAGTCATATCATGAGTAAGTAAGCATGTGTGGACCTTACCTCTGAGAACCTGCTGGGCGGTTGCACTTGATGAAGCGAAAGCAGCTTTAACGAGAGTGTGCCACCTCGAGGCAGAGTAAGAAGAAGAGCGAAGATTTCCAACCGTGCGCAAGGGCCTCGGTGCTTATAGAGATGAAGGCGTCATTTTTCCTGCCAGATTTACGAGTACGCAGCCCATGCGTGTGCTACATTTTCAACAAAAAGTGCGTGGCCGGCCTCCTGTCGGATTCTGACGGCTGCGCCAGGTGCCCGACAGTTCAATGGCGGGAATGCACCTGGCAGCTGTCACGAGATACAACAGCCACGCTTTCATGACGATTCTCACAGCTTCATTCCATAGGAGACAGCTGGTCAAACAACTGCGCCGGCCGCCACGCCTACCAGCGTCTGATTCCAAGATCGATTCTCGTGTGATTCACTGACGACACTGAGAAGTGCTTATTCCGTCAGAGATCATTCGAAGTGATCATTCATCTACAGCTGAAGCTGGCCTCATGTATCAACCCCCGTGTTGGCCAAATGTGTCTTGTGTCGATCTTGTGGACTTTTTGAGCACCTTACTGTATCAACTGTTTACCAGGGCCAACCTGAGCCTGCTCGGAACAACATCGCATATCGCGCGACGGATTGTTGGTTGCCAGTCAGCGATTCCTACCTTTCCATTTGTCGCGAGGTGCCATTGAATTCCTAGATGCAGTGGTAGTCATGGTCCGGTCCGGCGGTCCTATCAAGCCCTTGATCAAGGACCTTTCCAACGCCGAACGACAAGCCGTCCGCCGCATTTATCAGCAAATCATCGGCACACAAGATCTGCCCTCGCTCTCCAAATCTGGACCGTTACTTACACGCGCCTTACGCGAGTGGAATAGAACGTGCCCTCCCGTCGACTACCCCGAGGCCCCGCGTCCAACTACACCTCACCAAGCGGGCAGGCACATCGGGGGCAGGCACATCGGATACTATATCTCGGCGGAGAATGGAAAGAGATGCTTCTTGTACGGTATTCCTGTCAGAAAAGGTGACTGCGACATCGATCTGTTGGAGGTTGATGCTGGGGGCCAGACTCCAGATCAGAAAGGCATCAGGTACCTCCCCGGCCTCGAAGACCCTCGCATTCGGATCGTTAAAGTCACCGGGGAGTTGGACAAGCGAGAGGTGAGGCGCGCCCACGAGTTCAACATGCAGCACGGCGTTGCTGTTTTGCAGCGCTTCGTCACGGGCGAGAAGGACTTAGACACCACGGCTGGGTTCTTGAAGCCGGATCTATTTGCTAATACATGGGATCGTCGATTAGAGCTGGCGAGGCGGAAGATACTGGAGATTGTCAGCCAGGAGGACTATGAGCCTATGACGACGGAAGAGCTCGTGAAGTCCGTGTAGTCTATCAAAATGGCACCAATCTTAGACCGCCTGTGACAATGGTCAGACATTGAATCACGGTTAGGATTAAGGCAAACCCAAGAGCTCCATTTCGTTGTGCCAATTAATGACTGGTACTGATCGCGACGCCATCTTGTGTATGGGTACATGTCATCCTACTGTAACAATCTTCACGTTTCCTCCACCCATAATTCGCACCTAAGCAATTTGGCTGGCGCTCGGCTTCTCAACATCACTGAGCTTGCGATCATCATCTTGCATCCGCCTAGCCTGCTCATAATCCATCCTCTCATCACCAACCACGGCCCTCGCATCCTGGTCATGGACAACATCAAACTTGCGACGAAGGTGCTCCGGGCCAATGAACGTGAGTAGGATGACGTAGACGTAGACGCAGCCCATGAAGATCGCAATGACCTTTCCGTAGTCGTATCGCTTCTCGCCATCGGCGCTTGGTGGGAGAGGGAACCGCTCACCAAGGCGAGCTTCAATAGTGGAGGATGCTGAGCTCGCGAGGTTACCTAGCTGGTAGGACAGACCGACAACGAAAGTTCGAATGGATCCAGGGCTCAGCTCCATGAGGTGAATAGGGATAACACCCCAGGCACCCTGCACGCAGAACTGCTGGAAGAAAGCCGCGGCCATGATAGCCTCCGTGCGGACGAAGGTGTAGGGGTATAGAAGGGCGCCACCGATGAAACACATGACGATGATACTGATGCGACGACCGACGGACTGGCTGAGGTAACCGACAGTGGCACCTCCGGCCATGGCGCCCAGGTTAGCCACGACCTGCGTAACGGTGATCTGAGTTGCGCTGAATTGAAGCTGGCTCTTGAGCATAGTCGGGTACAGATCCTGGCTTCCGTGGCTCATGAAGTTGAAGCCGGCCATAAGGAGCACCAGATAGATGAGGAGGACCCAGTGCTTCTTCAGAGCGACCTTGCCCTCCTTTAGGAACACATTACCGACCGATTCATTCGCGGCACCTGTGCCCACGGCTCGCAGTCTCTGTCTTTCCTGGAAAGCCTGGGTCTCGGGGAGCATCAAACGGGCGATGATGAATAGGACGGGAGGGCATGCGGCGAACCAGTAGAATGGGCGCCAGCCGTGTGAGGTCGTGTCGACGAGGGCTCGAGCGAAGGCGGCAGCCAGAAGGTAGCCAAAGGCATACTAAGAAGACGTTAGATACTCCACGGTGTATTTTAGAACTGCAAGAGGGAGTACATACACCTTGTTGGAAGATACCGGACATGAGGCCGCGAGCGGCTTCAGGACAGTCCTCGAGGGCGGTAGCTACCACGAATCAGTATCTCAACATCACACAATCCTCTAGATATCGCAAAGAGAGTATTTACCCGCGGCGTTGCCGAAGAGACCTCCCATCGCTCGGGATTTGTTAATTTTAAGAGCTACTGGAGAGGTGGAGGTGATCGACAAACCTATTCCGAAGAGTGCACGGCATGCGAGGAACTGGGAGTAGGTGTTGCAGAAACCGGTACCCTAGATCCATACTGTCAGCCACTATAAAAAAGAAAATAGAAATAAGATGCAAATAGCTGAAGAATAATTCAGGAGCAATGACGCTTTGACTCGGAAGGTGAATAAAAGACGAGAATGTGGTGATGTAGGATCGCGTGTGACTCCACGGTCGCATCCCGACACAGCCAAGCCGGCTGGCCCCGATGCACGATCGGCGTTGCGGGACAGTAGCTCCTTGGCCTTCACCAACTGAGGCAGGATGATGGCTTGACCACTAAAATGCCATGCCGGATGACGGCACCGTGCAGTGCAGGCCATGAGGGGAGAAGACAAGGGGAGATCTCAAACGGCGTAGGCGAAGGAAGTGCTTACCAGTTCGAGCGCAATGAAGAGCAGGTTGTTGATCACAAAGGGCCACTTGCGACCGTAGCGATCGCTGGCGATACCGAAGATGACTGCGCCGACAGAACGGAACATCTGATTCAAAATGATCAGCAGATTTTATTTGTTGGTGCTGGAACTGAGGACTTACGAGCACTAAGGTGATGCCCCAGGTAATGTCGGTCTTGGACTTGTTGAATTGATCGGCCAGCTCGGTCACAGTGAGCGACACAGTGAAGAAGTCGAAAGCATCCCACGTCTACAGAAAGTCAACACGAAGAGCCTTCACAGGAGTCAGCTGTGCTGTGTTCGAAGCTCACCCATGCCCAGAAGGCGACCGCAAAGAAAGCCCATTGCATGCGATCCAACATACGCAGCAGCTTGATCGGATTCTCAACGTTCAGAAACGGCGGCTTGAGCGTCGAGAAGCGCGTCGCGAGGTACCGCCCAGGCGACATGCCCTGGTACGGCGCCTTGTCACTGTATTCTGTGCCGATGGCATCATCGTAGGGGCTTCTCTCTGGTGAACGGGACATGATGGGCGAAAATGATGGGGTTGGAGTGAGTGAGTGTCGCAGTGGGGAGGAAGGCTGCTTGAGGGGAACGGGTGTTGAAGAATGGGAGAGCGAGGATGGGAAAGATATCCTACTTTGAGACTTGCTACGACACGAACTCAGCATTCTAAGCTTTGCGGGTGAGAGCTGGGCGGCCTTAGATCATGTAGCTCTACCCACTTACTCCAGTACCCCAGATCCCCTTCCCCTCTTCTTTTCTCCTTCTCTCTCGTCGTATTGTGATGCCCCGGTTTCTTCGGACGCGAAACCCCGACCTTTGTGTGCCACTTGTGTCACTGGGGGAGGCTCCATCGTTGCGGAAGATCTCGCGACTATTTCGAGGTAGATGGGAGCGCTGACACTTGACTTGACCGTATCCGGGATGGACAGTTGGGTGCCGGGTTTGTCGTGGCTGTTTGAGTTTGAGGTTAAGCGACTTTCGTCACGCGAGTGTTGATACGGCGGCCATGACGATCTGCATCGTGGGATGGGACGTGGTGAACTGCATGCGAGGTAAGGTAGCGCTTGAATTGTGATCGCGGCGTGAATGCCTCGTCCCGACTCATCCGACTTGCATTACCCAATGTATTCACTGCACTTCGTTCATTACCTGTACAACTACTTGCTTGAGTGAACTTCAACACAATTCACCGAGCAGACATGATGAAATGCATCATCGGCGAGGATTATTCCCCCAATATGCCCGATCGCTCTAATCCCAGTTGGTGTGTTGGTCGACGCCATGGATGCGCCTCCTCGGCATTCTTTGCCGTTGAGACCCACCACCCGTTTGGAATGCATATCCCACTGTCTGTCTGTCTGTCTCTCTTCCTGCTGCGTATTTGACTACGGAGTACTGTCAAGAGGGTTTGTTCATTCACTGCATCCTTTGCCACAAGCCTCTCGAACAGACGGCGCTGGTGTATGACTAGAGCTTCAGTCTGTTAGAGCGACTGAGGAGATTTAAGCGACATCCACAGTCCCGGACACATTCGGAACAACGAGTTCCATCATTCACAGGATCACACTAGAATATCGTCCCTGTCCAAGGTAACATAGCGTCAGTCAGTCTGATCTACTCCGTGTTTCCCCAACCAGTCCCCATCTCGGCCTCACCGGTGCTGCCCCTCCCCCGCACGCCCCGGATCCCGGCACCAGCTTCGTTATCACCAACGAGTATCTACCTTCGTTACGTCCAACTTTGATTCATCAAGACAATTGATGCTTGTCCTAAGCTTATCGTCCCGCCCTCCGATTTTTCCCGCTCTCCAATCCTACAAGGTGCTGATCCCCACGAAATACTCCGACGCAAGTGCTTAGCCCTGCCATCACTCTATGTGTTGAGCGGTTGGCTTCCAGGCCTGCCGGGCGCCACCGGGAAGTCTCGAGGTTCGTACACCAGACTATATGAATGCTGTTGCCTTGGGCTTCCGATCTCGTCCGGTTGAGATACCTAAACGAATGCAAACGCCTCTCTTGCGGATTGTATCAGCCTCCGTAGTTTGTGGCGACTCGTCCAAAGGGGACTCGCGGCCCAAGCGCCCGCTCGAGCCGGTCTGCGATAATGTCACTGTTGAGATCTTTGAGTATTTCAGAACTGGGAATTCAGGGGCCTACAGCCATACCCTTTAAGTGAGTCGCGGCGGTGTCGAGATTGAGCCTGAAATGCTCCCAGCGAAATCGACCACGCACGACCCTGGCGGCATATGCACTCTGTAGAATCCCAACGCACGGAAGTGACACGTGACTATGCGCTCCGTGAGACACCTCTTAAGCGCAAACATCTGCTGGTTTTTGGGAAATTCGTCGAAGGACCTGACACGATGGCTTGGTGGTAAGTGGTGTGGAGATTGATGTACTATGTATTCAGTGAGGTTTTACAAGACTTCGTCGCGATTGGGCTCGTATATAATTTCCTGGGCACTCTACTCGCTCCGATGGCTTGGCTTGAAATAATTATGCTGGAGAGTGGGCATGTGCATGATCACCAGCACTACATCAATGAATATCTGGCGGCCAAGAGGATTGACAGGGCATGAAGTAGTGGCAAAGTGAATCCCATTGATTCAGGGCTATTGGCCGCTACTGTTGTATTTCGACATTCCACCAGGACAGAATGCTGTTCTTGGACATGCCCAAGGGTTGTCGGAATTCGACCAATTCCTGGGAAGTGGTCCTGGGGAAGAAGCCGAAGGTAAAGAAGAATGAGACATGTTCTTGAATTAGCGGAAAAACTTGATGTTCGTGCTGTGCGTCTTCTTTCATATCTCGCTCGGCTCTGTACATAATATACGAAGACTAGAGAGCAGGAGATTGCTATAATTAGAATAGCAGTAAGAATAGCAGTAAGAATAGCAGTAAGAATAGCAGTAAGAATAGCAGTAAGAATAGCAGTAAGAATAGCAGTAAGATACATAGTAAAATAATAACTAGAATAAAGGTGACAGCATGAATAGAATAGGCACTGAGATACAAGTAACAATAGAAAGGCACGAAGGTTCACCAGCAGACTAGAGTCCAAAGCCGGGTATACGTGCCCATCGCCCGATCATCACGGTTACCGACCCTCTACAGTTCAGAAAGCGAAAGTCACATGGATCTCATAATTGCCTGCATACTAGGAACAAAAGCCCGAACTAAAGTCGTACACTGCTGATTTTCCCCTGACCTCGTCGGCTCAGTCGGAATCCGAGCTGCTGCTGCTGCTGCTGCTCCCACCGTGCCCTCTGGACTTGTACTTCTTCTTGTCCTTCTTATCCTTCTTCTTCTTTTTCTTCTTGTCGTCGAACTTGTTCTCCAGGACATTGGCTCCAATTGCGCCCGCGACCATGCCAGCGACTGTTCCCAACGCGCCGCCGCCAAACTTGTGAGCAGCGTAGCCGGCAGCACCACCGCCGATCAGGGTCGCTCCGAGACCGCGATCACCGTCGGGGCCTTGGCCTTGGTTCGGGCCATACTGATTGTTTCCTGGAGGGTATCCTTGCTGACCGTACTGCTGGGGCTGGCCGTACCCGGACTGCTGGGGAGGATATGGTGACGAGCCACGGTTGTCGTATTGCGGTGGCTGGCCACCGTATGACGGCTGTGGAGAGTGGCCGCCGTATGATGGCTGTGGGGAGTGACCACCGTACGGTGGCTGAGGGGAGTGACCGCCATACGATGGCTGAGGAGGGTGGCCTGCGTAGTTCGGTTGTTGAGGAGGCTGGAATCCGGAGCTTTGCGATTGCTCGTACTGCGGTTGCTGTTGAGCGAACAATGTCAGCCCATGTCTCCCGATTTCGCAACACATCGAATCGCCGGCTAGAGTGTCTGTCTTACCTGGGCATAACCTTGTTGATGCTGCGGCTGCTGGTCGCCGTAATATTGCTGCTGTGGCGGATAACCAGGATTCTGGCCTTGGTGTTGGTAGCCTGGGTTGTAGCCACCGCTATTGTTGTAATAGTCGTTTGCCGACATGTCGTCTCTTACGACTGTAAAAGTCGATCTATCTCTCTGCGGAGGAACGGCAATTGTTCGAAGACCGGATTGGAGTATAGCGCTTGGTCTGCGCTATTTCGTAGAGGGGTCGAAGGAGGATCTGAGTACTCGAAGGATCTTCCACAGGTGCCACGAGAGTCTGCTGGATGCAAGGACGAAGAAGCAGGATGAGGCAGCAAGGTGATGATGTAGGGTCAATAAGCTGACGATTCGCGGGGCAGTGGCAGACGAGCTTCTTGTACTGGCGAGGACGCTTTGATCACAGCCTCGGAGGCAGCTTACGGCCTTAGTAGTGAGCAAGTAAGCTCGGGCTCGGAAGGCACTAACAGGCCGTCAGTGTACCACTTTACTTGCAGTACCTTACTTAATGGTAGTACGTACTACGCAGCCGCAGCACGTCAGTGAGCAACGGCCCTCGTGGCGCAGTAAACGACACTGCCCCTGGCGCTTGCCGCTTATCCGATCTTGTCCCCTTTGGGCATCTTATTCGAAGGTCAGTGGCGCGGGAGCTGAGGAGCTGGGGCTGAAGGTTGTTCAGGCGGATGGCACTTTTACCACACATGGTTAATTTACTGTTAAATTTGGTGCAAATCGTTGTTGTCTATGCTTTGACTTCTGAATCAGCCTTGACTGGCCTTCGTGTTTGCCGTGAGGAGGGCGAGTGGGCAACATGGAAGCCTGGTGCTGGCTTTCTGCAGATTTGAAGTGGGTGACTTCACTTCGACAGATGCCATCACTATTAGAAGCATGTGAAGCATATCAGGATTGCCTACCATATTCTATCCTCTGGGAAGCATGTAATGTACATTTTCCCAGCTAAATGTTTAAGAAAACCTGTGATTGCTAGCAGTCAATAATATAGGACGGTTTGCAACTGCCTGTGTGGGCTTGACGTGAACTATACTAAATTGGGTTCATAATCCAAGTTACTGATCCTGTTGCTGTAGCTGTAGCAGGCGCTGTAATAAGCGTTATAATAAATATTATAGTAGATGCTATAGGAGGCGTTATAGCAGGGATTGTTGTGGCAGTTACTATAGTGGTTGCTGTACTAAAAGCGGATGCTGAGAATACTATGGAGAGCGCTGTAAGAAGCGCAGCGCTGATAAAGATCTTATCAGCGCACCTAGGCGCGCAGGTTAAAGAAGCTTAGACGGGCACCTAGGTGCGCCGCAAATGAGCCCCTTACTAATCTCTCCATCTCGCCGGACTGCATCAACTGTTGTCCTCCAGCACGTTATTTGAAGTATTGTCAAGACCAATATTGGAGAGCAAATCACTACTGAGTTTCTCACAATCATTCCTAGATATGTTCATCACCCTCAAATCGCGCAAGCTGCGCACCAAAGGCGAAATGGAGCAAGTCGCCTCGAAGGTCGCATCGACTGGAAAAGCCGTGGCCACAAATGCTTCCACGAAACGTCGGCCTGCTTGCGTCGCCTGCCACAACCGCAAAGTGAGTGACTCCGGCAAATCAGTGAAACAGTTATTGACAAGAGGAATAGCTACGTTGTACAGGCTCAATGGCAGCGTGCGACAGGTGCAAAGGTCGAAGGATCACGTGCATTGCCGCGAGAAAAGAACCGACTCCTTTCGCTGAGACTGGATCGAATAGCACTGGACTGGCGGCTAGCCCTTCAGAAAGCAATGATGTTGCGGATCAAGCGCGTAGCACTCCCGGTGATAGCTACGCCTCGATCAATTCTCCTCCTAGGCCAGGTAAGCAGGTCAATCGCGCGTCCAGGAAAAGACTGACAGTGACCAGGCGGGGTTTCTTACCCCGAGAGTGCGCCTTTTGTCCAGCCTGGCGATGCAAACTCACTGGCTGTAATGCAAGAGATCATGGAAGGGACCGGCGCGACCACATTCTCGACGCCGTCAAGCGCCACACGCAGTAGCGGCAACACGCCTAGCGACACATGCTCATGCACGCAGAACGTGGTTCAAGTTCTGAGCAACATCGAGGAGGACCAATTCAAGCTCACACAGCTCTCCCTCGACCAGGTGGTGCAGCTGCAGAAGTGGCTCATGTACCAATGCTGCACCGCCCTCGAGTGCCCTAATTGTCACAAGCAGCAGCACGTCCAGACGATTCTTGTGCTGATCTGCGAGCGGATCCTGCTCATGTACGAATGTGGTGCTTCGAGGATCGCAGAAGCCTCGCACGTCCAGACTGCGAGCAGCTCCGACGAAGCGACGAGAGGCCCGGGTGCGTATGCCGACTACTATCGTCACGAACAGCCTGGCGCGCTCTTCGATGGGCTCACGGGAATGCCCATGCAGCAAGCATCGTGTTCAGGCGGGATCTACTCCACGGAGAGCGGCCCCAATCATTCCATAGAAGAGCAGGTCTGCATGGTTCACGCGCTGATGAAGTTGCACATCAAGTCGTTTCGGGGCCTTCTCGAGTGGATTGTTGGGATGTGTGAGGAGACTGGGAATGAGGCGAGAAGAGGGAGGGTCATGGCGCTGGGGGCACGGCTTGGTAAAGTAGAAAAAGTTCTTGATACGTCGGCAGAGATGGCGATGAGTCCGGCGGAGGTACTGTAGTATTGAATCAGCCGACAAGCTTGTTAGACCGTCTTCAATTGCAAGGCATTGTATTCGAAGTCGTTGCACTCTCTGGTCCATGCTGCTTGACACACCCTGACTTGATCAGCGAGCAGCTTGGATAAGACTTACGATTCGAAGCTGGCACATACCTCCAGATAAAAAAAAATCATGTACCTTCAGTCATGCCGAATCCAGGTTTGATGGTGATCTGTTGCTCGTTGTGCCCTTCTATATTGCCTATTCTGGCAACTCTGCGAAGCCGACGATATTTCCTTTTTCGGCAATTGGCTCGGTGCCCTCAAAAGCCAGAGGGTAGCAATCCTCATCGTGAAATACTTGGCTTATTGGCAATGTTCGTAGTGGTTTCTATTAGTGTCTACGCATGAGGCCTATCCAAAGACGCGATGGAGGTGGCAATCTCCTGTTGCTGTGCCCCATAGTAAAGAATGCAGTCGATAATGTCGCTTATGGCACGGCCGACACATCCGCTCAAAGCTCACGTTGCTTGAATGAAGCTTGTGAGGTTCGCGAGTTTCACAAGGTTATGGAGAGAGGCAATGGTTGTGCATAATGTAGAAAACCTGAAAAAAGAAAAGAAAAAAGTACCTCCTGCAAACACAGATCTGACTGAGAGAGGGGTTGCGGTCGAGGAGCAAAAGAAATCCAGACATGAAGCAAAAGAATTGGACGAACAGGGAATCGAACCCTGGACCACCTCTAACTTAGCTGTTAGAACATGCTAAAGAGGTATTATACCACTAAACCATTCGCCCTTGCTTGTTGAAGAGCGAACTCTTATTTGTAAATATATGCCTCATAAATTTGAACTGACTCGCTCATCGTCCACCTCGACCAAAGGACTTGCACACCACAAAGACTCTGGTCAATTTGGCGTTCTTTGAATAGACTTCTTTCAAACAGAATCTAGGTCTTCAGGGTCCTATAACTGTCGCAAGATCCCCTACTCAAATTTCCACCAATTGAAGGAGAACAAGACATTGCCCTTATCCTCTGGCCTCTCCGGGTACATGTCCACCAAATCCTCCTCAGTCGGGTAAAACGCAAAGAATAAATCGTGAACCCCCTTAGCTCCTTCAATTTCACAGCTCACCGTCTTCCATTCTTGCCAACCCCCTGTGCTCGGCACCTCACACTCGCCAACCTTGCGTCCCCTCTCCCAATTGTCCAATCGAATCTGGATCGAACCTCCATTACCACCAGATGCGATTCGGGCTTGGAGAGATGACGCGCCTTTGTCGCCAAAGTCCACGCCTCCAACTTTGATCCAGTCGCGTTGGCGGATGCGGTTCACGTTCATGCCGCCGCCTTCGTCCTCGCAGACTTCGGTGCCCACACCGCGCGAGAAAGCAATCAGCTCAGCTTCCTGACGAACATACGGATCTACGTGCTTCAACTGCGAAGCCCCATCCTCCGTCATGATGAGCTGAGGGATCGTCCCGTCTTGGTTGTACATGAACTGCTCAACTGCAACAGAACGCCAGAAACCGCCGCCGCGGGGGAGAGCGCCATTGTGGTAGAAGAAATAGTTGTTCCCTTGAAACTCGACGTAGCCGGGGTGGTTCGTGAACGCGCGGGACTGGCTCTTCATGACGATGCCGCGGTACGTCCAGGGACCGCCGGGTGCGGGAGCCGTGGAGTAGCGAATGTCTTCGTCGCAGCAATTGGCGGCGTAGAGGATGTAGTAGAGCTCGTCTCTCTTGTAAACCCTGTCATGATGTGAGTTCACGCTGAACAGTTGAGTGAGAGAGTCCTGGTGGTTGCCTACCAAGGACCCTCTTCGTACGAAGATGGCCTATCAGAGTCGTAATCGCGACGAGGACCAAATGTAGCAGCAGTGAGGTTGATCTCTCTCGGCTCGCCCTTGAGCGAGATCATATCCTTGTTGAGCTCGGCATACCACAACCCCGGATTCCCCCAGTACATATACGCCTGCCCATCATCGTCGATAAAGGTATGCGGATCAATCTCATCGTTCGCAATCAGAGGCTCGCCAATAGCGTCGCGGTACGGGCCCGTGACGTTCTCTGCAACAGCTACGCCGATAGCTCTCTCGCCACCTTTTTGCGACATGGGCACGTACCAGAAGAACTGGCCGTCCCGCTCAACGACTTGTCCGGCCCAGGCATCCGACTCAACCCAGTCGAAGGCATCGAGGCCGAGAGGTGATCCGTGGTCTAGCCAGTTGACCATGTCGTCGGTGGAGTAGAGACGCCAGTCACGCATGTCGAAGAACTCCTTGGCTGAGTCTTCGTCGTGGCTGGTGAAGACGTATACGCGACCATCGTGAACCATTGGCGCTGGATCTGCGGTGTAGCGAGTCTGGACGATGGGGTTGTCGGCATTGACGATGCCGAAGAGGCTGGCGACAGCCGCAGCCGCGCCCCATCTGGTGGCAGCAACCATTTCTGATTGCTTCAAGGCAGCTAGCTGAATGCAAGACTCTGTTCGGAGGGGGATGAATTCAGTCTATTCTCGAGAAAGAGAAGCGACAGGAGGGTGAGGACGGCACAGGCTATCGCCCAAGCACGAGCCCTTTAATAAATACTCTTTAGCCATGTTAGTTGTACTGGCCCAGATGCATCATAATCGTCGGGAAGTCGCCGAAAGAGTGCCTGGCCTGGCCAGTTTGTGACGTAGAGCACTTACGTCCCGTTTGTAAGTGCATTGTGCCGCCTTGGTAGCGATGATTGAACTCATCAGCCAACCGGCTAATTGTCTCCGCCCCATCAATGCCGGGTCGAGATCTCGGTTCTTGAGCGGATTTTGGGCTAGTTGAGTGAGTGACAAGCCGGGCTGGGGAAGAATCCTTGTCAAGGTTGTATTGCGCACCAATAACCGCGACATACGAGCACTGTTAGTCCCGGCGTCCCCAGCTTTTTGTGAGGTTGGGATGGCGAACGGAGGGGTCTCCAAGATCCGTGCGGAGTCTGCATGTCACTCTCCCAGAGATGCGGGGAAAGAAGGATATGAAGCGGTCAGGAAGAAATTGGAGGCCCGAGCCTGTACTGGCGGTTTGTACTGTCCCAGTCGTTGGATCATAGCCGGTCGCTCGACGCGGACCCATGCCGAGACCACAACAGTGTTTAAGGATCATAAGCTTAAAATGGAGCCTAGTTTCTGCAGATATCGTTTCGATTCACTCATCACCGTTGTTGGACAAGGCTGCACTCCAGCAGATGAGAGTGGCTTGACCAAGAGATCTGAAGGCCTGCCTCGCGATACCATTGGCGACGCCGTCGGGTCGTCAACCTGAGGTGGCCGCACGTCGTGGGTAAATGAGAGCTCACGGCACGACTTCCTCGTGACATCTTGGAGAATAAATGTAGCTGCTCTGAGAATGCGTGTCTGTTATTTCCACGGACGAGTCGTGGCAGTCTCCACCGCCCACGCATTCAGACGACACTGGTACACACGACTATGGCGCTGATCAGAGATGAACAAGTTCTTTCGTTGTTCTCGCACTCTACTATACTTCAGCCTCATTCCATCTGAAATGTGGCTTGCCTCTGTAAAGTGTGCAGTGCACACAAACTGCGATGGAAGGTCGACTTCGTCCTCGTTCGCCCCGGTCCGACCAAGCGAGGCAGTGAATGCGGCGTCTCTGCAGTCACCGAAAAGATGAAACTGATTCCCAGGGAAACACGTCCAATTAGATTGCGACTTTTCTTTGACCTTGTTCTTTGATACGTCGAGTCCGCAGCCACAACGTTGAAGAAGAGCAAGGCCACGGTGAGCCACTCTGGCACGATATGCCCAAATCTGCGTGCATCGGAAAATAAAATATACTGTTCGATGCGCCGTCTTCGCATCATCCTCCGAGGCTGCTTTTCTCAGAATTCCCCTTTGGTGGTGCAAATTTTCTCTTTGACGATGTCCAACTTATACGCAACTTTTACAACTTCAAAGGACTGGGAACCAGGGGTAGCAAACATCGACGCAATAGCTTCAACGACGAGGCGTGACGGCCATATGGGACATCTGATGGGAGAGGAAGTGCATTCAATGTTGATTGCCGGCTGTTTCTTGCATTCAATGTTGTTCTCATGTCGTTCTCGTGTTGCTCTCATGCTGCTGGACAGTCATGTTAAATAGCACTTTCTTTTCCTTGATCTCATCTGCTCCTCTTCTTTCATCTTCTGTACAACTATCAATAACATCTTTAGCCTTCCTCAGTCTCTCTGACATACATTTATACCCATCACTCTTCCACTGGTCAAGCATTTCATCCTTCTCCTCATCATGGACAACAAGACTGCTCATGGCTACAACATGAGCGAGGAAGACGCCCTCAACTTCCTCAGACAGGCCACGGTGCACGACCGGGCCTCTGACTGCCATCCTATGCAGGATACCTCCTTCGACGGCTTCCAAGGCGACATGCTTACACCAGTCCAGGGGCAGCCTGCTCCTGATGCCTTCACTCCCAACTACCCTGTGGATGGTGACTGGCTCATGACTGAGCCTACCAACTTCATGATGGGTTTCGACCCTTCACAGTCCTTCGACGAATTTTCGCTGGGCATGAACACCAGTGATGCCAATTACCTTGGAGCCATGCCAGACATGCAAAGACTGACACCTTGCATGGCTAACATCGCGAGTGGTGTCTCTCAGCAACCGTGAGTACCATTCCTTACTACTTGATACACGGAGGGCTTGCTAATACTTCAATAGTGACCCTTCCGCCGCCATGTTTGGCATGCCTGGATTGCCTCAAGACCCAATGGACCTCTCCATGCAAGGCTCTCTGTACAGTGAGGACACTGCATCGTCCTTCCCACAGAATTCGATCCAGTCCTTTGAGCCGATGACCCCCAGCGCCATGTTCAGCAGCACTCCCGAGACTCCGTTCTCAGCCCATGTCAAGAACGAAAGCCCACTCATGTCGTCCTCGGGCAACAACAACATCGGTGAATCTGATGAAAGTCTCCGTGTTGAGATGCCTCGTCAATCAAGCATGTGCGATGACCCATTCAAGAAGCACTACTTCAGTCGCATCGAGGGTTACTCTTCCACCAAGGTTCATCGCAGCAGCAAGACCTCTGTCCCCAAGCCGCACCAGGTCGACACCTCTGTCCCCTGGCGTGACGAGGTCCTCCCCGACGCAGCTCGGAAAACCAAGACCTTCAAAGGCTACGTCAAGAACTACGGCCAAGCACGTCTTGTGGATGAAGCCTGGCGCCGCTCTCATGTCCAGGGTGGCCCCTGCAAGACAACCAACCCATCCACCGATAGCACGTTCCCCGATCTCACTGCTGTCGAGGCTGATCCTCAATACTTGAAGCTCTGCTCGCAGATCTTCTATGCCCTCTGCGACTGGGGTCGCATCTCGGAGTGGACCCAGGTCGTTACGGCTCAGCAGCGAGAGGAGTTGCTGAATGAGATCCACGCAGACCGTGTCGCGAGAGGCAAGCATGGGTCGAGGGGCATGACTGCGGATCAGTTGCGTCCGAGTGACGAGAAGCTGGCTGGACTGATTCCAGACACCGATGAGCAGCACATGCGCTTGATGGGTATTCCCTTCCCCGAGGACTACGTCCTCGAACAAATGGCGACCAATCTCTTGGTAAGTATCCCCTTGTTCCTTTCCTTGTTGACTCAAACCCTTCGCTAACACTTCGAAGGATGCAGCCATCGACGCCCAGCAGGGCAAGCTGAACACGCAGCCGTGGAGCACGGCTGATCAGGGTTAGGAGCCCTACAGCACCCTGCAGGACCGCGTCGATGCCATCGTCGAGACCCTCCGGATCTCGAAGCAGGTCTACAAGTCGCTTCGCAGCTCGAGCCTCTCGTGGGTGCACCGCATCGCGAGCCAGCCGATGCACGAGGTCAAGTCGAAGCGCAACAACACGGTCGTCAACTTTGCCAAGAATAGGAGGGCAAAGTGGGCGACGGAGATCACGCAGAAGGACTGGGAGGTGAAGGGTGAAAAGGGCGAGGCGGAGGAGCAGTGAGAAGGATAAGTGCGTGGGGTGTCAGAGTCTGATTCTGCTTGAAGATGAGCAGTGTGAGTGCTTTGTGATCTACCGTTTCTGATCTTTCGTACGGGGATCTTGGTTGAGAGAATAGGCGCCATCGCGTGCTATGGTGCTATGCCATTCGGACAAGTAGGATTATCTTGGATCGCGGAGCTTTTGGATTCGACAGCAGGATAGATGTCTCATTCGCCATGATTTGTGATCAGAAAACTGTTTCCAATTAAAGAAGATAAATGACAAAGTTGGTGAGAAGTACCTGACTCCCGAGCCCCCGAACGCCTTGAAGATGACATGTTACTTGATTCGTTAGATGCTGAACCCGAAAGATCCGTCAAAAACGTCGAAGTCCTTGGCTGTCTTTGCGTTTCCTCCACGGAGAGCCTTGAGTACATCGATCGAGGGGACCTTGTTTGCCGGGTAGAAGAGGAGAAGATGATCCATGTCCTCGGGCGTCATGTCGCACATGTCCTCCCACTTGTACGTATCGCTAACCTTTATCATCCTGAATAATCATTAGCAGGGTACTTTGATCAGGCACATGTTCTCCCCTTACCATCTCATCCTCTTGGGGCTCTCCTCCGGGTTCGGCGCAATCTTGCGCAGCCTTGCCCTCAGCTCACCAGTAGCCTCGATCGCATTTCCCGCGTTCTTCGGCAGTGCATTCGCAATGAACTTGCGAATGGACGCAGCCAGCCTCGGTCCCTTACCATTCGTGCTGACCATGATCTGCAGAGGGCCATCCCTATGAACGCTGCCAAAGTAGAAGTCGCACTCCGGCGGCACGTCTGCGATGTTGGCGGCAATCTTTTTCTCCTTGCAGAGCTTCCATATCGTTGTCGAGGCATCTGGGTCGTCGATGGCCACAAGGACCATGTCTGCGTCATCGAGGTCGGAGGGTTCGAAGAGACGATCGACGTGGGTGACTTGGTTCTCGGCGACACGGTAGGCAACTTCGGGGTTCAGTCCATCCTTGGGACAGATGACGGTGACTTTGGCGTCGGCATTGAGGCAGTTCAGAATGCGACCGGCAGCGACCTGGAAAAAGAGGCAAACGTTAGAAAGCGTGCAAACGGATAGAGAGGGTATCGGGAAGTATCGTACCTCGCCGCCGCCAACGACCAGAACATGCTTGTCCTTGATCTGCCAGGCGAGAATGAGGCTCCCGCCGGGCTGGACTGCAGGGAACGACTTTGACATTTCGTGTCAGGCACAGCTGTAGAGATACTGATGCTGCGAGAATGTCGATTTGGGTCGCTGGGCTGAAGCTTTTGGGCGACTTCGGGGATTGCCGATAAGAGCAGCGCGATAAGAGATGGGCAAGCGGCGATGACAGGGAACTTCGTTTTTCACTGGTTTACGCACGTTAGAGAAAGTACCTCACTAGCACTTCGTGCTGATGTACCCCTCGACACATGACGAACACCTGCAGCATCCTCCTCGTTCAATAATTCCTCCCTCGCTGCCTCCCTCAACCGTCCTCCAAGCTCTATAGCCTTTCGCCTAGCTGGAGCTGAGGCGGGGATAGCACCAGCCTCCGATCGATCAACCTCCTACTCGATTCCCTCCGGCTTCACTCCCAGCATTGCTCTCCCGCCTCCCATGCCCACGCCGTCCTGCCATCCGTCACCATGTCGGGGCGCAAGCTGGGCGGCGGTCGCATCTTAGGCAGCGGCAAGGGCCTCGCTCCTCCAGCACCAGCCGTGGCTCCTCGAGCTACCAGCCCGTTTGCGCCTTCAGAAAGCACCGTTTCCATCGCGTCTTCGTCCCTGTCACCGCCTGCCAGCTCGGGTCTTCCGGATCCTGGACAGGATATTGGAGCGACTATCAGTGTAGGGGCTCAACCAAAAGATGGCGGTGCCGATACAGGAACGCTTGTTTGTCCGATATGTAGCGATGAGATGGTGAGATTTGCCTATCCGCCCAGGCGCATATCTAGCCAGCTACTAATTGCTGGCAGGTCACATTGTTGCAGCTGAACCGACACATCGACGACAATCACCAAGAGCTGCCAGAAGAGGCCCAAGATGAAGTCAAGACCTGGTTTGACAAGCAAGTCCTCAAGGCGAAACGATTCCAGCCGCTCTCCATCATCAACTCCAAGATCAGAGGTCTTGAGGTTTTCGAATCCAACGAGTCGACGCCTGTGCCGGCCACTGCCGCACCTGGCAAGCTCCCCCTCGAAGGGCCGATCGATCCAGACGAGCTCATCACTAGATCTCATTGGCAACGGACCACTTCAAACGACTTCTGTACCGACCCAACATGCGGTAAGAGCTTGGGCCCCCTGGTCGGCAGCATCAACTGTAGGCATTGCGGTCGGCTCTTCTGCGAAGTACATACCATGTACCAGATGAAACTCAGCCGAAGCGCTCAACACGAGCCGGTGCGAGGTTATTGGGCTCGAGTTTGCGAGACATGTTTCGTCTCAAGAGAAGGATACAACGATCACAACGGCGTCACAACGGATCACACAGCCACTTTCGCGGCAATAAGAAGGAAGCGAGTAGAGCGGCAGACTTTGGAAGTCTCGAGACTCGAAAAGCGTTTGACGAAGTTGACACGGCTTCTCGCAGATCCTCCAGACAATGTCAGCTCCCCGTCAAACGGTTCCATATTGTCACCCGTGACGTCGCTGGCGGGTCAAAAGAACGCCCGGAAGCTGATCGAGCAATCCGTCGTGACCTGGGAGGAGGACAACACAGTGTCGAATTGCCCATTCTGCAAGCAGGAATTTGGATCATGGACATTCAGGCGGCATCATTGCAGGATATGTGGTCGCGTAGTATGCGCCGATCCTCAGACAGCCTGTTCGTCTGAGGTCGGCCTGAATGTTGCCAACCGTATGTTTCAACCCACCGTCCCCATCGCCTCCAATCTAATGGTTCATGCAGCACAAAAAGCAACAGAGAAGCCTGCGGCCGACAACGGCGTCAGCGTCGACGTCCGCATGTGCCGCGACTGCAAACACACCATCTTCGCCACGCGCGACTTTGCCGCCTCGCTCAGCCACAAACCCGCCGACCAGCGTGCCTACGAGACACTCCGCCAGTTTGAACGCGGCATTCGCCAGCTTCTTCCTTCCTTCCACCGCGCCCTCCTCGCGCTGCAGCCCGAAAAGAGTGAGAACGGCGAGGTTGACCTCGCGAAGCCGCCGCCAACGCATGCGCAAATCCAGGAGGCGGCCAAGATTCGCAAGAGGCTGGTCGACAGCTTCGCGAAATACGGGATGGCAGCGAAGAGGATGAGAGATCTGCCGGGAGGTGGACAGGCGCAACAGAAGTTGCAGATGGCGGTATATACCTACGCCAGCGGGTTCCTGCACACCAATATGCTCCCACTCAAGAGCGTCCCGTCCATGCTACGAAACAGCAGCAGCTCATCTTCTTCCTCGTCTCGCCTTCTGCCGCACGCCCAACAGTCCTCCTCCAGCCTCCGGCACTCCCTCCTCGCCTCGCCCAGCACACCACCCACGCCCTCCGCCACATCTTCCTCCAATGGTCATCCCGACGACGACAACGACGGCGGCAGCACGACCAGCACAGTCGTCTCGCACCTCGAAACCGAAGAGCGTCAGTTACGCGAGCGGCTCGTCGTGCTGGAGGAGCAGAAGTTCATGGTGGAGGGTATGGCGAGGACGGCGAGGGAGGCGAGAAGGTTCGAGGAGGTGGCGGCGCTAGGGAGGAACGTGGAGGAGTTGGAGGGTGAGATTGGGGAGTTGAGGAGGAGGGTAGGGGAGGTGGAGAGGAGGTGGGAGGGGGTTTATGGTTGAGCATGAGAGCAGAGAAGGAGAGGGGATGATTTGGGGATCATTGCATGGCGTGCGGCGTTCTTTGGTATGTTTCGTAAGGTATGACTTAGCATCTGTTCATGAGGGTCGGACGACCAAATATCATACTATCACATCACGGCATAGCCGCCATATTGAGCTTACTCGCCATCTGATACACAAGGATCCCGACTCCCTGCTACCACGGCCTTCAAGAACATGCTCAATAGCCTCAGAACGTCTGCACAGAATGAAATGCTTGAAACTCTCAATTCAGCCCATGCTCTTCCCCTTGGGGGATCGAATAAGACGGGAAGGTAGAAGCTCGTTCAGAAGTATATAAAGCGGAAAGAAAAGCCCAATTGCAAGAAACCAGAATACCGCACATGCATTGTGAAACACAAGGTATAGAACGCCGCTCAAACACCATCGACAACCATCTGTCGATAAAGTAGACAAACAGGGAAAATAACATAACGGCGCCAGCACAAGATGCGAGTCAAGAAGAGAACAGTAAAAAAGCCCCCAATTATGCCGCGACACTCTCTACGCCGCTGAGGAATTGCTTCACCCGCCGCGTCTCAAGGTTGTCGCTTTCGCTCTCGACAGCCTTAAGAAGACTGTCAATCACGGCGTCGACCTCTGCTTCCTGCGTGCCCGTGCACAGCGCGACAACTTTGCGGTACTTGACCTCGACATCTCGGCTTCGACCCTTGAGGGCTTGGACCATCTTGCGGGTCACATCGCGCCGGCTCTCGACGGCACGGATCCTAGCCTTGAGTATGGATGTGGACGGAAGCATACCCTCGGCACCTGTGCCGTTGGCTGCAGACTCCTCAGCCGCTTCGAGCATCGCGGAGAGCTCGGTCTCCCAAGATGACGAGGGGTTTGGCTGTGAAGTCCGCGACTGCTCTTGCATGAGGCGGACTTGCTCGTCTTCGCGGGCATGTGACAAGTTCGCGACCCGTTGACGAGCGAGCGACTGTTTCTTCAAAGTCGCCGTGAGGTGCTCAAGCTCACGCCGAGCATCTCCAAGTTGAGACGAAGTAGTTCGGAGGTTGCTGTGAACGGCATCGATAGCAGCCTGCTTCGACTTCATTTCCTGCTGGAAGGAGGTGCCAGTGTCTCTCAGTAGTTGTGTGATAGCTGTCGTTGTCAGCGAGGCCTTTCACGAGGCTGAGATGAAGTATACTTACATGCGATAATATCGTCACTGCTTTCTCCCGTCTGAACAGGAGGGGCCGTTGTGGGTTCGGCACCAAGATTTGCCAATACTGCTTTTGCAGCAGCGTCTCCGTTGGTCTGGGGCTCGGTGTCGTCTGTGCCAATGCCAAAGTCCAATGGCCGCAAGCCCACGCGGTTGGCAATCTTGGGATCTGCGCCAACTTCGATCAGCTGTGAGATGATGCTGCGGTTACCAATCCTGGCAGCGATGTTCAGAGCCGTGTCTCCTGCGCTGTCCTGTGCATTCACAATCTCTGACATGAATCGTGCAATACCCATCTTGGGAATATTCGACTGCGAGCTACTTGGCTGGTTGCCATTCGTTTGCGCGGTCTGGCTGCTGGGCACACTGCCTTGTCGAACGACCCATTCCAAGAGGCTCTCGAGGTAGTATCTGCTGGCCGTATTGCGCCCCTTGACCGCGCTTGTAACGGCAATATGATGCAGCACAGTGCGGCTCTTGTGATCGCGAGCTTCAATGGTGCTGCCGAGAAGCTCGAGGAGATCAGGGAACGACCCTTGCTCGACCGAGTTTGTGACGAGACATGCTCGCATCAAGGCCGTTTCGCCAGAGCTGTTCATCCTGTGCGGTGAAGCACCTGCATCTATCAAAGCTCGCAGAAGTGGCATGCGTGCTAGAGTAGCAGCCCAGTGCAGAGCGGTGTGACTTTGAGCATCGATAGGCATGTCGAGCTCCTGTGGTGTGCAAGAACGAAGCTGAAGCTGCTTCTCGGCATCTGTGGCGTTCGAGTCCATGAATAATGACATGAGCATGCTCCGCTTGTGTTCAATGTCCGGAGACATCTCGTATGGCAATGGTGGTAGCGGACCATTGCCATCCTCGCCAGCCTCACGGTCCTGAAGGCCACTCTGTGTGTAGAGGAACGACTCATTGGGCTCTGTGGGTGAGCCAGGGAATGCGTTCGCATACATATCCACGCTTTGGTTGAAGTTGCCATAGCTGTCTGCCGGCGTCATCGTCATTCGCTGCCGCTTTCGCGGTGGCTCATCATTTTGTGCCATTGCCGGGCCGCTTTGCTGTTGCGTAGAATAGGCAGAGTCGACTTGCTGTCCATAATCCGAGGCGAAGCTCTGCTGCGAGTTTCCGGGGAAATCCTCTCCGTTCTGCATCGACGGCTGTCGGCTGAAGCTGGGGGCTCTGGTAGGGCCATTGCGGCTTCGAGGGCCAGGCGAATCGAAACGAGCCTTGCTGATAGCGGCGACTGCGTGCGAGGCGGTGCTGGAGATGTTTTTGAAGAATGTTCCGGACATGCCATTAGGACGGCCATCTGCACCCGAGGCTGAGTTGCTGTACATGCGCTTGCGCTGGGCAGCCATGGCTTGCTCCTTGGTTGGCGTGTTGAAATCGCCTCGGCCAGCCACACCACCGTCCTGGCCCATATCGTATGTCAGGAGAGGACGAAGGAGTTCCTCCACGCCATACTGCCTGCAAACCTCCACACCGCGCTCGAACTTGATCCATGTGCCCTGGTATTTGCCGTAGCCACCTTGGACCTTCTCGTGCTCGCCAGTCTGAATTTCCTTCTCGAGGATCTTGGTTCGCTTGCCCTTGTCGACACCAGCAACTTTGAGGATCTGGGTGGCATTGAGCCATGAGTCGTTTCGGCGACGCATCACGGCGACACCATTGACTTCCATCTCGTAGACATCGACGCCGGAATACGAGGCCTGCAGATTGTTAGTGCGTGATATGCGAGAGGGTGCGTAGACACAGGTCCAAGACATACCGAGTAGATCTGTACATGATCAGCTCCTCCGAAGCCCCTGTGGAATGAGCCCTGCATCCCCGGCTGTGATTGTTGGCTCATGCTGAAAGATTGTTGCGACGTCTGGGACGCCGAAGGCATTGTGGACTATCAGAATTTGGGGGTTAAATGGAGGCGAACGATGCAAGAAGGCAGCTGGCTCAAAAGTGGGCAGAGTGGAAGTCGGGAAGTAAGTTCGACACAGACGGAAGCAGGATGCGTTGCGATAGTTATCGTTGGTAATATCTCGAAACTCGAGAACGGGATGCGCGCATACCCTTGCGGTCGTTCAATCGGTGCGCGGCGTAACTGCAGATGGGATCCGGCCGAAGTTGCAGGAGGGCCAGTAAATACAGACGCTGGTGTTCAGGAAGCGCCCAAGCGGAAGAGGTGCCGAGACGGTCGAAGAAGAGAAAGTTCGTCCAGAAACGGCGGTGGTGAAGGTTGCGGTGATGAGGAATGACCGCGGCAGAACGAGGAGAGCAAGTTGCAGTGGCCGTGGCAGGGTATGAGAATGTGAGAACCACTGGCCTGCACTGGAGTTTGGGAGGATGGGCGCGAAAAGGGTACGTACCCACGGCGCCAGATGAGGAAAGGACGAGGGAGGGGCGCTCCTTCCAATTCGCAGCTGCAGCTAATAATGCAAGTGCGACCGCTCGCTTCTCTGTCCCTGCAGTTGGTAACACTTGCAATAATTGCAATGTATCAAGAAGACTTGGTTTAATTGACAGATGGTTCCAATACAGGATGCATGCATCAAGTGCAGAAGCAAAGTTCAGCATGCGTTCAGTGACAACCTGCGTCATGCCACCATTCGCCAAAGCTTCACCACGACCTCCAAAATCCACCGAATGGAGAACCCATCATCGACAAGTTTCACCTAAGCCAGTCGTTCACAATGGCCCATCGAGCACTGCAGGCACACGCATGTTCTGCAGCCCTTGAGTCCATGCAGCGTCATCTGCAAGTTCCACCGACGCGTCTCAGCCGAACCACTCTACGCGTCTTGACAACGGACCCGAAAAGAGGGCGTGTCTCTTTCGTGATCTCGTGTCACGGACCGCGTTGCTGTGGCGCGGGGCACTTTAGCCCGGGCGTGCTCCACTGTGGCTGAGACCCAGCTCCGTGGCTGACTGCTCATCTTCGTGTGGCTAGTGGGCCGACGACAATTTGATGAACAGGAATCAAAGCCAAACCGTCCAAGTTTCCATATCGAACAAGCCAGTAGGTCGGGCTTGATCTGAGTTTGCTAGCAGCTGGCTGCGAAGCATCATCATGGCCCAAGTCAGAACCCATGCTGAAGCCATATCTGCCATCCTCTCCAAAGGAAAACCAACGAAGCAGACGTCTCTAAACCGAAACAACATCCTTCACACCTACCGACACATCCTCCGCGAACTCTCGTATCTCCCTCCCGCCGTCCGCATGAATATCCAAGAACCAATCGTCAAACGTTTCCATCAGCACCAACATAATAAGCAGGGATTGCATGATGGCAGACGCCGTGATCGAGCTCGCACCGCCTTACGGATGCTTCGCAGCGCCAATTCTGGCGGAAAGCTGGCCTACCAGGAACTGATAGAGAAAGCCTTTGGCCGCTCGTGGATCCGAAGGCACAAACTCATGGACCATTTCCTTCAGAAACCAGCTGAGGAGGGCCCACAGAACTCTGAAGAGCTTGCAGAAGCCGCCAAGAACCTGAAGATGCTGGACACCGCTCGGGCTATCCGCCACCCTGGAATATTGGATGCTTCACCTCAGGAGCCATTGAGGAGACGCGGCTATCAGCGCTTCAATATGGACGAGATCTTGCATGCTCTCAGACTGCAGAGGTCCCGCCAACAAAAGAGCCCCATTAACAGCTGGCCTCTGGGGCCAATCCACAGGATTGACCCAGACAAGCACGTTCCCAAGAAGAACATCTGGAATAAGGATCCTGCTCCGGAACTGGTTGCGACAAAGCGAGAAAAGTACTGGAACATACAGATCGGCAGACTGGAGGTGCCACTGGACAAGTCTGAATGGGATCTCTTGGAGCAGCTGTCTCGGGGACTACAAAACACGAGCCTGGAGTGGACGATGCCAAAGCGAAGAACGCCTGCGCAACACGGCCTTGATAATATGTCAGAGGCGGAACGTCGGGACTGGAACTGGGAAGTGTTTGCATCACAGCCCATCTCGACTATCGAAAAGGAGAAACGACACGATCGTCAACGAAGGTCCGGTGAGCGACCATTGGGGCCTTATGGACGACAAGCATCTACTGTAAACACACCATCCGCGAGGTGGTTCCGCCGAGCGTACCTCAAGACGCTGTTGCGCAGCCCATACTCCGAGCTGGACCCGAAGACGATGGAGAAGACGGTAAAATGGGGCCCGTTGAAGCTCAAAGCCGCAGCACCGTCACCTATGCAGATGGCAGTGTTCGAGGGAGCGCCTGAATCACCGACGAAGAAACGAAGGGGTAGCCGATCTCACAGTTGAGCGTTCAATTAGCTTTATAATACCCAATAATCTCTACTTCACGCCGCGACTGCCAATCCACAACTATGGCACTCAATCCAGGAGCGTCGACAGCTTGACCAGCCCCTCGCGATCAACGCGCATTCCTACCCACTCACTCTGCGCCACGGCCCCAATGCTCTCGTAAAACTTGATGCTCGGCTCATTCCACTTGAGCACGCTCCAGTCCAACCTCGCGCCACCCATCGCGCGCACCTCCTTCGCGAGCGCCACGAGCAGCTTCTTGCCGTATCCCTTGCCCCTCTGCGACGGCTTGACGTACAGATCCTCGAGGTAGATGCTCGAGACGGAGCGCCAGGTGCTGTAGTTGTAGAAGTAGAGGGCCATGCCGACAGCGGTACCGTCCGGGTCGACGAGGAGGAGGCAGCGGGCCGGGCGGGTGGGGGAAGTGGGCTCGGTGTTGGGGAGGCCGGCAGGGTCGTAGACGGCGTCAGCGGGGGCGAAGGCAATGGTGGCCTGGAGGGTCTCGACGGTAGCCTCGACGGCGTCGGACTCTTTCTCGTAGTCGGCAAGTTCTTGGATCAGGTCGAGGATCTGCTTGGCGTCTGGTAAGAGTGGTGTCAGCTCTGAATAGGGTGGCGCTTCTTTGTCGAGCAATTGAGGGGAAGTTTGGGCGTGAATAACTTACCCTCACGGCGCGCATGGCGTAAAACAGCTTCACCGGCCATGATGGATGTTTATAGTGTCTTGTAAGCCGTCTAGACTCTTGAGATGGCTTGTGTAAGGTTCTCGGGATGATAGAATTGACGATGGTATCCGCCAAGAACGTGGGACAAGGGTCCTTTATGTACTTGCGGCAGTGAGAGCTCGGTGGCCTGAATGCCGAATGTAACAGATACGGAATACGAAAGCAGCACGAGTCACTGCGTGTTAAACCGAAAAGGTGATGGCTTCCCCACGCAATGTGTAGTCAAGGGCGCGCTCTGTGTATGATTTGTGATGGCGGGGATGGAGGGGCAGCGGAGGCCCGATGTCGGGAGTTTGTCGTGAAGATGATGGGTACAGGGTAGCGACGGTAGGTCACTCCTCGTGACGGCAATTACTTCCAGGCTGATGGAGACATGGAATAATTACATTTCTTGTTGTCTGTCCAATGTGCTTGTTCCTCCCATGGTCAATTGCTGTGTAAAGAGGCAGCATATCTTGCGTGTGCCGGTCATGGATGATTGAACTGCCAGCACCAACACGATGTTCCGTCTTTCACCAATGTCCACGAGGGATGCAACCCGTGAGTTACGCGATTTTCAACGCATTTGGAATTGCGTCAAATGTTCTCAGTGTGAACCTAAATTAAGATCAGATTTAAATCTAGCAGAGAAAATGAAATATTGCACGGCGCGGCACATCACAGGAAGCACCCACTTCCGTAGACCCTATCTAGGTAGTATACACATCACTCCAACCACCACCTAAGCATAAGCACCCTATTCTGTGTACACAGAAGCATATATACTCATAGCCAATTAAATAAGTATATGTAGTCTAAGTAATTCTATATGTTCTAGTATGCAAGTCATTCATATAAACCATTCATGCACATTCCGCCCATGGTTACAGTAGCTCCCTATGTCCCTCAAGCCAACACCAGTAGGCCAATCACTCCAAGAGCCAGTGCGCCAAACGAAGGCTCGAGCGCATAGGCAGCATTATCATCATCGCCCTCCGCGTCGCCGCTAGTCTCGGCAGCTGAGTCGGAAGAAGTGGTCGTAGTCTCCTCAGCGTCACCACCAGTGGTGGAAGTGGAAGTGGAAGTGGACGCCTCCGCCGAGCTCGTGCTCTTCACGGTCGTCTCACTTGTCTCAGTAGAAGTCTCCTCCTCGGTCGTCGTATTCTCAGCCGCCTCCGTGCTGGTCTCCTCAGCAGCCTCCGACGACGACGACGAGGACGTCTTCGTAGAAGCAGCGCTGGAGCTAGAACTTGACTTGCTCGACGTCTCGCCGCCCGATGCCTCGTCCACCATCTCGCGCACCCACGCGCCAGCCTCGTCCGAGTAGATGTCGAAGTAGTTGAGGTGCGTCTCGACGACGTCACCCTGGGCGCAGATGGGGTCCGTCTCGACGCACCAGTTGCGCAGCACGTCGGCGTACTCGTTGAGACCCGAGAGTTGGTCGGATGGGCGGGGGAAGAGGCCATCCTTGGAGGCGCCAGTCAGGTAGTTGTAAGACTGCTTGGCCGTGTGTCTTGTGTCACCAAAGACCATGGCGGCGACGACTATATTCTTGTTAGTCAAGTCTGGGACGTGAAGTGGCTGGATCTTAAGAGACGTACTCATCTTGCCAGCGTCGCTGGACCGGGCAAGCGGAGGGTTCGACTTTTGCTGGCAGCCCTGGAAGAAGGTACCGCCACCACCACCGAGAATATCACCAATTGTCTGTGCACCTTGGCTGTAGCCGCTCAGCACCAGCTTGGTATCAGGACACCTCTTGTTGTACGTCTTGATCTGCGCCGCGCCGTTGATAGCACCCTCCTCGACGGCACCGCAGTACTCGTCCTCGAGCATGTTCTGCCATTGGACGTCCTCATAGTCGCAGTCGTCGAGACCGGAGCAGATGGCTGTGACGAGCTGGCCCTGGCGGCCGGGGTAGGGTTCGTTGTTGCCCTTCGCAAGGAAGATGTGAACGGAGGAGCACTCGGTGGTTGTCTGCTGGGCGACGGCGGAGCTGGGAAGAAGCGCGGCCGTTGCGAGGACGGCCTGGGATGTTGAGAGCTTCATCTTGACGGCGAATATGACAAAGAGCCGTTCACTCAAGGTTCCGTGCTCATTCTCCAGAGGGAAGTTGAGGAAGATGACAGGGTGATCCTGGGAGGAAGAAATAGGATACAGAAGCCGAGGAATCAGTGCGTTGCGTGCGGCCGAACTGATCGGGGCGATCTCGTATCCATGTTGCCCCCATATTGAGAGCAAAGACGGCAATCATCAATCCACTTGCGGAGCTGGTCGCCAGGGGTCAAGATCCATCAAGTCGCGACGCTAAGTCCACATGACAAGCCTGATCTGCATGGGAGCGACGGAGCGAAGCGATAAAAGCTGACATGGGGGTGGTTGCTGCGACAGGAAATTGATGAAGCTCATTTGGCAGCGTGGTGGAGGCTGCGTGAGTCCTGGATGAAGCAATCACGAACCTTGCATCTATCTATATTCCCGGGAATATCAATGAATACAAAACCAAACAGGCATGCTTCCCATCGTGCAGGATTTAAACTCGCTGCAGCTAGTCGAGCTGATGGTGCGTGCCTATCTTGGAACCGTCGGGGAGCTAACTGGCTCGAGTCCCACACAGCGCCGGCGATGGGCAACGGCCAAGAAAAGAATTTCTAAAACAATGCACACAGTTGGCTGCGCTAGGGCTTGCTTGCCATGGGAAACACGAGAGAGACTCGGCAGGGTGACAGTGGTTGAATTGCCGTGAAGTACGTCATTGCAATGGTGAAAAAGAGAGACTGAGGTTCAGCAGTGTTGGTGATGTGATCCTATCGCCAAGCTGTTTCGCAGAAAACCCCCAATGGCTGCCAGTCAGTGAGACGAGGAATCCGACGCCAGGCACAGTCGCTGGTCTCAACCGCAGCTGAAGTGAAACCGACCAGCGGAGCATCGTAACAGTGCAAACATGACGACGACTTCTCGAGCACCCATCTAGCGGATCCAACGGAATGTGATTGTCCCCAGTACGAAGCATTGTTGACGTACCGGACTTTGTTCACTTGGGCTGAGGCTCTCCACGCCTTTTGGTTCACCCTTGTAGGTGACCGTGCACTGCTTCATCACCACCACTTCAAGCTCCGTATCAAGTGCATCACCGCACTCAACACACTTGATCAAAGATCATGGCCTCTTCCGTAATGTATGCTTCAGTGATAATGTCGTGGCGTGAGTGATCGCTCTCTGGCCATGAATGGTCGTGCACTCCACGAGCGATACTCAACGTTCTGGTCTATTGCATGCGCATTGCCGTCTTCACCCAACTCGTGGAAGCATACAAGCTCGAATTGCGCAACACTCAAACACACCGACAAGCCCAGTGCGAAGGAGGCATCAAGCAAAGACATCAAAATGCCTTCGCAAAGCTCCCTTCGCCCCCGTCAGGAGTATCACTCCCAAGTCCAGTTCGGCCTCTCTCTCGACTTCGCCTTCGCCCGCCCAGACGCTCCCTCAGGCTTCAACTACCACCTCCTACCACGACCCGCTCAGCGCTCCTGGGACGATGCGTGCATCCGCCACGTAGCCGAATGTCTAGAGCACGCGGGCTATCCCGCTGCCACAGTCGAGGGCGGCTACCCCAGACGACCCCATAGACAGCTGCTATTATTGAAGCACCGTTTTGAGACGCTGACAAGCGGAGACAGGTACCCAGGCTACTCCTGCTGGGTTCTGCTGACGGACGAGCATTTGGCTTCGAGGATAAACCTGAAGGATCACATCCCGACGCAGCTGAGCACCCCGCTAATGAGCGAGACCGAGGTTGACCAGGGATACATCAGTACACAAGCTTCACTCATCGAACTAGCCTTGATCGTCGACGAAAATATCCTGCTGACCGAAAGTTGTGGCCTCCGTGTCAACGTGAGCATCGCAGAGACTGGCCGCGCGGAGAGCCTCAGTCTCCGCGAGGCGAAGCGCATGACCACTCTTGTTCTCCTTCTCGAAGACATGCATTTGTGGCCGCTTTGCCCTGCGAAACGGAGAGAGCATTTCCACTCCATCCGCCATTCTCGAATCGTAGCTGCTAGGCACATGGTCCAAGTGAACCGGGAATACAGGCTCGAAGATGATGACCAGGCAAGGCTTTACCTCCCACCCATCCTGAAAGCAGTCCTGGGCGAAGCATTGAAGACAATTTGGGCATGCCCCAGCATAGGAAGCCTTGCCGACGGCCTCAAGGAGGCAAATCCGGCCGGCCTCCGGACCGCAGTCCGTCTGAACCACCACAGACATCCGCGCACAGATGATGATTGGAGCATGGAATTCTGCCATGCCCCCGCCAGCTTCCGCCCGACCTTCATCGAGGACTGGTTGAACGTCGTTCTCACAATTGCAAAGGCGGCTTCACTGACATCTCGCCAGTTTCGAGAGCTGATTGAGGTGCTGGTTGAGGCGAGGCGGTCGATTCAAATACCGTACGGGGGATCGCCAGACTCCAGAGACGTACAGCATCTGCTGGATGTGCTCGGTGCAGCTATGCAACCTTACTGGAGTGTGCGATTGCCGGGTCGGAGCTGGGCGGCGGAGCTTGAGATGCTCAAACAGGGGATCGATCCGAATGCATCGGAGGACGGTACTGCAGTCTTCCAGTGATCCAGCAATATCGAGAGGGCACGCAGTAGTGTTGCCCCCAAAATTAGATTGCCTGACCTTCGACTGACATTCTCGTTGACTTGGGACTTCGGTGACATGCTGAGAGTGAATTGGTTGTATTATGGTTTATATGTACGGTCATTTGGCAGCAGGAACTGTGTTCATGGTGCACCCTTAGAATGACTGCGGCAGTTATTCAACGGACTCGATCCATCCTTTTACAGTAGGTACCTGTATTCCGGTGACAGATCGCCGAGATCCGCTTTTTCCTCCGCCGTGAGACCGTGATCCTCGCCGCTTCGGGCATCACGCTGTCTGTTGGCATGCCAGCACCCGATTGCATATAGCGTCGAGGCGATGATGCTGAGGATTGTGAAAGCAATGCAGATACTGTATCCGGTAACATACTTCGGCGCATCCTCGGCAAGGAAGGCGTAAGAGCTGCAACTGTGTTAGTGATGTGTGGGGCCACGCTTTTGCGTGCGGATAGCTTCACTTACGCAATGATACCACCAATATTTCCGAACCCAACTTGCCACGCAGAACCGACTGCTCGACGAGTATGACCACCCAAATTCATGTTAAAGAAACATACAATAAGCGGCATGGCAGTGTAAGATCCTGAAGTTACTAAAAATAGAGCGCCGTACTGCAAATCTTTGTTGTCGTGGACGGTGATGAGGATCGCGAAACCCACGATGGCGACGATGATTGCGAAGACAACGAAGGCGAAGCGGTGCCTCACCTTGTCAGACGCGAAGGCGAGACACATGGAGAAGCCGAATGCTGCCACCCATGGCGGAACGCTGTGCAGCTGCGTCTCGATCTGGTTGTAGCCATAAGTCCGAATGATGCCTGGTGCGAAGTAGGCGTAACTGTAAGCCGGAACGATGAGCCCAAAGTACATGAAGCCGCCCAGAATGACCTTGTAGTCTTTGAAGACCCTTCCGACGTCGCCGAGGGTGGCCTTGCGCTCGCGGCCGGACTCGCCCTGGTCCAATGCCAGCTTTGCTTTCACGTAGGCGCGCTCCTCGTTTGTGAGCCACTTGACGTCCTCGGGGAAATCGGGAAGAAGGAAGAAGAAGAAGAAGCTGACGACGACGGTCAGGGCCCCCTCGAGGATGAAGATGAATCTCCAGCCGAGGGCATTGTCGGTGATACCGGGCAGTGACAGGCCGATATTGCCCATTTTTCCGATCCCGGCCGCAAGCAATCCACCAAACGCCCCGGCCAATGTAGTTGAATTAAAGAAGAAGCTGTACTGTAGAACAAGTTAGTGGTGAAGCTCTCGACAATTGTTGGATGGTATTGGTGGTTGGCCAGGGAGTTGACGGTAGGGCAAAGCGGTGATAGATCTGCAACTGGAGAGGTAACTCGCGGTGACGTTCCGCCACTCATCGCCCCCCTCGTTCACTCCCATTGACGTAAAAGCAGGTCAAATCCAACAAGGGTCTGCAACTTACTCTTCTTTGCGCTTCGTGCCGACGATACCACATGCCGATCAGATAAAATGCGCCTGGAAACATGCCAGTCTCGAAAACACCCAGGAAGAAGCGCGTGGCGAGCAGGCCGGCGTAGTTGGTGACAAGTCCCTGAAGCAGGGTGACCAGGCCGAATCCGAACATGTTGATGGACAGCCAGACATGGGGCTTGAAGTGCTTGAGCAACAAGTTGGACGGGATCTCGAAGAGGATGTAGGGGACGAAGAAGATGACGAGTGCCGTGTTGAACTCGTGGTTCTTGAGCCCCAACTCGACGGACAGATCGAAGACGTTGGCATTAGAAATGTTGACACGGTCTGGCGTGGTAAGAATGTTAGTGAGCCAAGGCTTTGAGGCAATGATGAGAGTGTTTGCTCACCGAGGAAAGCTAGCAGGTACATGATACACAGCCATGGGATGACACGCCTGTCGATGCGCCACAACAACTTTGACTCTGTCGTGCTGCTCGGGCAAACGGGCATGCCCGCTTCATCATAGACAGCGCCATCGTGGGCACTGACCTGGTTCTCCGAGTCCGAAGGCCGTTCGTCGGCTTTCTCCGAGTTGGACATGTTGGCAATTGACACTGGATCGAAACACCGGATGTCCTGCGAAACAGTCGGCAAAAACAAGAAAAGTGTGCTTGTGTGTGTGTGTAACGTCGCAAGGGAAATCCAAGGGTCTCAGATGCGGTCAACGGGGAGTCCAGCACTTTTCAATGAATTGCTGGGAACTGGTCCGGCAGAGTCACTCCGATGACGGCGGACCATACCCAAGAACGAAATGATCAGCCCCAGAATCGTGTGGGAGGAGAATCCACAAGGCAGCGAGCAAGACGGGGAACGGATCCAGAACCGAGGGAACAGCAGCTCTACTACCTACTAGCCCCCTCCCCGATCTCGAAATGCGGCGTCACTCGCGGACGGTGGCAGGAATTTTGGGTCACACGGCGAGTGGAGCATCAACAAGGACGAACCGCCCAAGCCCATCCATCGCCAACACGACGCAGCTCAAGACTGAGTCCATTGTCTGCCTGTGGGCTACCGTCACATGGATCAACGGTTCAAATCCATCCTTCGTCAGAGTCGAGAAGCATCGTCGTCCACAAGCCTGCATGCACTGGCAAACTCTACCCCACCCATCTCATCTTGAGGAAGCCGAGGTGGACTGCCGGGGCATTAATCCTTCCATCCCCATTGGATCGCGGCACTGGGGTAAGCGGGAAAGCTGAAGCTCGACGATTGTGGCGCTCAAACAGAGTTGGACTCGTCGGCGTTAGGAACCTTCTTTCATCGGAAAGAAGCGAACGGTGGCGCCTACACGAATACCTTGATGCAGAAGGCACTGTTTCCCCATGGTCGCCGCCAAGCCGCATTGGATTTGTAACGCCAATGATCAAGTTACTATCACTCGCCCGATCTCGGTCAAGAAGCTGCGAAACAAGCTTTTCTCTCCTCCCTGTCGCTTCTAGCGCAGGCTTGGTGGACTCAAGACGTCGCCCACTTTGTCTTGAGCTTATTTCTCCTCGAGCGATACCCGAGGCTGCTCATGATATCCTCTCAAGCATCCGTGGTTGGCCTTTGGTGTTGGTGGCAGAACTTCGCCGTTCAGCCGCTTACTCACTCCCGTCATAGCCGTCCGGGGTAGCACCCATCGGCAGTCAATCCGCAACAGGGATCAAGTAGCCCGGAGCGAGTCAGAATGGTGGTCAGCGGGAGACTTAGAGCTCACCAGCAACAACGACCGTTCGCCAAAGTCATATTCGTGTACACCGCGCCTTTCCTGCAGCTGCTGCTCGCACCACCAGACACTCGACTGTATTCGGTATGATCTCGCAATTCTATGATCCAACGATTTTGATCCGTCCCTCCACAATGGGGGCGATCGTACGTGTCCAATCCACCGCAAACTCGTTGTCCTCCAAGCTGGCGCAGTCCGACTTGACGCCCGTTTTCCTTGCCCACCTCGAGAAGAACTTCCTCATCAGCAGCACCTCGAATTGAATCTCCTGTGAGTCGTCTGACTCTTCCCCATCATCGCTCGAGTCATCGCCGCCATCCAAGCCGTCCACAGGCTTGAGATTCAGGCCGAAGCGTTTGTGCATGAAAGCTCGCCAGCTCTCACTCGTGTCCTCGCTCATCGCGTGCCGCGCAAGGTGTCGGCGCGGAGCGCCTCCGCTGAAACCTTCGTCCCAGAAGCTGCGTGGAGACAGCGGGCTCTCGATGGTAGGCGTAGTGACCGTCTCCGCGACGCGCTTCCAGTGGTCACTGAGATGCTTCCATTGCCCGATGGTCTGGAGCGCTTGGAAGTACTGCCGCAGGATCGTGGAGATAAGCATGCCGCTCTCCTCGTCCACTATTTCCTCCGCTTCGCCCCCTTCACTTTGAACCAGCAGACAGTCGTATCCGTCCTTGCCTCGGCCCATATATCCTCGCGTTGAGAGCAGATACTTGCGATCGGGGTCGTAGACGTTGCCGCCGATTTCGAGCGACATAACCCGCTCGCCTGGCTTTCTACTTGGGTCAAACTCAAAGCGAATGTTCGAGACCTGAAATCGTGAGTGAGGGCTGGCAAGGAGCTTACGAATGACATACCTGAGGAAAACGGCCTTCTTGAGCCGGATACTGTGAGACACCGTTCTCGAGAGCGTCCCAGATCGCCTTGCCAGTGACTTTGAGCAACACACAGGGGTCCTCAAAAGGGAAGCAGTTGACGACGGTCTTTACCCGGATCGCACCTGGGGGGTAGATCTGGAAAGATGTCAGCTTACGTTGGTATTCAGGTCCAGCGATGGTGTTCACCTCGTCGCCTCGTATCGTGCCGGCCGCCATGATTGTGCAATCGGCATCGTAATGAGACCTCATAACGTCGCAGACAAAGTTGCCGATGTTGGACTCCTTCATTCGCACAGTGCTGAATCGAGCGTCAAGTCCCGTCGCGGTCCAGCCTATTGATCGCGCCAGCGACTGGTTCAGCTTCGACGTCAGTTTATTCACGAGCTCGACGGTCTCAATATGTTCCGGAACATCTGAAGTGATGTCCCGTCGCCAAATGTCGAAATCCCAACCACCGCCTGCTTTCCGCCTCACTTCGATGTAGCTGAGCTGCTTGAAGTCGCAGCCCGAGCGGAGGACGTGTGTACCCTTGATGAAACTGTGACCGTAGAAGTGGTCATGCCCGCCGAGAATGATGTCGATAAGACCATCTGTCTGCTCGGCCAGCTTGTTATCATTTGGCTCGCGTTGGTGGCTGAGGCAGATGACAATCTCGGCGCCCTGCTCGCGCAGTTGAGGTACGAGCTCTTTGGCCGTCGCGGAGGCAGACTTGTAGATGATGTTTGGCGGTAAGCTGTTGATTGTTGCGAGCCATTCTCGCTCACCCAGACCGATGAGGCCAACTTTGATGCCATTTGATGTGGTGAGCATATGAGTCTTCTTGGCGTGACCAAGCGGGATGTCTTCGCCAAGAGCAGGATCCAACACATTCGCCAAAAGCCATGGGAACTTGCATCGACCAGAAAGGTACTCGAACTGCTTGACACCAAAGTCCAAATCGTGGTTCTGCGAATAGCGGTCAGCCATGATTTCATCAGGCGCTGGGACGATGAACACTTGCACCGAGACATGCAGCATCAGTGCCAATCTCATTCAGAGCGGGCACCATATGCTTTCCTACAACAACAAATTAGCCAATGAAGAGCCCGTCATAAGATCTTCTCATGAAAACGCACCCTTCGTCACCGACGACTCAAGGCTAGGGTTGAACGCATCCCCCGAGAACAGTGTGAGACACTTTGGTTGATCCACATACTGCTCGCCATGCTGATACTCTCGACAAGCGCTGATAAAGCGCGGCAACCCGCCGACAGGCTCAGAACTGGACGGATCTACATGGTAGACATCGTTGTAGTGGATGATGCGCAGATCTGGTGGTGATGGTGCTGCTGGCTGCCCCTCCAAACGGCCTGAAGAGAAGGTGACGCGGGGTTCGCACGATGGCTTGTTCTCGCTTTTGGCCATTGTGTCCAAGCAGACCGCGTGACACCTCCAAGAATAATTGAGACCAAGGAAGAATTTCAGGTATGTCGTGGTAGTGTTAGAGGCTTTAGCTGACGTGTTGAGTGAAGCCACGGTATAGCTTAGAGTTTGGCGGACGATGGAGACGAGGCGGTGCAGCTTGGACCCTGCATGAATTGGCTCACGTGATTCGCCTCCTCATGCTTACACCGATAGGATGCGCAAATGCCGGCGATACAATTCGATCGAAGGCTTTTGGTATTGTCCTGGATCAACAAGTGGTACTGTCAAGTTGTCTTGGGTGATATACAGGCAATCAGGTTGAACTACGTGGCCCCAGAACCTTATTGACGGCACTCTGCCCTCGACTACGACATTCGCGAAGTGGAAGATCTATCAAGTCCTTTATCACGACTCAGGGAGCACGGAAATCGTCGCAAAGGGACGTCTGATCACACAGCGGGCCCAATGCCTACGGGGCGCGTGTCACGAGAAGGCCCTACGGCAAAGCGAGTTAGCAAAGTGAGTTCATGATACCAACAACCATCCGGCATGCTCTTTGCTCTCTTCTCATTTCCGACTGGCTCTCAAATTACATAGCCGCCTTTCCGCGCGATTCAAAAGGCATAAGCAGAACAAGCAGACCGGCCGCTACGAAGAGACTCCCGGCGACGTATACGGGAGCCGGGGTATTAATGTCGGCTTCAATCGCGATAACGGGCTGCGAGGATCGAAAAGTCAGCAATTTTGTCTCGCTTGTGTTACAGATGATCAGGATGAATCTTACAGCCATGATTCCAAAGATTCGGTTGCACGATGCGGTCAGGGCGTTTCCGGTTCCTCGCTGTGGCGTAGGGAATAGTTCTGGGGTATAAGAGTACAAGACTGCGTACATGACGTTGCTGCAGAAGTTGTAGGCGCAGTTGAAACCGAGAAGCGCGTTTGACGAGTCGGCGGTTGTTGAGATGAAGAGGAAGACGCCCGTGAGGGTTGTGAAGAGCGAGAGTGTGCCTTTGCGACCGATGCGAGGCAGCTGGACCATGATACCGCCGGTGATGGCGCCTGGCACACCGAGCGTCGCAATGATCAGGTTGTTGCGGTAGGTGATGTAGGTGCTGCCGTCACCGAACTGAACGCCTCTGTTGGCTTGGATGTACGGGAGGAACGCATTGTACAAAGGGAAGCCGAGGCCAATCAGGGCCCAGACGCTCATGATCAGGCTGGTACTGAGGGCTAGCTTGCGCGAGCTGAAGAGAGCCTTGACGTTGCTGGCGTCGAGCTTCTCGAGGTTGCGCTTCAGTGCTGTGGCCGCTCCCGTGTCGGCTCTGTATCCCTCTGGCTCAAACGCGCGAAGATCCTCAAGCGTCAAAGCTGACGACTTTCCGTTGCGCTTGGCGACCTTGTGCACCACCTCGACAGCCTCCTCGTCTCTGCCCTTGGACATGAGGTACTTTGGCGATTCGTAGATTGTGAAGAGGAAGAAACGGGAGACGAACATGAGAAGTGTAATTCCTCCCATGGTCAAGACGAACCAACGCCAGCCCATGTTCTGCGACCTCGTGCACTCCTCTGCATCTTGCTGGCACGTCAGGGTACCGAGAAGAGGCCATGCAACAAGATTAGCGACGACCTGCGCGATGGCCCAGTCGATGGACAAGATGGTCAGAAGATACTGGTGGCTTCCAGGGAGGAACTCGAGGAAAATGGCGGAGTCGACGGGAAGATTGCCACCGACACCGAAGGACCAGAATGCAGCGAAGATGCCGATGGCGGCGAAGTTGGGGGCAGAGGCGGCGATCATTCCCCAGAGGGCTGTGATGCCGAGTGTGAAGTTGAAGCCCAGTTTGCGACCGAAGACATCGCAACCGAAACTACATGTGGTCAGCCGATCATGGTTCGTAAAGGAGAGCCTGTGAGATGTCAACGTACCCCCAGAAAGCAGCTCCGGCCAGCAGACCAATGTTCTGGGCCAAGGTGAAGAGAGGCCCCTCGGTAGGTTTGAACTCGTTGACGATCGGCGTGAGCAATAGACTCGTGGTGATCTTGATCACGCATTGTCAGCCAAAGCCATCAAACAGCTGGAGATTGAAGACGGTACTGACGGGCCAAAGATTATCAGACGCCCAGCCAAAGCCAATGACGACAAAGAGCTGCCACTGGTAGGCGCCCATGCCGATGTCCTGGATTGCGCGATTGAGTACCTTGGCCTTGGCTTCGTATACGGGATCGAGGGTGTTTTCAGGCAGGACAGCCTCGTCGTGGGCGCCGACGCCGACGCTGCTGTGCTCGGGGTCGACATCGCCGTCGCGACGTTGCGGATCCTCTTTGACCTTTGCAGAATCCATCTCGGGCGCGATTGTGACGGGATTGAATGGATGTCGTGAAAATGTGATTCGATCGAAACTTTGCCAAGTCTTTGATTGACTGACTTGAATCCGGTCGCGATGTCGCTCTCGCAGATGTAGAGACTATCCAGACGATCTCGAGGACGAAAACCCAGGCACGGAAAGGAAGTCACACGACAAACCCGACACTAGTGCAAGATGAAGAGCAAGAGAATCTCCAGCAGGAACACACATAAGCTGCAGCGTAGGTTACCTTATATAAAAAGGCTGCCGTTGATGATGACGCTCATGCAAAGTTACCATCTCCACCGCCGTGCAGCAATCATCCCGCGAGACTAGCCTCCTTCCCACCCCACGAGCTCACCGGGCTGAATTGCGTGATCGCCCCGAAGGATTGGGATCCCTTCTTCAGGTGCTGGGTTTTCGGCTTGGGAGGGGGCCCTTTATGGTTGCGGCAGTGGCCGGCGATCTGACTCGACGCTAGACCGTGTGAAGGAGCAGCGGTTGTCTGTGGTGGGTTGAAGGTTGGGATGCGGCTGGATGGGTGGGATCGGTGAGGCCGAGAGGATGGATGCATGAGGCTGGGCGAGATGCAGGGTGATCGATGATGGTCGACGTTGACAAGTGTTGGTGAAGAGAGATGAACAGCTGAAGCTGCATATGCACCAGCACGAGGAGACACTGTGCAGAAAGACGAGACGTGGGGGGTCTGACAGCCAAGCCAACCACCCGACGAAGCAATTCACGATCATATCACATCAAAACTCAAGGGAGTCGAATATCGAATATCCAACACAAGAAAAGTCTCATTCGTCAAGACGCGTAAATTCACATGGCCACCCTGTGACATGACTCAGATCTGCTCCTGGGGCGTCAAGCCCATCCCATACACCAGCTCCGTCTTGACAACGACCGTCACATCCTTGGTGATGCCCTTCTCCAGCCGATTCAAATCTTTGACACTCGCATCCGACCCATCGTCCTTCGGCTGCCCCCCGTGAATCACCGTCCGGAATCCCGCATTCTGTTCTTCCCACTGCCCACCATTCTCCGGATCCGCCAGCCGCAGAACATCAGCCTTCGGCTCTAATGCCTTTTCATCCTCCTCCGACAAAAGCGACCCAAACAGCGGACGCAGCTTGATCTTGAGCCATCCCCAGAGCGCGGGGACGTTGGCTGTGACGCAGGCGACGAAGGACTCGCGACATGCCCAGAGCGAGCCCTGGCGGATCCCGTGGACGGGGTCTCGGAGGACGAGGATGCCGCGCAGGAGAGCGGCTGTGATGCAGAAGATGGCGCCGCTGAAGATGAGGAAGAGACCGAGTTTCTTCCAGCTGGGCAGGTGGGCGCCTTTGAGGATCGTGATGGGGATGACGACGAGGTAGAGGTCTGTGAGGACGTTGAGGGACATGGGGACGAGGAGGTAAAGTTTCGAGATGCCTGGTTCGCAAAAGTCTGTGGCTTGTCTCAGCTACCTTATGGACAAGAGAGATGGAAGCTTGGATATTGGACACTTACTGCCGGGAGCTGGGCTGATCTGCCAGAGTCGAGGCATGGGCTGACAGGTGAAGAGGATGATGCAGAGCACGGCGAGGTAGGACACTGCCAGCAGGATATACCCAACCCGGATGCGCATCGTATATCCTTTCAAACCATCCTTACATCTACAGTCAGAAACATGGGAGTTCTCCACAGTCAGGAGCGTCACGAACTCACCGTCAACCGAGAGTAAAAAGCACAAAGACTGGCCTTGACAGCCCACAGCACGGCCGTGTACATGATCCATCCGCCAACCTGCACCTTCGACCCTCCGACCCTCATCCTGTACTCCTCGCTGGCCGGATTCAAAGCCTGCCTCTCCTCCTCGGTCATATTGGTATTCGATAGGCCATTGTACGTTGCTCCGGCCATGTACGCCAAGATCGTCTCCGTGGTGTACGGCACAAGAGCGAGGAGCATGAACCAGTCATCGAGATAGAGGCGGCGAATCTGGCGGATACGGATGCATGTTCGGAGGAGGATTAGGAGGACGGCGATGCCAAGGTACGTGAAGCCCTCAGCGACAAAGTGGTCGATCGAAGTCATGGTGTAATTACTGAAAAGGACTTGTGATCAACACAAGTGATGGAAGGTAAAGATTGGACGAGCCAAAGCTTGAGAAAGCGGGCTCCAGAACAAAAAGAGTGACGAGAATGAAGAAGGGGTAGGGGTTCTTGAGACCCAGATAGATCCTGGGGTTGAGGCTGTACCCAAGGGGGGCCTCATGGTGAAGATATACCTGTCAGAGATCGATCTCCTTGAGACGATCTGCAGATCACCCGGCGCCACCCACCTGTCACGGCCGCCGCCACCGATCCAGATCCCCTGCGAGTCATTCTGACAAGTGGTGTCTAAGCAGAATGAGAAGCTGATTCAAGATGCTGTGCGCGCAACTACAGGATCGGGTCCAAGGCTTGCCCCCCCTCCGCCCGATGGTCAAAGCGCTTTGACAGCTATAAGAGCCGGAGACTAGCGGGCGCCCAGACGGAGGAGGAGCAAGGACTTGGAAAGTAGACGTTACACTGGCTGTGTTTATATCCGGGACCGGGGGCGATCATACAGACAAGACTAAGGTGAGAAAGGCATTGTCTCCCCCATGTGGTGTGTGTCCGTGTGGCACGGGCCTCTTGTGTGGATTGAACACGTCTAGACCTGCCTGGGTCAACTGTCAGTTCTGAGTGGAGTTTGTCTCACAGAACTGATCCCTTGTTTAATGACGATTGTTCTGATTTGGTTTTACAGTGAGGGGGGGAGAAAGTTTGAAGGGTTCAGTCTGGTTTAACGCATTGGGATGGGGGGTTGTGAACTCGTGATGGCTTCACTTATTTGACAGCGGCCGTGTTCTCATCCTCGACACCGCTCATCTTCACGGGGCACACGGCTGTTCAAGAATTCTCCCTCTTTTTCTATCAGATCCCCTCTTTCATTTCCCATTCGGGCATTCTGATCATCTGGCAGGGCGGATATCCATCGTGCGCAGTTGTTCAGATCGTCCGTGCGCACTACCGCATCGCAGCCGGCGCCTTGCCCGCACCGCAGTAGCGCTCACCTGTTGTCCCTCCATCACCACCCTCGAGTCAGCCAAGACATATCACCGACGGCTTTGCAGCAACAATACAGTCTTCTCCCCCGGACAGTTCGTTTCAAGTTCAGTTGGTCTTCAGATCCCTGTTACGGATGGACTGTTTCCACAGAGGCGGTACGTCGGGATTGAGACCCTTGGGGTTCACTCCTTGGCATGAGACGACTCGAGGCTATTTTCTTCATCTCCGTCAAGTACGGCTACCTGAACCAGCGATTCCCATTTGTGGAGGTAGTGTAACGTCCGGAGCTGTGCGGTTCCGGGGGCGCCGGTGCCGGTTGACTCTGCGCCGGTTGACTCTTCGTCAGTCTATTGTTTCCCTGTTAATTCTGCCTGAGCGTATTCATGGCCAACTCATGTCTACGTTAAACCAGCCTGAATGTCACATTTCGAAAGGGGTCTGGAAGCGATTCATGATATTCATGATATACCATGATATATCATGCCATAGCTTTCTCACGCTGAGTCTGCTCAAGATAGGATCACAGCTAACGTAGACTGTCATGATGTCTTCTACTACAGCTACCACTCCCTCAGCTGACCAATGCTGGAGAAAGCATCTCCTGGATCCAGCTCCGCCTTGAGGTCTCGCAGGAACACCAGCTCCTCTTTCCCAAACGTCGTCTCGGCCTGATACGCAGCCAGCCTTCTGCGTCACTGGGAAGTATCTCTTCTCCATGATTCCCTCGACCTTGCTCATCTCGTCGTACATGTTCCTGCACCACGCAGCAGCAGCCTCTTTAGCGCCTTCGTCTTGAAACGACAAGCCGAGTATCTCCATCATCAGAGACGTTTCCCTGTTGGCGAACACGCTGGGTGGGTGCTGTTTGCCCGTGTTGACAGAGTCTCCGTGGAGCATGTGGATGAAGCAAGCGCCCCATTCTGGCTGGATGAGCGCGCAGTTCCGAGCGACGACCTGAGCAGCTTCACGAGAGAGCACGAGGCCCTTTGCACAGACTGTTCGCGACTCTCCGCCGGGGATGTTCTTAAAGTCTACAGTCTTGGAGAGCTGGGCTGTGTGCTCGGCGGGCGTGACGGGTCCGACTGATGCATTACCGCCGGGGACCAGGGCCGTGAGCTTGTCGAGCCACCAGGACTGCTCGTCGCAGGGAGGCGCTGACCAGACGAACTGGAGGGCGAAGGATGGTGGGCCGCTCGGTGAGGGCATCATGAAGGGTTGGAAGTAGAGGTCTCTTGGGATGGGGTTGCTGGCGAGGAGAGGCCTGAGGTTGTCGTAGTAAGTGATCAACCCCCCCTGGATGTCTGGCCCAAAGTCGATCATGCCGTATAAGATCTGTGGACACCATGGTCAGTTTCCAGCTTCGAATGTCGACCAAGAAAGGGTGGAGGGAGGGATTGCAATACCTTCGTAAGGGGCAAGACCTTGATCTGAAGCTCGACAATGGCCCCGAAGGCCGTCCCAGCACCTCTCAACGCCTTCAACAGGCGCTCATCGGCGTCGACAATCTTCCCATTCGCCAGGATGACTCTGGCCCCGATGATCTGATCACAGCCCAAGCCGTATCTTCCAGCCATGATGCCATACCCGCCATTCATAGCCCACGCGCACCATCCGACCGTCGCGGCATTTGGGAATACCGCCATGAGACCTTCCTTAGCCAGCGCATCCAACAAGTCCTTCGTCAGAACGCCGCCTCCGATACGGGCAGAAACCCTGTCCTTTGCGACGTGGACATGGGCAATGTCGCGGAGGTCGATCTGCACGGTGTCTTGGGCGGCGAAGCGGATAGACATGTCGTGGCCGCCAGCGCGGATGGTGAAGGGGACAGAGGTCGCTGTAAGGTGTCCGATCACCGCGGCTGCATCTTTCTCGTTCTGTGGACGGACGATGAGGAGGGGAATGTCGGGACAGGCGATGAAGCCCAGCTTGGTGGTGTTGAAGTCGGGGTCTGATCGGTGGATGAGCTTCAGCGTGGGCTGGGAGGCAAGGAAGTCTGTTAGGGTCTGTGGTATCGCCATCTTGTGTGTTTCCTTGGTCGGGGTCTATGTTAATTAAGGGATGCAAGCATGAGACTGGAAGTTCACGTAGTTATCTAGGTACCTATCTAGTAAATACCTTAACAGTCGGCTGCGTGCATCCGGAGTCTCAATGCCCGCCCGGACAATGTCGTGCTGGAATTCACCGGCCATACTTAGAACTGAATGAGTATTGACCAGCGACCTCTAAGGAGTCTCACATCAGCATTTAGCGGTTCATCTAGTCACCGACGTACTATTTAGAATACTAAAGTCTTTGGATCCTTTAGCGCAGAGTCGCTCTTCTGGTCTAGGGGCTGATGTCACAGTACAAGGTACGCACCAGCGTCCTTTCTCCATGGAATGAGGACACAAGTATGAGGACATAACTGTCGTTTCAATCGAGGACCTCTTTTCTTACCATGTCTGTTCGATTGGGTTCATCCAAAGTCGACATTTGTAAACTATCCGCGGAGTATTGTGCGAAGTCGACTTGGAGGATAATGCGCCGCCCCGATTCCGCGGAACCAGCCGGAACCAATACCGGAAACTCCGTCTAAAGATGAACGACAACAACATTGTTCCGACAGTTTCAAAATGATCCGAGAAGTATGTTCCAGTTATCGGCATGCTTTGCATAAGGTATCTTGGTCACCGGATCTGCTCAGTCTGGGATTGGTCCGCCACTCAGTTCCCTCGAGTTCGACACCATCGTATTGACGATCCTGCAAGTACCTATCCAAGGTAGCCTTACTATCAATTCTGCCGTGTCAATGTGAGGGTGGCATCAGGTGATGCAGAATCATACAGTTCCAGCTCTTTGCCTTCATCCTTCAGCTCTAGGCCGAGTTAATCCCTGGCTAATGACGGAGCTCTAGATGCAGCACTTGTCACACGATATGATCGCTATCCCCGATCGTGGGACTGACAAATCATGGACGCTCTTCGGTTACCAACGGAATTTCCCTATCCCGCAGTGAACCCGAGAGAGATGGACTGTCACTTCACCGTATGTGAGACAGTCAGGTTTGCCACAGATCAAGACTGAGTGAGGCGAACCATGTGGCTATCACGACCAAGTCAGTACCACGAGGCTGGCCATGGCTCACGGTGGCGCTGCACTGGTCGGTGCAGGCTGAGAACGGACTCTCGTCATAGCCTTCCAGTAAGCCACTATCAGTCTATCAATATTGGATCTTTGCCACGCCCCAGGAGGCGTCGGTCGCGCCGTGGAAGAGTACCGTGTAAGCCAACGCACTGCCTTGAGCAAATGGTACTGAAGCAGATGGATCGAACTGCATACTATACAGGGTATTGGATCTTCCCAGATGCACAAACAGTAACTCATAACATGCCATTCAAATGCTTTTCGAACTGCCAATCGCTTCGTAGTAGCATCCGATCCTCGCATTTACTCGTCTCACGCATACGCCCCCTCTCGCAGCTCACATCAACACCGGCCTGCCACACAGACAAAAATAAGAAAAGAGCAATTTCTCGTGGGGGCGGCCGTCAAATAATCCCATCATCTCTTTTTACGTAAAAGTTCCCGGTGAGAATCCCAGCAAGATCAAATAAAGTGATGGCTCACCTGAAGGCGATGGATGTATTGGAAAGTGGTTGCATGGTGGCGGCGCCGTCGCCACACAATATTGTGTGATACAGCTTCGAGAAGTCCCCAGAACGCTTTGACGGCAACTGCTATATGATGGTCGCTAAGAGCAGGGGGTTGGCGGGCGCAGGGGAGGATCCTGACTCGGGCTGGATAAGGGATCGGCGAGGTTGACGTGAACATGAATGCGGAGAGATCCGTGGTCGGTGATTCATAGAGAAACTTAAGGATGATACAGTAGCTTGCTCTCGCTGCGACGGTTAGAAAGTCTATTCCATATGTTGAAGAGACCCTGGAGTCTCATCTTGAACACAGAAACAACCCCTGTCTCTCCCTGAGTGTGCATGGGTCTGTAGGCATCATCGACTGGCAAGTCACCAGACCAACCCCGTGATCTCTTAGATATGTGTCGATCACCATATCGGTCACCAATAGTACCCGATCGGCTGTGGATCTGCCGACCTCCTCCTCCTCCTCATCCGCTAAAGCTGTCAGACGCTCAGACCAACGAGACATCAACGTGCTCAACGGGGACCACTCGCTTAAGCTAGACACATCACCGTCTGGGCTATTGCTCCGTGTCTCAGTTCCCCTCATGTCATTCGAGTGGTGTCAACAGTGGGAAGAAAAGGAAAAAAAAAGGCCGATTTGAAACATGTGCAAGCCAACGTTCACCGGTTTCTCGATGAGGCGAACCTCCGAGGCAACCGAGACCTGACGAAATCGCCAATGTCAGCCAACATCCCAGTTTCTGTCAATTCTCAATAGAAACGATACTCTCAATGGTCAATAGTCAATGAGTAATGGCGCAGCTGATGTCTCGGCCCAAAGATCCTAAAGCCTCCGGGGTGCAGGCGACGACACCCATTCTGCCCCCCAATCACCAATAGGGACCAACCCTGGGTCTTATCAGTCTGCCAGACGCCGCACGAGGCTGATGGGATTCTCTGGCCTTTTTACTTCTTGCCATCGTAAGACCCCTGAAGAACTGAGAGACATGGTCTTGGCCCGGACTGTGCTGTAGTGTCGATCGCACGCGTGTTTGACGGCGGGTTGGGAAAAAGTAAAGACGAGGGGGGCGGCGGCGGCCGCGAGATTCGCCAGTGCGGTCCATTGTCTACACTCAGGTTGAACGGGGGCGGCGGCGGCGGCTCACGCGGGTCTTTTGGATATCAGACAATAGTCTCTGGGGAGTGGAAGAGATACGCGAGGTTGGATGTGATTGAGAATGTCTTGTTCAGCCATGGAGTGATGGAGGGCGTCGATGGCTTGGCTGCGGGGAGTGTCTTTGATTGTCTGTACGAAAGGACACAAGGGGACTCCGAAGGAAGAGGAAGATGATTATAAAAGTAGGAATTCTGTCCTTGAATCTCAAGGTGCCTCGCTGTCTTGCACCTCAGTCTATTCCATCATCCCTCCTGTTTGATTCAAATACCAGGACAAGGCGTATCCAACATCTACAACCAAAAGATTCACTCTCAAGTTCCAGCTTCAGAAGAAGTCAAACCTCTCAGAATGTGCCAGCGTCTTTACTACCGCTCCTACTGCGACAGCTGCCGGCGCTTCGATCCCGAGTACGATGATATCCGCTGCGCCCACATCCCTTCCAACATAGCCGCCGGGTCTTGCGGCATGCTCACCTCTCAGGAGGTTGGTGATCGGTGCCGCGAGTGCATGACGTGCATGCGCTGGCACATCAACGAGAGTCGAAAGCAAGAGAGGGCGGCGAGGAAGAAGAAGAAGGTCCAGAAGTGATGTAAGTGCCGGCTTTCACGTTTGGTTGTTGAGGTTCTAACGGATGAGCAGCACTTCACACCTCTCTGAGTGGAACAGTCATCCTGCGGATCATCAGTCAGAATATCTGGGAGCTCTCGAGCATGTACGACTTTGGGAAATAATGAAATGGTTATGAACATACCTCATCCATGCCTCTCATGCCCATCCATCTCCATCAACCTCATCTCCACGCCGTTCTCAACATCAACAAGCCGCTGCCTCGTCCTCCTGCCGCGAAGCACGGACAGCGAGATGCTTGGAAACCCGTCGTTCTCAAGCCATACGATCATGATGGCAAGGAGCAAAAGGAACCCAAACGTACTCAAGAAGAGGTCGCACGTGGAGAGGCTGACCCAGATGCCAGGGCTCTCGTACGGCTGGCCATTGGCGTCGTAGTGGTGAGACCAGATGGTGTCGGCGAGCAAACGGATCTGGGAGAGGGTGGTCGTGGTGTCGACTGTCGTGACGTTGCTGGTCATGTTGAATATCTTGTTATCTGACTGTCTGTGTTTCCTTGCTGCAATGTGGTCTGGGGATGAACGAAGAGAGTGCGAGGTTCGTCAGGCGGTTCTTCAGCTTCTTTATGTTTGTTCCGACGACGACTAAGTTTTATTAAACTATCGGAGTTATGACTAGTAGCTATTTCTCCGTCTACCACATAGACTCGCTTGGACTTGAACCATCCGAAGACGTGCAAAGTGATGCAAACAAACAAAACACTCACTTACTTTGGCTCAACACATGGTTCACTTTTAACTCAAATCCTCCATTAAAATACGAATGGCTCAGAATCTAGGAGACAAAAAAGGAAAAAGAAAACGCTATGAGAACCTTGCTGCGCAAAAAAAACTCCCGAATTGCCAAACCCGAGCCACGTTTCCAGCCCACCCAAACTCCTAGCGAAGAAAAGCCCAATACGATAAGGGGGAGATGTCATGCTTGTATCAAGACCGCTCAAAATCACTTGAGTGCCGCCGGCTGAGGAATCTGCACGAGATGCTGGCTCTCAATATCTCGGCCTCCCTCCAGAGACATGCCCGCCGCCTCAACGTCGCGCCTCATCTTTCTCCTCGCCATAACCGCTTTCACAAGGCTGACAATCTTGACAACGCCCCCAATAAGCAGTGCCAAGATGATGACAGCGATGATTGAACCACCCATAAGACCATAGATGATCCCTCCATCCCTCAGCATGCACCCCGTCGAGGTACACTGATCACGACGAGCGTGCAGATGCCCCTTTGCCAGCTTCGCGAGCGACGCTGGCTTGAGCTTGTGCAGCAGATGAGATGAGCCCGGTGGGTGGAATTTGCCCTCCTTGGGTTTGTACTTCCACCTGAGAGGATCGGGGACGCGGAGGAAGGATTGGACGGGGCTGTCGACTGATCTCTTGCTGTGAGGGGCGGGCAAGGGGGTGGACGCTGGCGGGGGGACGTTGCGAGCCTGCCTCTGAGTATCGGTGGGAGGGAACGGAGGAGGAGCTGCGGGAGCTCCAGGACCGGCCCAAGCAGGGAATGGAGGACCAGGGTAGGGAGGACCTGGATAAGGAGCACCTGGATAAGGAGCACCTGGATAAGGAGCACCCGGATAGGGAGCGCCTGGATAAGGAGCACCTGGGAACGGAGCACCTGGGTATGGATCAAAGTCTGCATAAGGGTCACCCGGGTAAGGAGCGCCGGGATACAGATCATCGGGATCCGGCGCACCGGGCGGAGGAGCGGCGGGGAAGGGGTTGTTCTCGTTCGCAGGGCCAGGACCCATGGCTCCCGGCGTGTCTCCCGCATCCTTAATCAGCTGCCTCAGTGTTTCGACCTCCTTCCCGTCATGCGGATCCAGCACGACGACAGCCAAGCCGGAGTCTTTCGCGCTCGAGATATCCACCTTTGGAGGCTCCGTGAACGCTGCTTTCTCCTCAGAGGTCGTGGTTGTGGTCGTAGTCTCCATGGTGGTTGGCGCTAGCTCCATCGCCGTGGAACTAGGATAGATGTTTATCGGGATGAAGTTCAGAGGATTGCGAGGGTTCCCATCGGGAGCGTTGAGGCCCGGCAGCTTCATCGGCCTCGAAGCTCGCGCAGGCACGCATGCATTCGGCATGGCAGTAACGGTGGTCCTCACCGTCGTGGGCTTCGTCACTGTCGTGGGCTCCGTCACCGTCGTGGGCTTCTTCACCGTCTTGGTCAACGTCTCTTTGATGGTGAGCCATGGCAGATTTCCACCTTTGGTAGGATCAAGGCCCACGGCGAGCATGTAGTTCGTGTACATCGCGTCGCGCTCCCTCGCTTGCTTCGCCTTCCAGTCTTTAGCATCCCACATGACACCCCACGGTTGAGCCTCCCTCCACGGCTCACCGGACTTGGTATATTTCGCAAACTGTTCGTTCGGCAACATGAACCGCTTCTGGTGCGGATGCTCTGGAGTTGAGGCGTTTGCAGCCGCGGGATTGTCATCGTCCGGCCCGAGAATGGCAGTCACCATGTCGTTGAGCTTCACGACGTCTGGGTCGGTCGGAAGGGGTGGGCGCTCATTGGTGAGACCAACCTGGAAGAGCTTCTGGCGCATCATGTTGTCGGCCACCTTGAGTAGAGCCTGTACCTGCTCTTCACTCAAGGGCTTAGGGTCAGTGGAGTTGGGTTTGACTGCTCGCTCATCCGTGTCGTTTGAGGAGCCTGAGCGCTTGATATAGTTCAGTGGCAGGTTTCCCGCGAGGTTAAGGACGCCGGGCAGAGGGAACGTTCCCATGGCGTCGACCAAGGCCTGCACTTCTTCGCTGCTGAGAGTCGAATGAGTAGACGTGGTCGGAGTTGGAGCTGACGCAATAACAGGCGTGGGCGTTGCGCTGGTGAGGTTGACCAGCATGCTCGAAGTCGTCATACTGTTAACAGCACCAGGCATTCCGCCTCCCATATACGGAATGAGAGGCATGATGTTGATGAAACGCTGTGGTGGTCCTGGTTCGGTTGTATGTGAGGATATGAAGTTGAGCCGCCTCGTCAAGTACGGACATATGGGGAGTGGGAAGAAGGAAGAAAAAGAGTGAGACGACTCGGTCTTGAAGGATGCTTTTTATGTTTCGCAAATCGGTCTCCATGGCAGCCTCGAAAGTTAGATCCTGCTGGTCTGATGACAGCAATAACAGCATAAGGTTGGGCGCCGGCTCAGCAAGCGAGCTTGATGATCTCGTCGTTCTCGATGATCCGCTGGGGCGCACCGTCTAACGCGATCTTGATCATCACCCTGGCCACTTCCACCGTTTCGATCGAGAATCCCAAAGGTCTCATAAACTTGCGCTGCACAGCTGGCGTATCTTTATCGTGGAGTCCCATCGGTCTCAGGATCCAGCTCTCAAAACGCTCCTCCGCGTCGTTCATCTCGCAGAGTAGCTTCTCGATCTCGCCTTTGATACGTCGACTGTCTCCGAGGAACAGTAGCCTCTTGCTCTGGTCCCATTCTGAGTAGCTGCCACTGCAAAACACGAAGCGAAAGTTCTTTCCCGCGGGTAGGAGTGCTGCCAGATGTGCGTTCATAGCCTTCGCGGCGGCGTGGGTGAACTCGACATTTACTTTTCGGCAGTAGACTTTGTCGTTCCTGAGTTGATCAACGCGACCTCCGACGGCCCTTTTAGTTTTTGTCAGTGTTTGACGTCGTAAAGGTTGAGCTCGTACCTTACCAAAGACAGGCTCCCGCGCCATGCAGCTTTGCCATCAAAGCCTCAGGCCAGGTAGTAAAGTCTGCGTGCTTGATGACCTCACACTTGGGATCCCTTGCAATCTCCTCGGCAACGTCACTGCGCGTGACGAGGAGCACCTTCGTAAAGCGGTCATCCGCGATGGCGAGCCGAGCGATCTGACCGCCGCAGCGGCCGGTCGCTCCAACGACGATGACCTTCATGTTAGTGACTGGCACCTTTGCGCTGTGTTGATGAACAGAATGGGCGAGAAGAGCGTTTGAGGTGTAAATGACAAGGTTCGAAGGTCGCGGGGATTGCAGGGGCGCTTGTTGTCGCGGTTAAAGCTGGTAGCACAAGCGACAACAGCCGCCAAAGCGGTACCATAACAAAACTCAGGATTTGAAAAAAGCGCCAAGGATTAAGATGAACATGATAATGTGCGAAGATGAATTGAGCAGGGAGAATAGCACGCAGTCCCGAAAAAGGCCAGGCAGAAGGATAGCAGCTGGGCGGCGAACAGGGAGACATAACGACACGATAAAGGCAGGTAGCGAGTCAAACAGCAAGCAATATAACAAAAAGTTCAAGTTCATCGTGGCTAACGCTACTGATCGTTCATTCCATCTTACTGCGCGACGCGGCTGCCCTCGAGCTTCTCGGCCGCGTTCTTGCTCTTGGGGTCGTCAATGTTGCCGTACTGGTTGGCCTCTCCACCCAGCTCAGTGATGGCCTCGGCGCTCTTCTTCTTGCTCTCCTCGCTGGTGTCTGCATCGATGCACGCTCAGTGTCTTTACTCTTTGAAGCGGTGTATTGTGAGATGAAAGGAGTTGAGACTCACTGGGGTTGGAAAGGTTGGCCTTATGGCCCTGGATCTGGTGGGAGACGTCTTCTTTGCCCTGGCCAAGCTCCTGCATGTCGTTGGAGATGACGGACTTACTGCCTGCGGATGCCATGTTGTCTTTGATGAGTTGATGAGTTCCGGAAAAATTATGTTTGGTCGTAAGATTGAATGTTGCGGATATGAGAAGCGCGCATTGCCTGCAGGTGGGACAGGCTGTGATATAGCTGCGATCCGGCAGCATGCAACACAATGACGACAAAGTTCACGCACAGCTTGGGCCTTCTAGCGTAGCCAACAAGCAGGGAGATGATCACAGTCAAGACGAATCAAGACGTCTGGCTCCAGGTGGTCGTGCAGCCCGTCCCCGCTGTTCGTCAAGCATGGACAGCGCGATCGAGATGTGTCGCGTTGGGTGGGCGCGTGGTTCCAAGGCAGGCTGTCCAGGATGATGCAATGTGGGGTGGATGAGGGTGTGAAGCCTGTCCTGTCAAGGCAACCTTGGCCAGCCTTCGAATATGCACGTTCTCCATCGCGTCGCTTGTCATGAGACTTCCGGAGAATTCCTGACAGATCGCGGCAGGCTGTCGCAAATTGACGTGGGTTGGTCAATGTCGAGCGTGTGACGATGAATCGTGGATGCACTCCAGGACCCGACAATAGGATTCATGCATGGCATAGTGCCTCAGGTCCCAGTCGATCCAAAGATCTCTGGAAGGTCTTCACCAGCGACTCTCTCGCCCAGCTTCATCACGAAACCCCAAGCAGCCCTCGAAAGCGTCTCGCCAATGTCGCCTGCAAGCTTCACGAGCTTAAGCCTGTTCTGCGCCAGCACGAACCCACCGCATGAGATCTGCACCACACGGACTCCCGGATGAAACATGTCCAGGGCGAGATGATGGTCCAGGTAGCGCCCTAGAGCTTCTGTGAATGGATGTTCGCTGGCTGTCGTGGGCGCGCGCCAGGCCCAGCCATCGTCGGCGTTTGGGCCGGCAAGAACGCGTCGTTCCCGTGGATCGGTCTCCCACGACTGCTTTTTTTGACCCTTCAGTGGTCTCAGGTCTTCGCCAGCCCGTACGAAACGTCGAAGATCTTGCGGGTTGATAGTGATGTCGATGCTTTTCAAGCCTGGCTCGGCAATCACTACCTCGGTGTCGTCCTGATTGAGCTCATCCTCTGAGTCTGAACCCTCCTTCTCCTCTTTACGCAGGTGTGCCGGGAGCGAGAAAGCCAGAGTAACGACAAAGTCTGGACCCTTGCTCAGGATGCCCATTTCCTGGATCCATGCTTCCCAGATGTTAACAAGCGTGCGTGTTCCGAGAGCTACCTTGCTGACACGACAATCAAATGTACTCGTGAGCCACTCCGAGATGACGATTTTCAAGGGCTGTGGCATGCGTAGTAGGAGTAGCGGAAGTCGTACGAAATGGTCGTCGTTGGCTTGCTCGTCGTTGTCGTCGGTGTTTGTAGCCCAGCCCGAAGCGAGGGATCTTTGGCCAGCTGGGAGCAGCAGAGCATTGTAAGCTGCATTCTCGTGCTTTATATGAATCCAAAGACCTTTCTCGGTCGATGTATCGCGCTCCTTCCTCGTCTTTGCTGCTCGCTTCTTGCCCTTCCTTGCGTCGCGTGCTGGCTGATCTGGCGCTGCATCACCAAGCACATCTGTCGCTTGGAACCACCTGATCTTGATCTGACGCAACGGTCCGACCTGTCCAACTGCGGTCTGTGTCGATTCGAGTCCAATTTGTACGCCTCTGACGACATCGCCGACGAGTGTGTCGCGCAACCGGCTTGCGAGCTCGTCAAGGCGGGCAACGTCAAGCTCGCGGGGCCCCTTGTAGAGGGGAGATACGCGATGGGTCGAAAAAGTGGTGTTGAAGAAGGGCGGCACATCGTCTTCGTTCGGATTGGCTTGCTCGACGGAGACTGAGCGTTCGGGGCTTTGTGAAGGCTGTTGACTGGCCTCGGGCCCGGCACCGCTGAGTCGCGCCATGGTGAAGCTACTGATGAGCGAGGTGCATGACGTATTGAGCGAGCGTGACTGGTACAATGCGTGCACCACGCTGCTTCCCGTAATAAATGGTCTGGGTCAGACAATTTGCGAGGAACGAAGACGGGAAGCCGAAGACGGGACGGCCGAAGGCAATACAAAGATGTTTCTGAGGTGACGCGACGCGACGTGGGGAAAAGGATCTCGGGTGAGAGGTGGGGTACCCTGCAGAGCAGTGTAAGTGACAACTCCAGGCCACCATCCATATCCTACCACCGCACGGAACGTAGCAGACTAGGGTATGTTCCAGTACATAAGGTATTCTAGCTCATATTCTGTCTATGTTCTAATATATCATCTCGTTCATATCCTACACTATAGGGCATCTTGACAATTTTGTATAATACATGTCAGAATATGCACTGGAGTATGCACCAGTATATGAATGGTAATATGGACTGGTATATGCACTAGGATAGAACCAGAATGTGTACCAGAATGTGTACCAGAATATGACCAGAATATGACCAGAGCACGGCCAGATAATGTAATAGAATATACCTAGAATATAATCAGAATATGTGCTAGAGTACTTCTAGTATGTACCAGAATATGTACCGGATTCACTAAAGTTTCGAAATAGAGCGACCACTGTTCTATACTCTCTGGTCTGGTTAGCGGCAATGAAGGCTGCTTATGACCTGTGGGCAGCCATTTATGGCTGGGCCTAGCAAGATCTGCGGTTCGCATTCAACTCTTTCACAGAGCCTTTGCCAATGGCTTGACTTCTAATCGTCTTAACCTGAGCTCTCCAGTAGACTGCCGCTGCACCTCAGCAGCGGAAGCTTCTGCGGCCGACGGTGGGAGTAGTCTTGCTGTCAACATCAACCCGTGTCCATGAGACGCGACTGGACCTTCCTCTAGGGGCTTCACACAAGCGAATCTCCCAGAATTGTGATGCTCAGACTCGGCTCTTCTTTGTATTCTGTGCCTCAGCTAACGTAATACTGCTATTGTGTGTTCCCTTGGGCACAATCCCTAAGCCGAAACCACCCGCAAGAGCGCAGATAGAATATAATTAGAGTATGTTACAGGATAGGGTAGAATAGGCACTCGAATATAGACCAAAGCATGAACCAGGATATGGGATAAGATAGGAGTAAGATATGCACTGGGTTGCGTAGAGTGAGATAACAGCAGATTTCAGGGAAGCTTTGGGTGTATTCGACTTTATCTTGCAGAACATGATATGAAGCCTGTCACTGAGTTGGATAGAATTCGGAAGGAGTGTGATTTCATTCATCATCTAGTAGGGACCGTAAGTACTTGATCCTCCATTACCGGTCAGCCAAACCACGCGCGATTCTCAGCGTCGTCTACATCGCGATCAGTAGCCACCGTACTTCTTCTTCTCGCAGCCCCAGCGAGTCGGCTTGTAGCCCTTCTTGCAAACACACTTGTACTCGCCGGAGTACGTCCACTCAATCACCTGGTGGGGTTTCGAGCAAGGCTTGTAGCACTTGGCGTGCTCCTCGTCGTACTTCTGGCCCCATGGGCAGTAGCAGCCCTTCTTCCAGTCGTACTTCTGGTCACCGGGGCACTTGCAGGTGTCGTACTCAAGCGTGGCCGGAGGCTTGCAGTACTTCACGCAGCCGGTTCCGGCCTTGTACTCCTGGGAAAGGTTAGCAAGCGGTTATCGTTGAAGTGCCACGAGCGCTTAGGAAATACTCACATAACCCTTTGGGCATTCGCATTTGCTGGTGTGCCAATTGTACTTGGCATCGCCATCGCAGCGGTTCTTGCAGCCAAGGAGAGCGTCATACTCCTGATCCTTTGACTTGCAGTAGCACTGGCCGTGCTTATAGTAGTAGCCCTCACCGACGCAAGGAGCTACACAGACACCGTCCTTGATAATTTTTCCATACTCCTTACACTCACACTCTCTCTTCTTCCAGTTGTACTTTTGGTCCGCAGGGCATCGGGGCTGGCAGCCCTTGACTTCGTCGTAGACCTGCACCTTGTTAGTCGGCCACCACGGTCAGCCAATCAGCGCACTTACCTCGCCATATTTGGTACACTTGCAGTGACCGTATTTAAAGACGACGTTCTCGCCTACGCAGGGAGCAACACAGACACCATCCTTGATGACATAGTCCTCCTTCTTACACTCGCATTGCTTCGAATGCCAGTTATACTTCTGGTCCTCGGGGCAGCGAGGCTTGCAGCCGAGCTCCTCATCGTAGACCTGCGCGGTGTTAGTCTCACGTCGACGTTGTCTGGTCCAAAAGCTGCACTGACCTCGTCCTTTGACTTGCAGTAGCACTTGTCGTGCTTGAAGTAGTAGTTGTCTCCCTTGCAGGGGGCAACGCAGACATTGTCCTTGATGATATAGCCGTAAGTGTCGCATTTACAGGAGCCCTCCTTCCAGTCGTAGTGAGAGTTCTCGGGGCAAGGGTAGTAGCAGCCGCCCTTGGAAGCGTCATAGACCTGAGGAAAGTCAGAAACTTGTTATTGCGAGAGGACAAAGTTACTCACAAAGCCGGGCTTCTTGCAGGTGCAAGTGTGAGCTGGGGGGTATCCAGACCACTCGTCCTTCACCCACTTGCCCACGCAGGGAGTGTAGCACGTCTCGTGCTCCTCAGAGTACTTCTCTCCAGCAGCACAGTCCTTGATGCACTTGTCCTTGCCGTAGTTGAGGCTGTAGCCCTCGGGACACTGGCAGCCGTGCTCCTTGTCGTAGACCTACGGGATAGTCAGAATGGGCTATCGTCGTATGAAGACAATTTGCTTACCTGGCCCTCGATCGTGCAGACGCACTTCTTCTCATATCCGTAGCCCTCGACCTTGACGTTGTCTCCCTTGCACTCAAAGGGCTTGTAGCAGCGCTTGGCCTTGACATCATACTTCTGCGGAAGCTCGTCAGCATGATCGATCGCCAAGCAACAATATCACTTTCACTTACCTCCCACTTCTTGTGGCAGTGGCAGGCGCCGTGCTTCCAGTACGCGCCATGGCCGCACTTGTTGTAGCCGCCGTAGCCACCGCGGGCCTCGAGATCTGCGTCCTCGGGAGCGCGGACATCGAGGTTCTCACCCAAGATGTCACGAACTTCGACGTCGTTGCCAGCGTCGGTGCCGATGGCTGTAACCTTGAGGGCCAAGAGGCCAAGGGCGACAAGGCCGGTGAGCTGCATGGTGCAGGTTGGATGGATTTCAGAAAGAGTGTTGTAAGAACGATTGGCGAGTGTGATACTCGAAGATGTCTGTGACGGCCCATCTCTTTCAAGGGAATCCTTCCCGACTTATATACACTTTGCAGTATATACGTCTTGTGAAGTGAGTTGATATGAGAGCCAAGAGCTCATTCACCGCTGGGCAGTCAGCCGCCGCATCTAGACAACGCCCGATGGACCGATGGCTTGCAGCGGCGTGAGAATACGAAGGTATAAAGTTACACACCAAAAAGAAAGATGATCAGCTCCCAGGACGATTCTCCCACAGTGTGGTAGGCCGCTAACGCTTCTGAGCCATAACCACGATGTGCTCTAGCTTCCTGCGTGCACGGATCCATCGTTGACGTTGTTGGGAGTGTATTGGTGGGCAGAGAACCAAAATGTGGCTGCAGGGCTGCCTTTGAGCCGGTGAGCGGTGATTCGTCCTGGCGGCCATGGTCAGCCGCACGCGGTGGACACGTAAGATTGCAGCGCAGGGGAATCCGGGTTGCTTCTTCGATTTGTTCGGGGGGGCTCCCTCAGCTCCGGCAGGGGAAAGGGGTTTTCTGTATGACGAGGTACGACGTTGAGGAGAGAGGGTAACACCAAGGGTAGGCAGTTACCAGGCATGCGGGTTCTGATGGAATGCGGCAATCGTTGGATGGGTATTACTGTCTGTCACGATGCTCAAGCCCGTTGTCAACGTGGGAAACCGACAACCGGTCAAAGTCAAAGCTGCCGTCAGGACTCTCATTAAACACAACACCAAGTTCAAGACGCCACGACTCGAAATAGAACAAGCATGAAAAAGGCATGGCCACAAGGTTTGGTGCTATTGGTGACGGTGAAGCTCGTGTAAGCCGGAGCGTGGCTTGCTCGATTCGGCCACTTAGATCAAAGACAGGGATTCCCTTCAGCTGGTACCCTCCCCACGATCGGATGCTACCACACGACCCCAGCCTAGGCACGCGGCATTGGCTCCCCTGGTCATTCGCGGAGCCGGCATGACAAGTCATACGCTTGACACACTGCATCTCTGGTGCATCGCTGGGAGACTGGCGGTGGCTAGGTTACCAGCTAGGGAGGCTGTGCGAGCAGCCCTATGGGTGCCTGACAGCTCGAGGCCCCGGTGGCTTTTCCAGCTGGTATACGCGACATTTTCAGCACTTTGTTGCCTCGCTGAGGATTCGCTGGGGGTAAACAGGATCGAGACCGACGACCCGGGGCTAATGCGTGAGCACGGTGTTGGCAAAGCCATGATGGCCCAATTGGTGAGACCTACATGGCCACAACCAAAACCTGCCTTAGTCCTGGCCCCAGAGCACAAGCTTCGGCCACTGGCGACAGGGGCGATCACCCGAGAAAAGCCAACTTCATTTCCACACTCTCTCTTTTCCTCTTGAGGAGGGTGGGCTTGCCCTGCGCGCCCTCAGCCGTTGCACCCACAGAGTACAGAGTACATCCCCCGTCATAGTGGCATCATCCAATGCCTCCTCACAAATCTCACAGACCAGAGTCAACGTTCTGGGCTTTTCTGTTCCCTCATTGGCCTCCATCGGCACCGGAGCTGACATGCATCGAACGAGCTGGTGAGGGGAAGCACGAGGATGGTTCAAGAACACATGCACTCCCGGCTGGCCCGACGATGCTTCTTCCCAGGGTCGGCATTGGATATCCAGAAATAAACCCAGACCTGCAGGTCGGATTCCAAAACCTCGAGGCCCGCCAACAAAATGTTGTGTCAACGGGAACACCAGCGAGGTCCCGAGTACCCAAAGGGCTGGAAAGCGGAGCAGGCTGGAGGCGTTTTCTAGCGCGATGAGCTGGACGAAAAGGCCGTAGAACAATTGCACAAAGCTCAATTGGCAAAGCAGTCAGACTCCAGCTGGCAGATGAGCTGACAGGGATTCAGGCAGCAACAGAGGAGAGAGAGAGAGAGAGAGAGAGAGAGAGAGAGTACTAGGAGAGAGTCTGGCCCTTGTCATTGACAACGCATATGACAAGGTCCGAGCAGTGATCATCGCACGGGACCCCGACCTCCCGGAGTGGCCAAGACCAGCCACACGCAAGCTCGAACCAGGATTGGGTTCCCGATTCGGGTTTCTGGCCAAGAACCGAGTGAGGCTGCATCAAAAGTTGCGTTGGACGAGGCTCGCTACAGGTCCTGTATGGGGGTCGGGACTTTGGGCGGACCAAAGCTTGACCAAGGCGTGCCAAGGAGAACGTGCAGGAATATCGAAACATGACAAGTAGATACTACGCGAGATGCAGGACTTCCCGAATGCTACTCATGGGTGCTACACATGGAGGTGATGTAGCGGGTGAGATGCTTACGGCCGCGCAATAACCGTCCCTCGTCGTCAATGGCCTTCAATGACATCCCGGCCAACGTTTGCTGGCAGACAATAGAAGGGGATCTTCCACTAAGATCGGGCATCATCAGAATGTCGTCTCTAAAGACCATCGACGCCATTCTGGACCATCGTGTTAGCCTCTTCTCCCCCAAATCCGAATCCGGCAAAGCCCCCAAAGTCCGCCTAAGCAAGGGATGCATTCACCAACACCGTCTTTCTCAAAGCAGTTTAACACGCACCCTCGGACCCTACGGGCTGGATCATCCGGCAGAAGTATATCGTGGTCCAGGCGCTCTCAGTCTCTCCCGAAAAGAACAGAGGCTTGGGCGGTGCTGTACTGCAGGGCGTTTGACTTTGTGCTAGACCGCCCCCCTCTCCTTAAGGTAGGCTCTTATGCTTAGCAGGTCAGACAACCAAGACAAACGGTGAGATTGGATCGGCTTGGCAGACAAAGAAGAATTGGCGCCGGTCTTTTGGTTCCGGCCGGGGCGAACGTTGAGACTATTGACGGAGGGGTGATGGGGACGGGCTGGGGTAACTGGAATGCTGGGGTCCATTGTAAGAGAGTCAGGGTCTCACATTGAAGTGACTACGAGATGAATACGACACAAACACAGCGGCAGGCAGGGGAAAATTATAAGTCATTCCTGGGCTGTGCCGTTTCCTGCGAGCGGTGAGGCATTTCCAGCGACTTTGGCAAGCCCGAAGATGCGGCTCAGCTGGGACGAGGAGAGTGGGCTGAGAAAGACCTACATCAGAGGAGACAGAAGCAAGTAATCCAGACCTGATTGAGAAAACACCCAAGCGCCTCGTTTGCTGGCTTCTTACCGCTTCGAGCCCAGCCAGCACATCACTGAGACGATCATTGCCAAGATGGACTGAGACTTTGGAGGCCGATGGATGCCGCCCATCTAGTCTGGACCTCAATCAAGCTCAAAGCTTAGCTTGGAGCTGGTCCGAGGCTTGTTAGCGTTTCCTGAAAGAGCACTGAGATTAATTGACTTTGTTTCTGCGCAGATCTGGGACAAAATGAGCTATGGTGGCGTAGGGTGACAGCTGTTCCGGGCTGTCCGAAGCTGTTGCTGGCCGAGCTTTGAGGCGTTTGCAATAGCTTACTAGTCTGATGTGCCAGAGAACGCCTCTATCACAGCGTCGACTGATGTCCGGTCGAAGCTACAATCCATCACATCTGGAGGCGTTCTCGATGATGTCCGAGACGGAGGAGGCAGATGACCTGAGAAAGGAACTAGAGCGTCATGAGGCGCTCATGAACATCCCAGATCCGACAGAGCTGAAGGAATAGTGTAAGCCATTGTGAGGTCTGAGCATGTTTCCATTTGATGTTGATGCCCGATGATGCAAGTCAAGCTGTCCAGGCGAAGCCACTGTTGAAGAAGAGTCGAGATCTGGACGCGAGGCTTGGCATTGGATACTTGTTCACCTTTTAAGGCTTGGAACATTACTCCATCCGTCCACGATCGATGATTGCAACACTCATGAGCCAATATTGTGGGAAAGTCCAGGCCGTTCTTGGAGAAATAAGCTCAAACCCATGTTGGGGCAGAGGACCTTGGCAGGCCACGTTGGCGGGGATCGTTATGATCATCGTAATCAGGATCAAACATTCTTCTCCCCTCCTCTGGAGAGAGACGTAATAGCGTCCGGATGTAGACAGTGGCTGCGATGGGCAAGTGAATCAGCTCCGGATCAAGGGTAGGGCGGTGGCCAGGTAATGAGACCCAGGATACTTGAGGACCTGCTACGGTACATGACGAACTCAGTCAGTCGAGGCTCTTTTGTGAGGGACAGGAATATAGGGTATGCTCGAGATTTCAGTTGGAGTTGTGACGTGTTGACCGTGAGTGAAGTCCTCTGCGCTTCTCGTACCGACCTCACGTCTACCATAAGCTGTAGGACGCGAGCTGCGATCTACTGCATGAGCACTTCGAAGGGAATCTTTCTTGTCAGCGTGATCGGCACATAGTAAATAATCGTAGTTCGTAAGTTGCCGTATGTTCGGGTTGGCAAGATGACCAAGGTAAGATAGGTAGTCACAGGGAAGGGAGTAAAGTAGTGATGGAGGACGGGAGTCACGTGATGATGCCTCGTTGGCTACGCGCCCCAAATGAGCGGACATTGATCCAGAGTCCGTCAAATGCACACGCCAGAGCATTTCACCACGCGTGGCAATGATCATCGATTCAGCCCTGTATAGACAAGTCAGTGGGAACCTACTTAGACTGTCAAGATCCAAAGGCCGATTTCTTCTCCAAGCTCAGACCCAGCGCCTGGCTGCGACACGATCGGTGACAGGCCGTGTCAAGTCCCACGACCTGCGACACGGCCCAGGCAATGCCCAGGCACACCCTCACCTTACCTGGTAAGGTCAGTCACGGTAGTGGTGGGCCTCGGCTGTCAACCGTTGGTGCTAGTTTTTGTACTGCTTCTCGATCAGACAACATCATCATGTCCAATGGACAAGAGAAAATATAATAAAAATACAGAAATAAGTTGTGACAATATCACTCAAAGATTTTAAGATGTTATGAATTTAAATACTTCACGAATTTTACAGCTGCAAGCGCTGGACCCCAACCATCGTGACCGCCGCTACATGCCCCGATCCCCTCAAACCGGCCCCCTGCTCTCCCGCCCACAGCCTCGTTTCACCTTCTCCATTACAACCTCACCACGCGCTCCCCGTCAATGTCGCAAACCCTACCACTCCTCGACTCTTACGGTGTCTACCGCTGCTGACCCCCAGATCCGACACAATGACTTGTCCCCAGAAGTGCTTCAAGCCCAAGCCATGAAACCAGCTCCCTCTCGGCCCTCTTCCCACGAGCGTCGTACCATCTCACCACTCCCACCACAAACACCTCCAGCGGCATGGCCTCATCGTCGACCGGGGTATCTCCTCTCGGCCCTTTCTAGACTCTCTAGCCCACTCTCTTCCCTTCCCGCTGGGTTTCGTTTCTCTTCCTTGGCCACATCTTTTCCCCTCTAGCAATCTTCGTAATTCTTCGTGCTCGTTTCTTTTCGTTTCTCTTCGTGCTCTTCGACCCGTATCTGCTTCTCGCCGCCGGCCGGCTTCACCATCTTCTCGATATAATACCACTTGTCCACGGACCACACTGTCATTACCATTTGCTATCTCGCCTGGCTCAGCCTGTAGCAAACTGCACAAATGAAGCCCAGCATGCCCTTCCCGGCACTCAACCTAACAGCCGCCCTCCTCGCCGCCTCCGCCTATGCAAACTCAATCCTTCCCTCAGAAAACCTCGTCCTTCGCTCTCACGACGTTCTTCACAAGCCCTACGCGGCTCTTCTCGCCCGTGTCGCCTCTGAATCACCGCCCATCGACTACTTCGAAGATGGCATCCCCATGCTACAAACCCGTCAGAACAACAACGGCGGCAGCACGAACAACGAGGACGCCGCCTCCAACAGCCCATCCGGCCTCAACGCCACCGAGCCCGGCATCGTCCTGAACCCAGACCGCAGCCTCAACTTCACCGCCTGGTCCGAGTCTGTCAACCCGGCCTGCGCCCAAGCCCTCTCCACCCTACGCCAGGCCACGAACCCCTCCGGTGCCTGCGTCTGCTACAACATCATCTCCCTCGACATGGACAACTGGCGCTTCGAGGCCGACCTCCGTCTCTTCGAGGTATCCGACGCACGCGGTGACTTCACCGGCATTCCCGTCGAGACTATCCGTGTTCTGGTGAACTACAACGGCGCGGAGGCGAACGGTACGAATATCACGGACACGGGAAGCTCGCGTGCCGGCGCGCCCAATGATGATACCCGCCCGAGACTCAACCAGGTGTACCGCATCAAAGGCCAGATCGACACCTCCCGCGTCGACTCCAACATGACCGTCTCGGCACTCGAGATCATCCTCGTCCCGTCCATCACCCTCCGCGGCCTCAACCGCTCCACCGCCGCCGAGGTGCGCACCCCGGTCTCCCTCAACGAAGCCGCCTTCCTCGCCGGCGTCTTCTCCTCGCAGAGCGTCATGTCCGACTTCTCCGCCGCGCAGCTCGCGGTCTCGACGGCGATGGAGCAGTTGAGGAACGGGACGACGGCGTTTATCCTCCCGGGGACGCAGATCATGGTGGTGCCTATCGGCTTGGTGATCACGGGCACGTGGTTGCTCATCGGATTGACGATCTACGGGTTCGGAACCTTTGAGAGGATGAGGTATGCCGATATGTATAAGAGTCGCACGGCGAGGATCGGCAAGGCTTCCAACACCATCTAAGATGTTGGGTGAGGATGTGAGAACAGCGGTTCGGGTCTGGTCTGTGGGAGTGTGTCGGTCGAAGCGGCCGTGTTCGTTTCTGTTGCGTGAATGTATCGCAAAAGTCTGTAATGACCGTTATAGAATGAAATTGACTTGGAAATATACCAGGAGTTCCTTGTGCAAGATATGGAGTATGGCATTATGGTATCATCGTAGTAATAAGGAAATCGTCTCCCGAAATCGTTGCCGTCTGCTTCCTGCGTTCCCTGCCATCGGTCGCTCAGATCGCCATCAGCTTTCTATCACTCCTCAGCCGCCCTTTCGCCCAAAGCGCACACTCGGTGAAAAGCATGTAAGCGCCAGTCAAGACCCAGAACGAGATAATGATTCCCAGCCCACCCATCAGTCTGGCGTCCACGATCGTCCGGGCCACGACATGCCTCATCCCGTCGTTCATCATAAGCCATCCGTACACCGGCACCATCCGTTTAGCTGCCGTCGAAAGGCTTGGGCCACTCGTCAATCTTGAACTACTCTTGCCCTGTTCTTGCTCTCGCTCAGCGATAGTCGATGCCATCCGCCAGGCCACTTTGTTGTTAATCTTATCCCAGCTGCATTCACTGGCCTGTTGACGCGCGGCGGTAGACATGCGTTGCCGCAACTTCGAATCGTGTGCCAGCTTCATAGCTTTCATGACGAAACCGTCGAGATCGTTCGGAGGCACAAGGTATCCGGTTTCTCCGTGGTCGACAATGTCGGATGGGCCGCCCTCATCTCTGGCGACGACAGGAACGCCACTAGCCATAGACTCGAGCACGACAAGCCCGAAAGTCTCGGTGATGGAACAGTGAAGAAACACGTCACCACATGCATACGCCGCTGCGAGGTCATCGCCGACCTTGAAGCCGGTGAAGATGACCTTGCCCTCTTCTTGTAGAGGCTCAAACATGTTGTGGACCTCCTGCTCCATGTCGGGGTTTCTGTTCCCTCCCACAATCAAGAGCTTGAACTTCAAGCCTCGGGCGTCCATCTCCTTCGCGGCTTGCGCGAGGAAGTCGAATCCTTTCTCTCCCGCGATCCTCGAAACAGTCACGAAGATGATCTCGCCGTTCGGTGCAATCTCCTCGCGCAGATCCTCACTGCGCTGTCTCGGGTTGAATAGCTCGGTGTTGACACCTCTAGTGAGCAAGTCCAGCTTCTTCTCCTGGACCTTCTGGCTCATCAGGTATCTTTTCACGAACCGTGACGGGTAAAAGATTGTCTTCACAGAAGCGTGTCGGAAAAGATAGCTTTGGACGGCCGCAAAGGCAAAGACGGCGACGTGGCTCAGTGGGGCAGGGAAGAGGATGGCGCAGTAACCGGCGAGGTCGGTTTGGAAATTGCAGATAACAGGAATCTGGTTCTCTTTTGGCTGCTGTCGAAGCTGCAGCATGACTTGGAAACCTAGGCTGGCAGGCGAGGCGAGGTAGATGAGATCAGGCGGACAGTCATCGCCAAATGTGCGAGAGTAAAGCGTCGAGTTGCGCACGGGATACACGATGGAGAGCTCGGGGTTGAATGGCAGCGGGTACCCTGTGACGCGTACCTCTGGCTGCTTCAATGTGTCTGTAGCTGAGAGGACTGGCGATGGCGGAGGCGTGAAAGTATTGTGCTTGGTGTGGTTGTGAGGCGCCACAACGGCGACTTGTGCACCGTTTGCGCGCAGGTGATTCACAAGCATCAGGGTTGTTCTGCTGACGCCGTTGACCGGTCCGAAAGACTCCGTGCAGAGGAGAATGCGCTTCCCGCGAAGGGAGTGCGGGAACTGTGACAAGTCATGCTCGGCAAAGGAGCAAGGCAAAGAGATGGGAGGAATCCGGGTAGTCATGGTGGGCGTGTAAGTGATGCGCCTTCGCCACAAAGATTCAACCTTCAGCTTGCGGTCGGATGGTAAGGAACTTGAAGCTCAAGATACAAGATCCTCTGCGAGTTCGAGCGGTGTGTAGACCTGTGGTTACTTTTGCAGAGTTTCATGATGATACGTAAGTGCGAGGTAAACGCTTCTACTCTTGAGCGCAGCTCTGCTATATCAACAAGCTCGGGCGGGGGAGGGGCAACATGAAGCTTCCGCACGAGCCCGAGGGGTCACGAGATGCTGATCATCGCCAACGATGGGAATGTGCGGTTGTGCCCACGTGTGACAGCGTACGGCCAGCTGTGGCTGATTGATAGAAGTGCCGTCGCGGGTGGTGCTTGACTCGAAGCGGTTTGTAGGAACGGAAGCGTACGCACGGGTAAGTGTCGATGAACACGGTTGGTCAGAATCCAGGGTCTTGTGGGGTCTAAGATCGTGTATAAGTCTGAAGGCGAGAGTCATGAGGTTTGATACTGGTGATGGCAGTTCCGTCATCGGAATGAATGCTGCAACAGGATCTCTATGTTGCAGGTTTCGTGCTCGCGCAAGAATCTTCAACAAACGCCTTCGATCTTCTCTTTGGTCTCGTTCGCATGGCAGACGAAGCTTTGTGATCTGCGCCTGAAAGACGTGGACGGCTTGTCTACGACTGAGATGAGGCTGCCTCCCATCAAGCAAGCCTCAGTTCACCTGGTAAGGTAGATCTGAGCGCGGTAGCCGCGACAACGTCCAGCTGTCGACGTCTTGTTGACATATAGGTGCAGACATTGAACACATGAGAGTCGCAGTGTGATGGCTCCGATTCGTGCCATGGTCGCAAGGGGACTGAGTGATCTACGGCAAAAGCCACTGTCGAAGGTGACTGAAGGCAGGGCAGGGCGGCCAATCAGAAGTCAGGATGGTGGCACATTGCGACGCAGGACAGGCTGATAAGTCGGCACCCAAACTCACCACAGTCCAGGACTGAGGCATGCAGTCATGAGGAATAAGTCGGATCTAGTGCAGCGAGGGCCGGGCTGCTTTCATTTTCTTGCCAGGCCAGATCCTGTAAGCATCGTGCTCAGTGGCGCCACAGGTGTTGCACGTTTCATTGGAGTCTCACGGAATGATTTGGCTCAGCGGCTGGGGTAACAGACATATAGAACTTGCAAAGGTAGCAAACTATACGATGAGAATAGAATCTAGGATGATCAGCACCTTTGAATGTCGATCAGGCTTATTCTCGACTTCTTGCCACCAACAACATCATGCTTCGGTCTCACCTATTACCTAGGAGCGAGGTGACCACTCGAAAATCGTGAGACATCTTATCTCAAGTACAGGGTAGGTCTAATCAGCTCGCGACAGGCCAGCCTTGTCAAAATCTGGAGAGAGCAGACAAGGCTGTGAAGCTATTAATCACGATTGGCGCTTCGTAATTTCAGAATGTCCAAGCAACCAGTGAATGCGACCCAATTTGGCAACCGAACTCGGATATGTTGTGATGTATAAGCCGCTCCAGCTGGCAATCTCCGAGGTGGTCGTGGTCAATCCCGGGTACAGCCGTACAGACCTGGTCGGTGGATCTTGGCGAGGCCGGGATAGGGAGCCTGGCGGGAAAAGGTGAAATTCATCATGTCTCTCGAGGACTGACTTGATGCAGCGTGCTCGAAGATTTGAGCGACGGGAGTGATGCACAAGTCCTTGGAGACGCGTTTCGGGCGGTTCACTGCAGTTCGACGATTGCGACAGAGACATTGTCTTGGACCCATGGGTGGCGGTCCCCGGCAGCGCCTCTAATCAATAGGAGGCCAATAGCCGAAATCGTCAGCAAAGAGCCAAGACCAACGGATGAAGTCGAGGTGGATCGACACGTGAGATTTGATACGAATAATTTTCTGGACGATTCCCCCTTCACGAGGTTTTGTCGTACTACCGCCACCTACCACCTCGGATGGCTGACGACAAGATCGCTGTTGTTCGGACTGAAGAATGCAATGTGACGACAGTCGACAAGGCTCTGGTGATCAGCGACACGCCGAAGTTAGAAAATGGGAGCCATCTCGACCTTATCGTACCGTGCGTGACCTTAACCTAATTGACGGCAGCCGACTGCCCCCCACCAAGCGTTGCATTGCGGTCCAAGCTGCGTTGCGTGGCATGCGGTACCTGGCGGCTTGAACTTGCCTGGCGTGGTTAACGTTAACGAGTGACCCACCTGGCCGGCCGATGCAACAGCTGCCAATGCCAGTTCCTGCCCTTTGCTGCATCCATCGGCCACCTGCAGCCCACAACGGCGGGGTGACAGTCCACTAGGACCCCCCTGAACACAGATTGCCCCTCCCCGCTGGCAGGTCCGACACCAGTTCTGCAGCTTCCCAGCCAAGCCAGTTCCTCTCATCAGCGATCATGCAGCCTGTCTCACCGCTTTCGGCGGGCAATGGCTTTGTACTCGTCCGGACAGCTGCAGTACTGCTGTTAGTGCACTACAGGGCATGGCATGCGAATCCGATAGTACTGCTTGCTATACTAAGATATCCGTCATGATGTGAGACAGCCTTGCTTCTGGGCGCAGCCAAGTCTTTAATCACGCTGTCCGTGATGGGGCCACCGTCATCCGAACGCAACTGGAATGCGCTGTGCATGCAATTTCGCCAGGCCCGTGCCGCTCAACTTGATGCTTTCAGGACAAACTGGAAATGAGAGAGACCAAAGCCCCATCCCCCACTCGCCGCAACCAGCCCAAAATCGCAGTCTCCACTGTCCATCTGATCCTCCACCACTTACAACAGCGCCCTTACCACACCAACGGACAGCGTGGTGCTATAATCTATTCCCTCTAGTGTCCTACCAGCAGTAGCTCGCAATACCTCCAGGCGCAGAAAGGTACATCCGCAAGGCTTGAAAGTGGCGCCTTCAGGGGTTCAACCGCCGCGTCTCCTTTTTTTCGGGATCCTGGATCTACTCGACTCGACTCGACTTGAACTGCCTCCCACCGCCTTTCTTTCCCCGTGATACCTTCACTCTCTTTCTTCTCTCCATCAATCAGCCCCCTCTCTGCAACTCGCGCTGCTTCTTCGACCTGCATCTGCCCTCTCCGGCTGCTGCAATCAACCGGTTGCCTTCTGTCTCTATCGCCTTTACTAGTTGGGTGACTTGCTCCTCGCCAGTTGCTCCTTTCTACCTCCCCTCACTCTCACACATCCGTCGCCATGGCTGCTGTCTCCCAAGCCGTCATTGACTCTGTCAAGACCCTCGGCCTCAACGGCGTCGCTACGAACGGCGCCGTTACCGAGTACAACGTCCGCAAGATTTGCTGCGTTGGTGCCGGTTACGTTGGTACGTCCTCTCTTGCGACTTGGTCGTGTGCCCCTTTCTGCGGGAATCCCCTCATGAACATACTTCCAATCTTTGAACTGCCTGCTGACTTGACTCAAAGGTGGTCCCACCGCCGCTGTTGTTGCCTTTCAGAACCCTCACCTCGAGGTTGTCGTCGTCGACCGTGACGAGACCCGTATTCGCCGCTGGAACTCTCAGCACCCTCCTATCTACGAGCCCGGTCTGCACGACATTGTCCGCGTCGCTCGTGATGGCGCTCGCCCCCACACAATCTTCAACGAGCCTACCTCGGACTCAGACTCCTCGGCCGACGAGGGTGACCTGAAGGTCCCTGCCCGCAAGTCCAACCTGTCCTTCTCTACCGATGTCGCCAAGCACATCAGCGAGGCCGACATCGTCCTCGTTGCCGTCAACACCCCTACCAAGTACCGTGGTGTCGGTGCCGGTAGCGCTACCGACATGACCGCTTTCGAGGCTGTCACTGGTGTCGTCGCCAAGTACGCCCGTGAGGGTGCCATCATCGTCGAGAAGTCTACTGTTCCATGCAGGACAGCCCAGCTCGTCGCCGACACTGTAAGCCCACTCCCCATACCGCTACTTCTTGATCACCATGCTGACTGATCAGCTCTCCATGCACCGCCCTGGCGTCCACTTCGAGATTCTCTCCAACCCCGAGTTCTTGGCCGCCGGTACCGCTGTCAACGATCTGCTCTACCCCGACCGTATCCTCATCGGTTCTGCCCCCACCCCCAACGGCAAGAAGGCCGCCGAGGCTCTCCTCGAGGTCTACGCCGCCTGGGTTCCCCGCGAGCGTATCCTGACCACCAACGTCTGGTCATCTGAGCTCGCCAAGCTGGTTGCCAACTCCATGCTTGCCCAGCGTATCTCTAGCATCAACTCCATCTCTGCTGTCTGTGAGCAGACTGGTGCCGATGTCGATGAGGTTGCCCGCGCTGTCGGTGTCGACCCCCGTATCGGCAACAAGTTCCTCATGGCCGGTATCGGTTTCGGTGGCAGCTGCTTCAAGAAGGACGTTCTCAACCTCGTCTACCTTGCCGACACCATGGGCCTGCCCGAGGTTGGTGAGTACTGGCGCCAGGTTGTCAAGATGAACGAGTACGCTCGTGACCGTTTCACCAACCGTGTCATCAAGTGCCTGAACAACACCCTTGTCGGCAAGAAGATCACCATCCTTGGTTTCGCCTTCAAGAAGGATACCTCCGACACCCGTGAGGCACCCGCGCTTGAGATGATCAAGACTCTTCTCGAGGAGCGCCCTCGTGAGATTGCCGTCTTCGACCCCTGCTGCAACCCTCTCGTCGTCAAGACCGAGATCAAGACCCTGCTCGGCGAGCTCGCCTCGGGCAACAACATCCACGTCTACGGCAACGCCTACGACGCCTGCGAGGGCTCTACTGCCGTCGTTATCGCCACTGAGTTCGACGAGTTCCGCAACTCGCCCGCTCCCACCCCTGTGGCCGCTACTGGCCCGCCACCCAAGATGCTCGGCCGCAAGCCCAACCCCAAGTCGGACCCCCGCCCCTTCGCGACCGCTACCCCGTCGCCGAACGACCTCCTTGCGCTGCACAAGCACCTTGTCCAGCGCCCGACCGCCAAGTCGGACGACCCTCTCGACCGCTTCAACGTCGAGCCCGAGTGCCCGAGCGACTGCCCCGACTGCGAGCAGGAGCGCGAGGCCAAGACCTCTGGCCACGCCACCGGCATGGGCAGCGGCCAGGAGTACAAGAGCAAGGAGCGCGTCGACTGGGTCCGCATCTCTCAGAGCATGGCCCCGCCACGGTGGGTGTTCGATGGCCGTGGTGTCATCGACTCGCTCGAGCTTTCCAAGCTCAACGTTCGTGTCGAGAGTGTTGGTCGCCAGCACCGCTTCTAAGCTTTGAAGGTTGCGACCGGAGTAAAGGGGAGAGAAAAGTGAGATTTTTGTAGAACAAGGACTTGGCAGACACAGGGATCTGCTGGGCATAAACAATTCTTATTTGGGACACTGCCGAGTCTCTCGAGAGACTTCTTTTTTGGCTAGTGGGCAAGATGACTTACTTGGATTTTAATCACAGCATGATGGGAGGGAACATGAAGCGATGCCGAGTGACATGAGGGACGACGAGCGAAGATCGGGGCGGGCGTGCCCTGTGGGGTCGAGGGGAGGCTTGTTGAATTCTTCATTTTGGTGGTCTTTGGGATTCTTCTACATTTGATCTTGAACTCATAGACTTCAATTCATCTTTACAAGTGCTTGTGGTGCCCAATTCCTTGTGACCGCATGCTTACCCTCCTGGGGCAAGTTTTGGGTAGGTAGTAATCGGAATGCAGCTAGTTTGGACACGGGAGGATTGTCCGTCTGCAAGAGGCTTCATTTGGTGGATCACGGAGTATATTGTACTCGCTTCTGCACTGGGCATGCATGTCGACGACAAGGGATTTTGGGAAGCTTCCGTGATGTAAAAGGGAATCGGTGACACGCGAGGGGAAAGAGGACCTATAAATGTCGGTAGGATCGACGCGACTATAAGCCCAATGTAGATCTGTTTGTTCAGCAACCAGCTTGATACACCTACAGTGCAGCTTTATTGAGCGAAGCAATCACTGCTGGAGGAGGCAACAATGAAGCTCTCGGACATTATCATCTTCGCCACGGCAGCACTCGCCGCGCCATCTTCCCGTGTGCCCTCGCCCTCCTGCAACCGCATCAGCGGCACGGTTGCGACGCCTCCCGTTGAAGAAGGCATCCCCAAGAACTACGGGAACCTAGCGCCCGGGGTGTACTACTGTCAAGGTGGTGGCTCGGGGACGGGCGAATGCGATGCGAAGCATGCGTGCGTGCAGGGGAGGTGCTGGACGCAGCTTTGCTTCGTGGGGGATGCGGGAGGGCTGGATCCTGTTGAGAATTGTCATTACAGGGAGTATGGCGAGTGTTGAGCAGAGTGAAGGTGTACATGCCGTGGGATGGCTGGAAGGCTATGGAACTATGTATGAAGGAGAATTGGGTCAACGAGGTGGGAGTATGGCATGTAGGAGGGAAGACATGGACAGATGGCAGGATGGGATCCCGCGGATGGCTCCGTTAGCTACGGATCGCTGAACATCTGACCAACACGAAAGAGAGACTGTCAATACATCTCAAGCAATCTTAAGACGTGTTTTCAGAGGGCGGTGATAGAGTACCTAGATGAGGATTGGTAACAGCCATCTTTCTACTCAAGTAGAGCAGGTCAGGTCACGACTGCTATCTCTCTCTCAAATGCCAACACCGGCCCGAACGACGCTATCGACTTTTGCGACAGCGCCGAAGGCCCTTTAATATGAATGTTTCCTTTCACTTCCTGTTTGGCGATAATCCGTTTGTATTGCCGGCGACAGCCATAAGAGCTCCCCTTTTCTTCTTTGACAGGCATCCCTCTAAGAAGAAGAGGAGTGGGTTTCCTTAATGAGGCTGTTAAGAATGAACAGAGTTTGTCTGGCAGGTCAAACTTCCGGCGAGCCGAGCGGTTACCATGGCAAGGCAGGAGAGATGCATGATGAAGATGACGCGGTTTCTATCGTGCGCTGTGGAGTCTTTTGCAGTAGAGAAGGATTGTTGGCTGGCTTCAGAACATGGGCAGGACTCTGGGAGGTGAGCATGGCTCTGGGTAGGTTCATGCAGGCGGGTAAGGGAAGCTTTGTGATCCGAACCGAGATATCGGGAAAACAGCGCAGCTTTCTCTCTGTCTTGACTTTTGGAATGTCTCGTCTGTTGTAAAGGCTCATCCAGCCACTTTGCGTTTAGACAGACTGCGACACCGATAAGCGAGCAGATCTTGGTCATGATGGACAGACAGGGAGGACCCCTTTCGTCTACAAAGCAAGACATTTGACAAAACACCGACAATGAGGAACCCAAGGCTTGTCGTCTGGACTCTGGTGCTTCAGGTAGCGAGGAATGTGTTTTACGAGTCAGGAATCACTTTGTACGCGGGGAGTCTTGTTTCGTGTTGCTGAAGATAGAGGAACATGTGGTTTGGGAGCTGGGCAGCCTGTCGTCGTAATGGTGTAAGTGAAGGGTTCTAGAACGGGTGATGGATAACCACACCAGCTACCAGCAACAGGCGCTGTATAGATGCGACAGCGGTCCATGCGACACAGAAACTTGGCGACTGAAGGCACCTGTAATTCTTCCTTTTTTAAAGATAGCACACGGTTGTGTGGCAATGGAAAGGTCGCCATGGCTTCCAGGAGGTGAGGTTGAAACGGTTGTGTGCAGCACCACGTTTCAGGACCGAGTCTCAGCATCAGCACCGACCGGGGGCGACCACCGCTGCGGACCACCTGGACGCCGGGCTGTAGGAGGTCTCAAACCACATGAGGATCGTTCGTCCGTGTGAGGCCTCTGGGACGTCTTTTGTTTGTTTCTCGTTGCTGGAACGCGAGTGGCCCTTCATTTGCCCATGCTGCCAGGGAAGGGGGGGGGGGGGGGCATGGGGGGGAGTCGTGAGAGGTGATGGGACGAGAGGCGCAGTGCAGCAGTACACCTCACAGTACAGAGCTCGTATCTGCTCGCTCATGGTAGTTTACTCTAAGAGATGCTCGAATAATGGCTTGCATGGGATCCTCTTTTCCTCGTGTCAGTTTGTTTCACGGCTACTCTCCCTCTGCACCCGCTACCCAACCTCGTGCCCTCCACGACGGAGACGCTCCCCAAAGGGAGCTAGGGGGCGAGGTCTTTGCGCTGCTGGTGCTGCTCAAGTTGATGGACTGGGCAAGGGACATGCGGCAGCCCAGGAAGCAAGTGGAAACAGTCGGACTGGAGCGACAACCTGGAAGTGGGATACAAGGGTTCATCCCTCGTGGCTGGGCCGGGGGGACGGTGGACAACCGTAGAGTAGATCTTGGGAGGGTTCCCCGGTTTCCTTCGCTTCGCCTTCTCTCTGGTCTGTCCATGCTCTTCCTCACTCGTATGAGTACTGGCCAAGTCGTTTGTCGATCTGAGTTGCTGTTCTTGGGCATTTTATACACAGCCGTCCACCTACACCACTCTCTCTCACACACACACACTCAGACTCTCACACATTTCCCGAGTCCGCGCAGAAGTGCATCACCCGGTCTGAGAACCAAATCTTCCGGGCGCTTAACTGATCGACGAAACACACATCCAGCATGAAGCCTTCAGTCGCTGGCGCGGCCGTCTTCTCAGGCCTGGCCGCCGTGGTAGCCGCCGACGCCCTCCCCATGGACTCGATCCCTCTGCAGTGCGTCAAGGTCTGCGGACCAATCGTCGAGCTGACCAACATCTGCAACACGAGCGTCGACAGCCGACGACGGGCACTCAGGAGGAGGAAGGACGTCGGAGGTGGCGTCAAGATGAGGAGCAACAACGTCCACGGTCAGCAGCAACACAGCCATGGTCGAAGGAGCTCGTGCAGCAGAGGAGGACAATGCGACAAGAGGAACGACGAGAAGAGACAGTTCTCTGTTATTCGACAGGCACCGACGAGTTTCCCGCCTGAGCTCCTCGCGTCGCTGGAGGAACCAACTGCCGCTGCGCAGCCGAGTCGAATCAACCTCGTCATCGTCGAGACGGAGTCTACCGCACCAACATCAACCACCGCTCCGCCACCACCGACAGACCCTACAGACGCAGACGACGATGATGACGATGACGTAGATGGGGATGGTGATGAGGACGACTTTACGACCGCGTCGTCTACGATAACCAGTACGAGTACCGTCGCAAGATCGACGACGGCCGTGAGCGACGTGGAACCGACTGTGACGGAATCAGCGGCGCATGCCGAGGCGGAAGGTGATACAGAGGAGGACTGGTGGATGCCGGACGATCTCGAGCAACAGTGCGTCTGCTCCAACAAGAGCTTCGACGTGGCGAGGCTGACGGCTCTCTGCGCGAGCTGTGTCGATCAATCCGGCGATGACACCAACAGTACGTTCTTCCTTCCCCTTTCTTCCATTATTTTCCTTCATGATAGTTTGTGAATCTATGTGTGAGTGTGAAAAAAAAGGGTTCTGACCGACTTGATAGATATCAGCATCATCATGTCAACATGCAGGTTCGCCAACGAGACGTACTCGCGTGACGAGGACCGCGTGGCGGACGGGGTGCGCGTCAAGGCGACAAAGCCGACGATGAAGGGGTCGACGACGGAGGAGGGAGGGGTGTTGATGGCGATGAACGGTGAGGATTCCAAGGGGGAGGCTGTGGTGGTGAGGTATGCGATGGTCGCGGCGGGATTGCTCGCGTGGGCTGTGGTGATTGTATAAGTCGAGAGAGGGGAGGGTGAAGGGGAAAGGAAAGGAGGTTCTTTTCTTGGTATATTTCTCTTTGGCTTGTGGATAGTTAAACATCTAAACGTACATACTTGAATCTTTTACTATGTGGAAGAATAAGTCTCTTGGAGGTGTATGGATAGAGGATCTCGTCTTCATCTTCAATACTTGACTTGTATTGCGTCCCCAACAAGGCTCCATGTCGCTTGTCAGTTGAAGGTACTGTCAGTGACATCCATTAATATCACAGTCAAAGACCATAACGCTGATGTCGAAGAATGCAAAGAGATTCTGGCCATCTCGACAAGCAACCCCAGTGTCTCAATACTGGTAGTTGTTCAATCTCATGATGCAGCTTTAACATGGTCACTATTCCTCATAAAAGCCAAGGGCCACCCAGCGACAACTGAAGATCCGTGGTTCTCACAGACATCAGACTATCCAAAAGTCAAGGAAAAAAAAATACAATATGCTGACACTTGACCCTGCTGGCCACCATTCCCCTGTAGCATCCCGCGATAACCCTCCCAGCAACACCCCGGCTACTCAAGAAGACGGGACCAAAACCACCAGGTGGGATCTGTTCACGCTCAAAGCTTGCCAGAACTTGAAACACGGTCGCCAGGGGCGTCTCGACCTCTCGTGAAGCAGCTAGCCTGGTGAGTATGCTGCTCGGTGGACGCCCGGACAGCCGTCGCGTTGCGTAGCGTAGCGTCTACACGGACCATAGGCTGATAAGACTTGCGAATTAATCTACAATTCTGGCGAGAGCATCATTCTTTGGAGTCAATGGTAGACAGCTCTTTCTAGTCGCCGGTCTGGAGATCTGACATTATGACTACTGATACTGCCGAGAATCACCGTATTCCGGTTTCGACCATCGTCTTACATGTCCGCTTACTCAGGACCATGACAGCCTGCCACTTCGAATCCATACAAGTGCACAACTCACCTTGAAGCTCACCATAGACCATCTGCTGTGACAGCCTTACTGCTTTCCATCCCGGCAGTGGACCCCAAATCTCCATCATGCACATCATCCTCACCGGCTCAACCGGCCTCATCGGCACCGGCATCCTCGCCTGCACCCTCACCCACCCCTCCATCACCAAAATCACCGTCCTCTCCCGCCGCCCCGTCCCCTTCGCCTCCGCCCACACAAACGACCCGCGCATCAACGTCATCCTCCACACCGACTTCTCCAGCTACAGCGACCCTTCTCTCCAAGAGCAGCTCAGAGACGCCCGCGGCTGCGTCTGGGCCCTCGGGGGTACCAGCACGTCGACCATGAGCAAGGAGGAGTACGTGAGGTCGACCAAGGACTACACCATCGCTGCGGCGCGTGCGTTTGCGGAGCTGGGGAGTGAAACCGATCCGTTTAGGTTCGTCTACGTGTCGGGGGAGGGAGCGACGCAGAATCCTGGGTTGATGACTACCTTGTATGCACAAGTGAAAGGGGAGACGGAGAAGGGGTTGGCGGAGGTGGCGGAGAAGAGGAAGGGCTTCATGGTATTCTCGCCGAGGCCCGGTCTGGTGGATGCGGCGCCGCACAAGGAGATCCAAGAGTTCGTGCCCCAGCCGGTGTTGCTGCATAGGGTCTTCAGGGGGTTATTCACGATGCCGATCAAGGTGGCGTATAAGAGCTTGTATGTGTCGACCGAGACGTTTGGCAACGTCTGTGCACGACTGGTGAGTTCTCAATGTCTCTCTCCTTGACGAAGGCGGTGGCAGGACCGTGACCGGAAAAGGTGCTGATTGACTCGCTCGCAGGCGATGGGCAAGTTGGATCAAGCCGTTGAAGGCGACAGAGCTATTCGGCTTGGAACAAGGTCCTGGGCCATCTCGAACAAGGAAGTTCTGAGACTAGCTGATTCATCATGATGATGCTAAGCAACATCACCAATGCGAAGGAGGAGGAGGCCTCTCACTATCGAAAGCCAGAGGTTATGTTGAAGTAGATCATGTCCATGTATATTCATGTGCTGTATGCGTTATATATCCTAATACACCTCACGCCCCAAACGCCTCGCTCACAAGCTCGCCCTCGTCGGGCGTCACAGCCATTTCGAGAAGCTCATGCGCCGCCTCCACCACCTCCGCCTCGATGCCCGCCTCGAGAACTAGGTCATCCTCCGCGAACGTCAGGCGACCGAGGGAGAGGAGATATCGCTGACTGCCTCCGTGCGAGACCGACAGCTTCCCAGCAATGTCGGCCGTCTCGGCTGTCGATGGTGATGTGACTAGTGTATGTATGAGAAGAACGCACTGTGATATGATGGTGGAGAGAGTAGCGGAGGAGTCTGGAGGTGGTGGTGGAAGGTCGTCGGAGGGAGGAGGGAGGATGAAGGCCGGGATAGGCTGGTCGTAAAGATCGTCTATGGATGTGCTCATGCAGGCAACAAGTCGTGGTATCGCATTGTTGTGGGACGCGAGAGCAAGTGCACCAAAGGGATGCCTCGCGAAGGAGATCAGAGTCCGTAGCGCAGCGATGCGAATCCGTCTCTTGTCCGAGGCCAGAGTGGCGGTGACGGGGAACTCTACGAGTTTGGCGGAAACGCGTTCAATTACCAGCCTTGCGACAAAGGTCGGATCTTTGTCTTCGACCAGTGGCCCGATGGACTTGGGAAGGGTGGATGTAGATAGAAGGCCGAGCATGGCTATGACATCTTCTAGCTTCTGCTTCGGCGTGAGCAGAAGGAGAACGAAGTCGAGGGTGAGCATTCTCCAGAGCTCTTCTGCCTGCAGCTCCAGACCAACCTCCGTTTTGACAGGCGTGGTAGCGCAAGCAATTGCGACGAGCTGCAACAGGGCAAGAATATAAGTCGTGTCGATGTGTTCGGCGACGCCACTATAAGTTTCATTCTTGCTTAAATCACCGTCGGGGACACGGTGCCGCCCCTCGGCAACCATGAAGATGGTGGTTTGAGCGGCGGCGGCAAGATTCCTGAACGTCCAGATCGCAACGGTTGTTGTGTGAAGCTGAAGCGTAAAGGAGATGAGCGCCACGAGATGCTTGATGGGTTCCCAGTACCGGTCTTCAACACAGCGAACCCAGATGCTGACAATCAACTCAGTAAAGTCGACAAGAAGCTGCATGGGCTGATTTGGATCGCCCATGAGAGATAGCTTCTGGAAGATGATGGAGGAGAACGAGACAGACGGCTCAGAAGGGAATGAGAAGCGAGACAGGAGGTCAAAGGTCGGCGGCTGGTTGGGGAGACTGCCGTGGTCAAGGATTAGGGGAAGAAACTATGGGAAGTCAGTAGGATCCCGTAGTGATTCGATAGTCTTGACTCACATCAAAAGGCGGAGTGGGCGCCACTTGAACCACAACACTGGATTGTGCTGGGGTCGTGGGCCGCCTCAGATCATCCATCATTGGTACATCCCCATCATCTGTGTGCGTCTCAAGTGCCGTGACTGGACTGTCCATCATTGGCCTCTTCCGCTTTCCCTTCGTCGGTGTCCGTTCTCCGACATTGACTGCCACAGAGCCAGCTCCTCTGCCTCTGCCCTGCCCTTTGCTTGGGCTTGGGATCAGGTCCATATCATCGAATCCGTCGGCAAACCCCCATGACTTCGTCGTCTTTTTCGGCGTGACTGTGCCAAAGCTTGCCCCAGCACTTCCAGCTCCATGATCTTTCCGTCTCGCGCGATCATTGACTTCTTTCAAGTCCCTTTGTAAGAACTGTAGCTCTGTGCTCGCCGTCTTCTCTGCTGCCACTGCCGCCTCCACGATGCGCTCTTGTTTGGCCATCTGCTCAGCGTTGAGCTTTTTTAGGCGATTCACCTCGGCATCGTGCTGTTGTTGTTGCTTGGTGGCATTGGAGCGTATGATAGACGCTTCGCCCCGTGCAGCATTCAGCTCGGCCTCGAGCGCCCGGACACGTTGTTGCAGCGCCGAGAGCATGTTACCGCTAGGCTGGACCGCAGGCGCCTGCGAAGCCTGAGACGCATTGTATCTAGTCTGAGGTAGGGGTGGTCGTGCGAATTGGCTGGGTTGGAGCTGTGCAGCAGATGTCGTGGCCGCTTGGAAGTGCTGTGAGCCGGCGTAGGCCTGACGAGGGGCACCTACGGGGGCAATACGTTGTCGGGATGCCAGGTTCGCTGAAGCAGCTGCGTCATTGGTTTGACGCTTGGGGGGATCAATGGCCGGGTTCCATCTCGGATTCGGAGGCGGTGGTGCAGGCCTTGCATCGGGCTGCTGTTGCGGTGGTGCTTTGCTGCCGGGCGGCCTTCCAACCGGCACGCCGACGTCGTTTGTCACCTCGGTGGTATCGAGGTCTTCATCCTCCTCCTCGTCCCAGCCCATCAGCCCATACCCCTCCTGCGAATCCTCTTTGACATGACGCTGTAGGTTTTGCGTCTGGGTGAATTGGATCGCGTGGTTCTCGAGCTCTTGAAGGGCCGCCGTTGGGATGTCGTCGAAGCCATCGTCGGAGAATTCGTCGAGATCCATGGCTGCCTAGAAGGCGGTGTTGACATGGCTATAAGCCTAGTGATGAGGGAGAGGCCATCCGCGCGTTTACAGAGACGCAGCCAACAGAAACCCTGGATTTGTCTTTGTTGCCGAAGATGTGCAGCAGATATGACGAAGTTTCGAGGTCGACGCGATTGACGCGGTTGAACCCTAACCCTTAATGCGTTCCAGCCACAGCCCGCAAGCCACGGGTGGTGTCAGGTGGCTGATACTGCTTGCAGTCGAAACTCGAAGCATGTGACAGCACTCATCATGTATACAAATTAAGGTAGTCCAGATGGACTAGTATGATCCCATCTCAATGCTTCTACATGGTTGGAAGACTTTGCAAGTCGATTTCCTCTTGACTTCTCTCGTCGCTTGTATTCATAAGCGCATGAAAACTAGGGCGTTTGTTGGGAAATTGGCCCCAGTCAGGGTACGGGGGTGCCTTCAGATCTGCGCGGAGTCTTCATCTGCGCTGCTTGATTCTCATGCTCATGACTCTTGAGCATCTCGGAACCTACACACGGTGCTCCAGCAGATACATGAGGACACAATCGACTCTGGATCAGGTTTAGAGAATGTCACTTAGCCGCCGATGCTCCCGCTCCCACTCACGCCTGATGTAACCCAATTGTCAGCTGCAGCCACATCTGACGTAGACACTTGCTTCGCCTGCTTTCGCCGGCTGCCTCCGCCACATCGGCAGCACCAGCCACAACCTTCTCTCCACCAGAATCATCCCCAAAACGTCAATCGCGCGGGTTCCAGCAAAATCAAGGTCCCTGTGCCCCCCGTCCATCAACGCCAGAAGCCGTCTCTTCGTCACGACTCGAAATCTCGGAATCGCATCGTCTTGATACCCAGCGTTCCCCCGAGTATCACCGACTGGCCGTCAGGATTACACGAGCGACCCCCTGGAACGACCACGAGCTCTGCCATCAGCACACGACCCCCTGCTGCTTAGCCTAACTGCTTAGCTGCTTTTCATGTGCCAAGCTACAGTGACGAGATCCTGAGTCCCGGCAGACCCACGAACTTGGCTTTGCTCCCTCGTTCACACAACTACGTCGCCGTACCCAATCAGCCTTTGCGACCAGCCAGCACAGATCCGCGACCTCCGAGCAACGAGACAAGCAGCTAACAACTGCTCTTTGTCCTCTCCAACTAAGGCAGCACCCTCAAATACACCCGCACTTCCGACACGATGGCAGGGTCGCGATCAAAGCGCGGCGTCCGCTTCCCACAGCGCAACGGACAAGCCGACGGGCGGAGATCGAGCATGAGCGATATGAGCGAGGAGGGCTCCGGCTCGCCAACGCGCACGAAGTCGCAGGCGCAGCTCCAGCCGGTCGAGGAGGTTTGTGCATCCTGATCCTTACGGACGACGCAAGAACTGATAGAAGGCTGACGCGGTCCCAGAAACCACCACAGAACGACTATGAGAAGAAGAAGGCCAACTTCATTACGCGCACGTTCTGGACCTTTGCCATGTTCGCTGGCTTCTTCGCCGCCCTCTTCATGGGTCACATCTACATCATCGCCGTCATCACAGCTGTCCAGATCGTCTCCTTCAAGGAGGTCATCGCCATCGCAAACGTCCCTAGCCGTGCTCGCTCTCTGCGCTCTACCAAGAGCCTCAACTGGTACTGGCTTGCGTCTACCATGTACTTCCTCTACGGCGAGACTGTCATCTACTACTTCAAGCACATCGTGTTGGTTGACAAGGTCCTTCTGCCTCTGGCGACGCACCATCGCTTCATCAGCTTCATCCTCTACGTCTTCGGTAAGTCATCAAAGCCACAGACCGGGCCTCTCACGAGACATGACTTCTGACCAGAGCTAGGCTTCGTCTTCTTCGTCGCATCGCTCCAGGCTGGTCACTACAGGTTCCAGTTCACCAACTTCGCATGGACGCACATGGCCCTGTACCTCATTGTCGTCCAGGCGCACTTCGTCATGAACAACATCTTCGAGGGCATGATCTGGTTCTTCCTCCCCGCTGCGCTGGTCATCACCAACGATATCTTTGCCTATATTTGCGGCATGGCTTTCGGACGCACTCAGCTCATCAAGCTGTCGCCCAAGAAGACCGTCGAGGGCTTCGTTGGTGCATGGATCATGACCATCCTGTTCGCCATGTTCCTGACCAGCATCATGTCGCGGTCCAAGTACTTCATCTGCCCTGTCAACGTGAGTCTGCTGCATATCCTTCGGATTCCTATGGCCAGCTAACCTCTTCAGGACCTCGGTGCCAATATTTTCACTGGATTGGAGTGCACCGTCAACCCCGTGTTCCTCCCGCGCACCTACACGCTCCCTCACTACTTCTTCCTCCCTCAGAAGACCAACCTGTCCATTACTGTCGCGCCTGTGCAGCTGCACGCCTTCGTCCTGGGCACCTTCGCTTCCCTCATTGCACCCTTCGGTGGGTTCTTCGCCTCTGGTCTCAAGCGCAGCTTCAAGATTAAGGACTTTGGACACTCCATCCCTGGCCACGGTGGCATGACGGACCGCATGGATTGCCAGTTTATCATGGGATTCTTTGCCTATATCTACTACCACACCTTTATTGCTGTGTACAAGGTCCAGCTTGGGTCCGTCATCGAGTCAGCTATCAACGGCTTGACACCAGATGAGCAGATTGAGCTGGTCAAGGGCATGAGCCGCTACCTTAGCAACCAGGGCATTGTCCCATCAAGCGTACGTCTCCCATCCTGTTCCACCTCGAACATCACCAGAAGCTGACCCGCAACCAGTTCCTCGACTGCATCGACAAGGCTGCGCTTAACGCCAGCTCATGAGATAATGATCAACCTTTCGCTTGTTCGATATGACATCTCGTACACCCAACTATATCTCGTTCATACTTTTTCTTTGAGACGCAAATCCACCTTCTCGCTTCTCAAATCCTTTTAGTCGCATCAGCCGCCTCATATTGTGTGCGAGCCTTTACACCATTCTCATGTCATGACGTGACGGAAAAAGTACCCGGCCTTCCTTTTCCATTGAGCCTGGGACCGCCATAATCGAAGGGGTAGCGTCTGGCGAGGTTCTAGGATGTCTGTCTGTTATTATTTTGTGGTCTTCTCCGGGTCTTCCGTGTGTTTAGGAAGTAGAGGGAAACTCATATGAAGGAGCTTTGGAAAGTTTCTGTGAGACGAGGGTCTCGGACTGCACGGGACGTTGGTCCTACAGGTAGTCAAGAGACTTTGTGAAAAGTGACTAGGTGTCGAGTCGAACAAGTACGTGAATGTGCCGATTCTGACATGTCTCGGTCATCAAGGCAGTGCATGTAGGACAGGCACTCAAGCCATCTCGGCAACAGCTCTATCCAATGCCCTCAAGGCATCCCTCACAACATCCATCGCCTCCCCCTCGTCCTCGAGAAAGCACCCCAACTCGAAAAGATGATCCTGCCCTTTCGCAACGAACACTTGCACTCTGTCTTCCCCAATCGCATCCTTCATCCACATACTGCCCTCCAACGGAAAGTCCTTGTCTGCATCGCCATGGACCACAATGGTACGAGGCCAGGCGAGACGATGGTGCTGGTTGTCTTTGGCAGGATCTGCGAAGCCAGAGTCGACCGCGCCGATGAGCGATGGGAAGAGGTTTTGGTAGACGTAGTACGCCCAGAGCATCCCGCGGCGCATGAGTGCTGGGTTCGTTCTCTTCCTCTCCTCGAGGTTTGTGTTATGAGGTGAAGCATCAGAATTTCTTACATACTGATTGTTCTTGGAGCCGTCTGAGTTGAGCGTCTTGAGATCCAAGATGTCTGGATCACCCTCCTCGTACGCCCACGCAATCACAGGTCCTTCCTCGTGTGGCCTCACCAATTCTTCTGAGATAGGCTCATCCGTCAAAAGGTTTGAAGAGCTGAAGAAAGGGTGTTGAAAGCTGGAGATTCCACAGATAGACAGCAGCGGCCCCGTGAGGCTGACGGACCTGTCACGGGCTAATGTGCAGGCAAGGAAGAAACCTATGGAGTAAAGGTCAGTTGAATCCTCAGACGTAAGCAAGATAGAAGGGGCGTAGTCACCTGCGCTGCTTCCACCGACGATGACTCGTCTACTCTTGTCGAAAGGCGCGTTGAAGTGCGATGCGAACGCATAAGCTGCTTTCGCATCTTCAGCGAGTTCCCTTCCTCCAGCTTGTGGGAGGAACCTGTAGTCAGCGCTGATCAACGGCCACTTCCTCTGATAGCAAGCCTATTCGTATTACATGGTCAGTGTCCCCTGGTTCGAGGGTATTGCTGTCTGCTGGAAGAGGAGGAGGGTTGAGGGCCGACCTGGACAAGCCACGGAGGCACATGGCGACGGTTCCAGCCGACAAGGCCGCCAGCGTGAAAATAGAGGAACATCGGGAGATCTTGAGGGGATTTTGGACTGGAGTAGATGTCACATGCGAGAGCAACCCCGTCATGATGTGCGAATGTGCAGGACTTCATATGGAGGCCAGGCGCCCTTGCAGCCGGCAGCGATTCAGCTTCGGCGTGTGATGATGTTGACATTGAGGAAGGCTTGAAAGCGGTCATGGCAGATGATGTGTCAGGGAGAAGAATTGTCAAGAAAAGTGATCCTCAAGAGCCGGATCATTCAGTTCATTAGAAAGACATTCAAATGCAGGAGAATAAGAACCTCGAGACTTCCCATGGAGGAGCTATGTCTGCCTGGAGAGACGCCAAGTCACTTACGCAGTTGAGCAAAGGCAGCTCTGTAAGCGCGGGCGAATCCGACCGAATCTTAGTCTAGTCAACAGCGCCTGAAGATGCAGCCTGGGATGTGTGCAATACTAGAAAGATGCTGTTGAAACAATACATGTATATATGCAACTCGCCATGCTAGACTTTTGAGATGATCATCGTGACAACGCCAGTGTTATGCTTCCCATGTATCCTTCATCCGACCTGATGCACCTTTCAATTGCCATCCATCTCGCCACTTCCCATCTCTATACTCTCCTCATACTCCGTCCACCGCAGAGCCTCATCCACATCGTTCACGAAATGCGTCTCTCCACCACACAGCTCTACAATGCCGCTTGACTCCATCAGCCTCCAGACAGGGCTGTCTCGGCGTGTCGGGCCCCTCGAGAAGAAGATGCGGACCCCGCGCTTCCGATACGACCGTACAATCTCCTCAAGCACCTGTGTACCGGACCCGTCGATTGAGGTCACCCCGTGAATGTCGAAGATGATGTTGCGGTTCGCTTCTTGGCTGCGCAGGCGGGGAAGCGCAGGGTGAGCCTTCGACGAGCCATAGAACTCAAGACGGCGGAGACGGGCACGGAGTTCTCCGGTGTTGGCGAAGGTAAGGGGTTCTGGAATCTTGACGATCAGACAGCCTTCGATGAACTCGAGCTGAGACCCAGCGTGCTCTGCGTTCTCGAAACGGTGTGTACCGGGGATGCGACCCAAAATCTGGATCCTCGGCCGAGTGCTGTGCTTGATGACCATCAGGAGTGAGACACCCACACCAAGAGCCATTCCCAGGGTCAGAGAGTAGAACATTGTGGCGACAAAGATCATGGCCATGAGGCCCAGCTCAGTCCAACCTCGGATCCGCAGGAAGAAGGCGATGTCGTGCGGTGCCTCTTCGATCAAAGAGTAGGCAACCACAGAAATCATGGCAGATAGCACGGGTTTCTATGACAAGATAATAAGCAGCTGCGTGACAAGAAGAATTCAGGGTTCACTCACCGGTAGGTAGTAGAAGTATGGCAAGAGGAACAGAATGGAAAGGAGCGCGATCAGGCTGAGGAAGATGGAACTCATGGGCGTCTTGCCGCCAGTCGTTCGGTTCACTTTGCTCCTCCCGTAACCGCCAAAAGCTGGCAAGCTCATGAAGCTGGCGCCCACCAGATTCGCCGTACCGAGAGCAATGAGTTCGCGGTTGGCACTCAGCTGTATGCCTTGGATCGTGTCGCTGCCGCCTAGACTTTTGGCCGCCACGGACGACTCGAAGAAGCCCAGTAGGGCAATGAGAAAGGAGGTGGACATGCCCTGTGCCATCTGCGATGGTTGAAAAGGCCATCGGAAAGTGAAAAGACCCCCATTTGCGGCTTTGACGTTGCCGAGAATCTCGACACCGTATTGGTCCCAGCGCAACTCGTAGCACAGGATGGCAGAAACCACGACGATGATGAAGCGGTCTGGGATGAAGACGATGGATGGGAAGCGATTCTGCAGGCGATTCTTGCCCTCTCTGCTTGAGTCAGAAACAGCTCCAAGTCAGTAGTGGAGTCGTGACACTTACCGGCAAATCATAATGATGACGAAACTGATGCCTGCGACGAGGAAAGTCGGGACGTGCGTCCGCCGGATGTTCTCGACAATGAACTCGATCTTCTCGACACTGCTGCCGTGGGTGACTCCGGTGCCCTCTGCCAGCCTCGCCAAGCCCAGCTCGGGAATGAGCTGATCAACGGCGATGACAAAACCAATGGCGCTGATGAATCCCCTGAGGAACGGTTTGCTGAGCACGCTGTCCAGGAATCCCAGCCTCGCCAAACCGGCGATGAAGACCATGGCACCAGCCATGCCAGCCACGACTCCGCAGATTTGAGCATGAATAAGGTCGTTATCCTCTGTGCTGCCATCTCCTGAGTCAACGTTGGCCTTCACAACGGTACCGACGAGCAATGACCCAGCAGCCTCGGGGCCCACGACCATCTGTGGGCATGAGCCGAGTAGCGCGTAGACGAAGGGGTTGAAGACGAAGGCATAGAGGCCGTGGATTGGTGGTACGTGAGCGAGGTTGGAGGCGATTGAAAGTGCCATTGGGAGGTAGAAGGAGGCCATGGTGAGAGCCGCGATGAGGTCGCCCTTGATGTAGGACATCTTGTACTGGGACATCCACGTAAGGCATGGGATGTAATATGAGAGATACCTGTAGCTGTTAGCAAGGGTTTCTCAAGTCACGAGGAGAGTCTGTGTTGCTCACATCAATGTCGTGTCCTGCAGACCAGCCTGCTCGGCCAGCTGGCTGCTGTGGCCCATCTTCTTCGTTCGCATGTGCCGTTTAAGCCATTTCTTCCAATCGTCATGTCCGACAATGTGCGAGATGGCGTTATCTAGCACCGCAATTGTCGTCCCTGAGCCTGGTGTCTCCTCCCCAGTCCCGATAGACCCAGCCTCGTCGTCTTCTCGATAGCCGTCCACGCTCGCCGGGACAGGACTCGAGGGGCGAGGGCTGAAGGTTCCGTGGTGGCAGTAACCCGTGTGCGCAGGATGTATACTCGGTCTTCGGTCGCTCGACGCTATCAGTGGCGTCGTCTCGTTGCGGGAGGGCGATGCTGGGCCAGGAGACGGAGGTGTGCCTGCTCGGTCGAGCTTGTCGAGCGACTTGCCAGAGCTGCTGGCGGAGATGGCCTGACGGAGAGTGCTTGGGTTGATGGGGCGGTGAGAATGGGGCTGCTCGTTGTTATAAGAGCTCGAGCGCGAGCGAGAACCGCGAGGAGAGGTCATCTTGATCGAGTCGTGGAGAGGACGGCGGTGGAAGGCATCGGGACGCGACGAAGAGGAGGATCAAACTGAGTGGTCGGTAGGGACTAAGGTTCGATCGGTGCTTGCAAAGGCCAATGATAGCTGTTCACATGGGAAGATACAAGTCGCGACCTAGGGTATGCATACAGACGAAAGTAAAGAAACGGCTCCGCTGTGACGAGTCATAGCAAGGGAGAAAGGAAATCTTGAAGTCGTCGCGATGATCCCCCTCCCAACTGGAAGCCCGTCAGTCGGCGGTCAGCTGCCCAAAGTTCCAGCGGACGTTGTAGGGGCCTGGGGGGCATGACTCGGGTCTCAGCGAATGACAGATGAGCTTTAGCAGGAATCCGGTATTTCTAACCAGTGAGGAGCGGAGAAACGCGGGGATGACATAAGAGACAACAGTCTCGGCCACTCACAGGCCTCTCAATCAGTGGCACACCACTTCTGCGAATTATGATTGGACAATAAGTAGCGACTACATCCTGGTGTAAGTGAAGCCTTTCTCGATAGAATGGACACATAAATTGGTCAATGTTATCTGAAATGGCACCATTATTATTCAAGCACATTGAATTACTCAATTGCCTCAGCAACACCCCTCTTTTGGTTTGGAAATGACCACATTCGCATTAGCCCCCCCCCTTCAACCCACGGCAAGCAGTGTCTTCTCGATACAAGCTTAAGCCGACTTCTTGGGGTAGAACCACTCATCAGAGCCCTCGCAACCCTCCGCTTCACAAAGCGTCTGGATGTCGGCCTTGAGATGATCGAAGATGAAGCTCTTCTCGCCACAGGTTTGGCCGTAGATGCGGAGGTTCGAAATGTAGTGAAGGAAGATGTTCACCTGCGCTACGTAGTCGTGGTCGCTGCGATGGAGCCGTGTCAGCAAAGAGCTGAACGTCAAGGTGTGAGGTAAAATATGCCAGGCAGCATGACTTACGTGTTCTCAGTGATGATCTTGATCTCATCACAAATCTCGTCGGCGGCTTGCCAGGCCCTCGTCTGTTTGGGTACAAGGGATTCGAGGATGTGCTTGACAAACTCTCGGAACTCCTTGTCGGCGTTCTCCTCGGCCTTCTTGATCTCTTCGGGTGTAGGAGGAGCTGGGCATGGCTTGAAGCCTGGCTTGGGACCTCCTTTTGGGATCTTAGGTCCCCCCTCTGGGATCTTAGATCCCCCCTCGGGGATCTTGGGTCCTCCCTCGGGGATCTTGGGGCCACCCTCTGGGATCTTGGGTCCTCCCTCTGGGATTTTGGGGCCACCCTCTGGGATCTTGGGCTTCGATACAACGCCACCCTCCGGGATCTTAGGGCCTCCCTCTGGGATCTTGGGCTTCGATACAGTCACCGGCTGAGGCTGAGGCATCCACTCCCCCTCGGCCTGGGGGATGGGCACCGGGGCACCCTGAAGATTGGGTACTGGCCCAGGCAGGTTCACTCCGGGTGGTGCCCTTTTTTCGCCTGCAGTCCTCATATCAGCACTATGTCCTGTCGGCATGCATACCTTCTGCGAATTGAGGAGCAGTATTGCTTCTCAAACTTACCACCGTTGGCTCTGACTGCAACATCACTAATGTGAAGGTTAGAGAGCATATCACAGAAGATGGTTTCAGATGAACATACCGATGCTCGGCTTCGCTGATACCAGTGGGAAGCGCAGACGCCGCGGCGGCTAAAGCGATGATAGGGAGTTCGGGACGCATGGTGAGTGTTTTGAAGCTGGTTAAAGAGGATCAGCACGGTTATGATAACCAAAGACTTTACAGAGACTAGAATGACTTGAGGCAAGGGTTAGCCTCTCCCCTTTAAGTAGTCGACTTTGCTACCGTTGAGGATGGCCCATCTGAGTTTGTCGCGTCGATAAATGGATGTAGGCCAGAGGGAACTTGCCAATCCGCCGACTGACAAGCTTTCCAAGCTTAATGGGAGACCACGATCTCGACATTCAGAGCTGTTCAGTGTGGACATCGGCTCACAGACACCGCGGTCCCAACAACTTTAAGCTTAGAGACGATGACGTTAACGTGGAAAGGGACACCAGGAACTTGCCGGGGAGCGACACAGTCTTACCGTCCTACCGTCCTTCACTGTGTAAGCCTGTTGGTGCGCAACGTTCTCAACATGAAAGCTTCTTGATTACATCGGCTCATCTCACTGGTCTTGCGATTCACTTTGGCAGTGGAGGTGTCGCGGATCTCACATCTTCATCCAACCGTCGAGTCAAGCTGGGAATGGTATGACAGAAACGCAGTAATAACTAAACTGAATCTGAGGGTATTATCTGACGAGTCGTCGTCGCGTGCTCGGCCAACGATGTGGGAACTATGCAAAGACTTGAGATCAGCCAAGGTCCACCGCCTCGAGATCATCACAAGCCTCGGCTCTCTTCCATCTTGATCCTTTGTCAACGAAAGCTCTGCAAGTAGGAACAGAGTCTCATCACTTGATCCATTTATCTGGAAAAGGTTTGAAGCCCTTGAAATCCAGATTGTCCTTCGCAGTAATCTTCGACAAGTAGTTCGTTTTATCTCCTATGTACTCCTCTATACAACGTGAGTGATTTGACTTTTCCAACCCCCAACGGGCGACTTGATTGGGACGACTTACTATTCATGTAAAATTTAGGACCCTTCTCAGAATACCTTTTCGAAGGCTTTGTTGGATCCCAAATTTTTATCGGGTCTGTTAAAGGGTGCTTTGGCAGCGCTCTTCCGAGGTCTGGTCGCGGACCCCAGGTGAAGCTCGAAGGCAAGGATTGCGCTTCGGACCATACTTTATTAGACATTGAATGCTGTGTGCGCAAGTCCCAATTGAACGAGGAGGGCAAGTGTGGCGCTTTGACCCATACTTGATCAGACATTGTAGGCTGTGTGCGCAAGTCCCAATTGAACGAGGAGGGCAAGGATGGCGCTTTGGCCCATACTTGATCGGACATTTTTGATTTCACGTCCCAACTGAACGAGGAGGGCAAGGATGGCACCTTTGCGGGGGTCCCTACGGTTTCCGTCTTGGGATATCTTCCATAAGGCAGTTTCATGTCCCACCTGAATGAGGAGGGCAAGGATGGCACCTTGGGGGGAGTCCCTATGGGGTCCGTCGTGTCATATTTTCCCTTGGGCGGTTTAGGCAGTTTGCTCCAGTCCCACTTGAACGAGGAGGACAAGGATGGCACCTTGGGGGGAGTCCCGATGGTCTCTCCAGACAGCGACGATGGGGGACTTCCGGAAGGGCCCAATGCTGGCGGGTTGGCAGAGGGCTTGGTTACGGGATACGTATAGCCCTTATCTGGCTCGTCGGGCCTCCTTGGCTCGTACCAACGAGACCATTGCCCCTTTTTATCAAAGGGGCCGTGTCTGTATCTGTCCGGGGTTCCTGCAAGCCACGCCTTGACGTTAGGCGAGGACCCCTTTTGCAGCTCTTCCTGGCTGGCTGACTTCGAGTCCTTCATGGCCTTTATGCCTGGGCCCGGGCGCGGCTGCCATTTAGACTTAGGCATCGCGGGTGGTTTGAACCCCGTCTTGATAGCGTGTCTGAGGCGCCACTCCTTAGGTCTCGTGGAGTATGTAAACTGCCACTTCCTTGGCGGTGGTTTTGGGACGTCTTTGTACGGCAACCCCTTTTGCCGCAATGCCTGGTTGTATTTGTATGCCTTCAAGTCCTTCAAGTACTTCAGGCGCATTTGGCCTGGGGCCGGCCTCTGCGTCCTGCCCTTCCACTTGGATGGCAAGCTCTGTGTGCTTCCCGTCCGAGAGGATTTAGGGCGCCCTTCCTTGGGTCTCGTGGACCCTGTCGCCCCCCCGTTCCTTGGGGGTGGTCTTGAGCCCTCTGGGTAGGGTGAGAACCCCTTTTGCCGCATTTCCTGGTTGGCTGTCTTCGAGTCCTTCAGTCCTTTCATATTTAGACCCGGCTTCTGCCATTTAGCCTTAGGCATCGCGAGTTGTCTGAACCCCGTCTTGATAGCGTGTCTGAGGCGCCACTCCTTAGGTCTCGTGGAGTATGTAAACTGCGACTTCCTTGGGGGTGGTCTTGAGCCCTGTTTGTAAGGCGAGAACCCCTTCTGCCGCATTTCCTGGTTGGCTGTCTTCGAGTCCTTCAGTCCCTTTGGGTCTAGGGCCGGCTTCTGCCACCTAGGCTTCTCCTTGGGCGCCCAGGGGTTTTTGAACACAGGCCTCTGAGCGTGTCTGAGGCGCCCTTCATTAGGTCTCGTGGAGTATGTAAACTGCGACTTCCTTGGGGGTGGTCTTGAGCCCTGTCTGTAGGGCGAGAACCCCTTCTGCCGCATTTCCTGGTTGGCTGTCTTCGAGTCCTTCAGTCCCTTTGGGTCTAGGGCCGGCTT